>CP142451.1:126787500-127347500 GCA_038049695.1 Cinnamomum chago
ATCTCAAACGGATTTCTCTAATTTTATCCCCTATTGTTGCTACCCCTAAATGCTCTAAAAGAATAAACATATTAGAAGGAGAATTCTATTCAAAATGCCAAATAAAGATCAGGCACTTTGTGATCCAAAAAAACAAGTGTCCTACAACTACAAGCAATGGCAGTCATTATGTGGATAGTCCACTTACCAAACAATTAATCTCGTAACCATATCTCGAGTCTTGGCAAGTTCATGCAAATAGAAGCTTAAATAGGTCATTTGAATCTTCTTTTCATATGATCAGTTCCTCATTGGTTGTTTCTGAATGCTTCTTCATCACCCCATCTTATAGGGTTGTTCAACCATTCCTTAAAAGTATACACTATACAGTATCAACACAGTTGGGTATTATTACGCTATTCATATGAGCATCCTATACATGGCAAGCTAGCCTCAATTTGAGGATAACCCAACAACCAATTTGATCATGAGGATAAGAGGATGATTACAAGTGCCTCTGGATCAATAGAATTTAACAATGGCCCAATTTGATGAATCCCGGTCCCAAAGTAATCCCACAATGGAAGATCATAACATTTTTTTTACCCCAGTTACACATCCAAAGAGCCAATATAGAAATCAACTAACCAGAAGACAAAAGGAAAGAAAGAAATAAAGAAAGAAAAAAGAAGGAGGGGGGGGGGGGGGGGGGGGGGGGCGCGGCGGGCAAAGACAAAATTACCATAAATGACGGTGATGACATTGAGTAAGATGATACTCCTGACCTTCTTGGATGCAAAGAAAACCCTCTTCCACAAAGGTCGCTTCCCAAACATCTTCAAACCTACCCTTCTCCACAGCTTCCATTGCAGCATCGAGCGAACAGCATCCGATTCCGTCCCTTCATTGCGCACAGGAACCAAGCTCCTGTCACCCAATCGACCCATTTGGGTCGAACAATTATCCAATCGGTTTCCAGTGGGAGAACATGAAGTGGGTTTCGTCACAGGAATGGAACTGATTCCATTGCTACAATTGTCCGAAGAAGAAGAAGAATCTAAAGAAAAAATGGTGAGTTGGGTTCTTCGGTTTTTGTGTTGTAAGGTGTGAGAAGAAGAGGGGTTGCAGAAAAGGGAGAGTCTCGAAGATGGTTCGGTGGTCGTGTTCCATGACCATGACCATGCCCATGTCGAAGGAGATGAAGCCATGAAGCGAGAGAGAGAGAGAGAGAGAGAGAGAGAGAGAGAGAGAGAGAGATTTCTTGATTTTCTTCTCTTGATTTTCTTCTCTCTCTAACTCGACCGCAGCCGGAGAGGAGAGACTTAATGAGGAATGGAATGTGGCCAAGCAGGCAGATAACTGAATTGATCGGATGATATCAACCGTTGATCATGGGTCACCAAACGGACGAGTATATATACTAAAGAAACACAATTAGATTAGATTTTTTTGCCCTTTTCTCAGCCTGAGGTATCATAATCTTTTAGTGGGCCTGGAAAACAGCAACGGTTATGATTGCATGACAAAAGCATGGCATGATTCTAAACAGGGCGGCTCAAGATAATTTGAGTCTGAATCAAAAATCCTAAAGGAGGCCATTTTTTATTTTTTATTATTATTATAAATATTTTATTTAAAATCTATTTTTCTTGCTTTTTGTCATGCAAAATTATAAATTAAGGAGTTGTTTTTTTTTTTTTTTTGGAATTTGAATAGATTGCCGTTGCTATTATAGGGCCTTATGTTTTGCTATTATTATATATTAAGGTGAAAGAATTTGGATCTAATTTTGAACATGCTTTCTAATTTTGACCAAAAGTTATTTTCCACTCACACTCCACGTTTCAATGATATACTTTCCTCACTTATGGACTTCATCTTCCTATTTCTAACGTACATAGAACCCTACCTCTTTATGTATACCCAAGATTAGCACGGGTCTTGTACTATTTAGTAATTAAGTCACAACTCTCTCGGAAGCTAAAGCTTTAAACATTGGTCAAGCCTTTTTAAAGTGGACGGGGAGAGGCAAAAAAAATATTTATAGAGAGAGAGGGCCTTGAAGACAAGAAATAGATAGATATTTCTGCGTGGGTCATATGGAGAATTGGTTAGGGAAGAGGAAATGGAGATCTTAATTGTATCTTCTCAAAAGAAATTTATTATGGGGTTTATTTTTTGGGAGAAATAAAAGAATGTCAGTTGTTGTTTTAGAATTTGAAAAAATTCCAGTTGCTATTATGGAGACTTATATTCTGCATTTCTGGGGCCATATTTTTTTGAGCCTAAAGTAAAGGCTTTCGTTGCTTCACAATAAAGCCGGCCCTGATTCTAAATATTGTGGTCTGTTGTCACATAGGTGGGTGCAGATATTTTATATTTTTTTTTTATTACATTACTATCCTGACTAAGGACAAATCTTGTTTGGCTGCGGAAGCTGAACAGGAATAATCAAGATGTACTTCTTTTAAGCCCAACCTGCTTGAAGTTGGGCTTCAATGGATTTTAAGGCCCATGGACCTACACTGAGACTAAAAAATAAGCTCATTTTAATTAATGTAAGGGTTAGGACTAGGACAAATTCTAAACACACCCACAACACTTGCTGAGCCAACCCACATTCTGAGCTGACCACACGAAAAATATAAACTTGACTTTTTGCTGAACCCACCCATGAATAATTACCAAGTTGTCCCCTCTTCTTCTCCTTCCCCTTCTTCCTCATTTTTGTCCACTCACTGAGAAATTCTCTATCATTTCCATTCGTTCGAGCATCTCTTCTGAACTTCGTCGTCAGCTCATCTTCTTCTCTTCTTCGTCGTCAGCTCTTCTTCAGCATATAAATCAAAGTTTGTCATCTCCTCCAGAGGTACGTCTTCATCTTCACTTCTTCCATTTTATTTTTCTCTTTGTTATTTTTTTTTTCCAACTAAATAAACATGTGATATATGCAAATGGATTAAGTGCATGCAAATGGAATGGAGTGTAGGTTGCAATTGGGAGGGAAATATAGTTGAATGAAGGGGATGGGAGAGAGGAGGCGGCTTACGGATTGCAACCCAGAAAAAAAAAAAAAAAAAAAAAAAGCATGGTTCGCGTTATATACAGAAACGTAGATCCGTGCACATTAAAATGTGCATAGTGATTTGATGAAGTGTAACAAATTTTTGCACACTGATTCAAACCCATGCATTTTGCATATGCACGGTGCTTCACAACCGTGCAGGTTGCATATGCACGGAGTTTCACAACCATGCAGCAGAGTCTGTACCGATATCATCAGCTCTCATCGACTCATTTAACACTACATCAAAAGCATTCCTTTAAGGAAATCCTCTCAACTCCCAAAATAGGGCTAGTCTGAACTTATGTTGCACGATGTTCAAACTCTTCTCAAAAGAAGCATTTATCTCCGTAAAGAGCAACTCAAGCAAGACATGGATAGTCATCGAAGACGAACCCAAGTTGCAGCTCGATGACCCTAAATGTCTCTTCAGCTTTGTATATGCACTCTCAATCCTGTTCGTAGTGACATTCTCAAAGTACATATGTACGTCTGTCCATGCAGTCACGAATTGTTCATTATGCTTAATCAACCAGGATTTCTTCACATAATCAAGAATATGTGGATACCCGCAGAAATTCCTATTATATGCACTTAGAATTTGCATGTAGTCATCTTCAGTAGGAGATGTTATTAACATGTTCCAGCTAGTAATAAATGCATCACATCTGTCTTTTGTTTCAAAAAACTTCTTACAATTAGCCAAGATGTTCCTTGAAATATGCCACCTGTATAGCAAGTTTGTAGCATTCGAGAAAATATTATTAATTGCATGCATCAGCGCCAGCTCTCTTTCTGTGACAATCACACGTGGCAACAGGTATCCATCCATTAATGACTTCAACCTCTCAAAGCCCATGTATAGTTTTGCACCTTCTCCTACTCAAGGTACAAAAAAGCAACCAAAAATGTCAACTGAGTCGAGGCAACATTAATAATTTCAAGCAAGGGCAGCCGATATCTATTTGTCTTATATGTGGAATACATTATCAACACCTGGGGAAATACTCATAATAACTGTGAGGCCCCACCCCTTGTGAGCCCTCTATCTGAATTTTGAATACTATTTAATATTATTTATTAGCTAATTATATTAATTATGGGTTAGTATGGGTAGTTTTATATTTTCCTAAGTTGAGTTAGATTAGCCTGGTTGTAATAGTCATAGGGTTAATTGGAGTCTTTTGCTATTTTTAGGGTTAATGGTGAGTAGAGGCCCTAGCTAGGAATTAGAGTTAACTATAGGGGTGTATTCCTAAAAGGCACTCATCTAGAACCTTCCCCACTTAAAGACCTAAAAGCCCACAACCCTAACCCTAATCCTATACAAACCTAAAGGGCATTTCAGTCCTTAGCCAATCCCCAAATCCTATAAATCTAGCTCATTTCCCAAGAAAGCCCTAGCTACTATTCCCCATCATTTCCCCTCTTCTTCCTCTCTCTCATTTCTCTTCTTGAGCTGGTTCTTGTGCTGGGAAAGACCTAGGAGCTGCAACTTCTTCTTCTTGCATTGGATTGGGTTTTCTCTTCTTCTCTCTCTACAATCTTTCAATTCACAAAGGCAAGTACAATATACTGATTTAGCATAGAATATATGTGGTTTTATTTCCTTGATTCTGCATTTTCAATTCAGTTAATGTTTATATACTAGAAGTACCTATGAGCTTAGAGTAGATGGATTTTGGCATTGATGGATGGATTTTTACCCATTTGGAAGATCAATGGCCCTTTTGTGTTGGATGGAGGTACATTGTAGTATTTTCATTGTTTTTGTTGATTTGGTGGAGTTTGGGAGAGATTAGAGGTGATTTGATGGAAAATGGGTTAAAAAGGATGAAACCCTGAAAACTGGGTTTTCCCCAGTTCTGCGTGTGCCCAGTCGACCGGCCTGCAGCTCGGTCGACCGAGCACACTGAAACTGGGAAAAACCTAGGTCTCAGTTAGTTCCTGCAGAACTGTCTGTTCAGTGTGCCAGGTCGACCGAGCCATGCTCCAGGTCCACCGAGCACACTAATTTTTGCAGAAAACAGCTGAGAATGAAATTTTCACTCAGGCCAGAAATCCAGTGTGCCAGGTCGACCGAGCCATGCTCCGGGTCGACCGAGCACACAGGATTTGCAGGGAAAATGTTTGAGAGCTGGGACATCACTTTCCAGGATTCTCTGTGTATGCGGTCGACCTCCCAGGCCAGCAGGTCGACCGGACACCCAGGAATTTCCCTGAGATGGGATCAAGCCTTCCAGGTGCCTGACCAAATTTCCCAGTGCACTCGATTGACCGACCTACAGCCAGGTCGACCGAGCACACTGCACACCAGGTCGACCTAGGGGTCAACCCCCAGTGTGCCAGGTCGACCGAGCCTGTGCCAGGTTGACCGAGCACACTGAGTTCAGTGATTTTCCATGTTTTCACATTTTTGAAGTTGTGATCATTTGTGGGGCCAATTGACCATCCAAATGGACATTTATCAAGATGTCAAGCCCGAGTCAACGGTGTGGCTCAACCTTGACTCGTGGGGACCACCAAGTAGGGTTTTGGTTGTTTAATCTAAGATGATTCGATCCTTAAATGTTGTCAACGATGCTCGTAACCACAGGAGCATCAAACACAGTATCCTTTGGCATCTGAGACTTTATTTAGAGATCTAATTACCGGAGATGGACCTGAAGCTGAATGTGGTCCATTACCTAGGTTGGACTATTGTATTTCCCTATTGATTCTCATATTGAAGTTCACACTTCACCTCGTTTATTATTGTCACTCTTAAATCCTTAAGTATAGTTAATAACTGTTAAATAAATGGAAATGGAGGACCTGAACCTAGGATATCTTAGAGGTGACCCGATGATGTGAATGAGAGTACACTGACCCGTGTCTGTGGCTAGGCGGGCCCTTTTTGGGCCTAAGTATGGATATGTGTACCCTTAGATTGGATATGCAATTTATATTGGGATTATAACTCATGATGGTTGAGGATGAGTTGTTTATCAGTAGAAATGGATATGTTGCCTCGTTTGGACTGTTTTAGACTAGGTCATGTGTTGATGGGCCTTGGTATGGATCAAACGAGTAGGCTTGGACTTGGATTGTAATCCATGAACTGATTTGTTACATGAACCTCTTAGAGACTTGGTTAGGACCTTGTTCACGCAAGGCAAGGTCTAGACAGACACAGACCTTTAGAGTTTCCTCGAATCGGCATAGACATTCATTCGGTTGATTTAAGCTCAGCCTGTGGACTGATCATCCCCGGTAGGAGCTATTATGATGAGCTATAGTTTAAACAGACGGTGTGATGTCGGGTCCGGTCTTTGAGTGATGAGTGTATGAGATTATTGAGTGATTTGCGGGGTTAGTAATTTCCAGCACTGGTGAGATTCCCCGCCGCAACTGTGTACAGTATGGGAGGGTCGCGGCATAATATCCCGCGGTATCCAGCTCGTGTGAATGTGTCACATTGTGTTAGACTAGATGCTTTATATTATCCTGATTCCTTATGTTCATCTTGTTCAACTGCCTAGATCGTATATCTTGTTATTCCTTAATTTATATACATGTCTCTACTCTTTTGATGCATATTGTCTTATGTTACTTGTATACTGTGACTTGCCAGATCTTTAGATCTGACCCATCTTTGGTGCTTAGGCCTTGACCCCGAGTTTGAGGAGGACGCGCTCGGGCTCGTAGAGGTGCCTGTCGTTGGAGATTACGTTTGAGGCCCGACAGACCCGGAAGTCGACCCGGAGGGTGGGGAGCCGTTACCAGGGCTTTGAGTGTTATTTTGTTTGGGCTTTTGAGTGAATTTTGTAGTGAGCCGGGTAGCAGTTAAAATGTAATTAACTTTTGTTGTTCTTAACAACTGATACCTTTAAAACTAGACTACAGTTCAACTCACATTTGATATATATATATATATATATTGATACCTATTGCTTCCGCTTTACTTCTTATGCTTCCGCAATTTAACCATTGATAGTATATTGTTCAAAAGTTTTAAATTGGACCTCACTGCGGACCTACGATCTTGGAAGTTCTCGGATTTTTCGGGAAGTAGCACGCCAACTTCGGGTATTCCAACGACTTTCTCAGTATCCGGAATTAGGGCGTTACATTTTTATGATATCAGAGCTGAGCTGGTCTCTAAGAAATAAAACACACTAGAAACCTTAGGACGTAGTGAGGATTTGAGTGATGGGACGCGTGTAAGGACGATGATTGGGTAGAATCAGTTTAGACCTTAGTGTTGGGCTTGACCTAACCCATTTACGTTCTCTTGACAGATGCCTGGAGGAGATACACCACCACCTACGACACCCGCAGTCGGTGGCCAGCCTGATTTCGAGCGCCGTTTCGAGAGATTTCTTCAGGCCTTTCTCGTTTCTCAGGAGGCCCAGGTTGCAGTGCATCAGCAGCAGACAGAGGATTTTGCGCAATTTCAGGCGCAGGTCCTAGACGTGATCGATAGGGTGGCTCAGCCCGGTTTCGTAGCAGCACCTGTTCGGGATGCAAACTCGAACGTCATCTTCGAGAGGTTCCTCAAGAGGGGACCACCAGAGTTCACGGGCGCAGATGATCCATTAGTGGCTGACGACTGGATTGTACGGATGGAGAAGATTTTTAGAGTCTTCAAGTGCACTGGCCAGCAGAGGGTGCAGCTAGCTGCCTATATGTTTAGAAGAGTCACTGAGGATTGTTGGAGGACTATTCAGCGTCAGTACGAGGTCATCGGGGATGAGATTGCGTGGATAGCCTTCCGAGCTGACTTCCTCCGGAAGTTCATCCCATCGCATGTCAGAGACCGCAAGCTGCGGGAGTTCCAGGCACTGGTGCAGGGCAGTATGACTGTCTACCAGTACGAGGTCCGCTTCACTCAGCTTTCTCGCTTCGCAGAGGCTCTAGTCACGCCTGAGTCGGAGAGGATCCGGCGGTTCGTTGAGGGACTGAGAGATGATATCCAGCTGAACATGTCCTGTATCGAGATTCATACCTATGAGGAGGCTTTGAGGAGAGCCTACTGGGCAGAGGAACACCTGCAGCGGATAGAGACTGGACAGCAGCAGAGACGGATCTGAACCGCTCTGACTAGACCACAGCCCGTGCCCCTACAGCAGCAGCAGCCATTCCAGAGGCAGAGGCCGGCAGGTCAGGCAGGGCAGTATCAGCATCAGCAGCAGCGTGGGCCCAGAGTGTGCTATGATTGCGGAGAGGCAGGGCACATCTCCAGATTTTGCCCACTCTGAGGAGGGCAGCCTCAGATGCTTCAGCTTCCAGCACGTCCTAGAGTTCCAGTTCCCGCTCCACCTGTCCAGCGGATTGCTTCAGCACCCTAGCCACCTTAGCAGCAATACCGTGCTCAGCAGCAGCAGGTACGTGGACTCCAGCAGCCTAGAGGGCAGCATTACCAGCGAGGGCGACATCAGAGGCGCCATGGCCAGCAGCACCAGCATCAGAGACCCCAGGCTATGGGTCGAGCTTTTGCGCTCACACATAAGGAAGCCGAAGCTGCAGAGAACGTCGTCGAAGGTACTCTTTCTATTTGTGATCAGATTGCTAGAGTGTTGTTTGATCCAGGAGCGACACATTCATATATGTCGTCAGCTTTTGCTTTAGTCCTTGGTGGGATAGGCGAAGCTACGCCTTGTACGTTAGTTGTGTCCACCCTTATGGGTAAGAGTGTGGTGTGTCAGACTTAGCACGCCAGATGCCGAGTGCAGATTGGGGAGTACATTTTGCTTGCAGATCTGATCGTGCTACCCATGCATGACTTCGACTTCATTTTGGGGATGGATTGGTTGGCCAGATATCGAACGGTGATGGATTGCTTCGAGAAGACAGTCCGACTAACTATCGACGGTTCATATGACACGATCGAGTTCGTAGGCGAGAGGAAGCGGCCCAACAGCAGAGTGATTTCGGCACTAAAGGCCGAGAGACTGATGAAATCAAGTTGTGAAGGCTACATCGCGTTCATCTCAGAGGATAAACCGACCAAGAGAGTAGAGGAGATCCCAGTGGTTTGCGAGTTCCCCGATGTGTTTCTCGACGAGATCCCGGGATTACCACCTGTCAGAAAGATCGACTTCACCATTGAGCTTGCACCAGGCACAGCACTGATTTCCAGAGCTCCTTATCGCATGGCTCTGGCAGAGCTGCGAGAATTGAAGACCCAGTTGGAGGAGTTGCTAGACAAAAGCTTCATCAGGCCCAGCGTGTCGCCATGGGGCGCACCGGTACTCTTTGTGAAGAAGAATGATGGATCGATGAGGATATGCATCGACTTTCGACAGCTGAACCAAGCAACAGTGAAGAACAAATATCCTCTTCCTTAGATCGACGAGCTCTTCGATCAGCTTCAGGGTGCGCAATACTTTTCGAAGATAGACTTGAGATCGGGATATCGCCAGCTGCGAGTCAGAGAGCAGGATGTGTAGAAGACAGTGTTTCGACCACGCTATGGCCACTACGAGTTCCTTGTGATGCCGTTCGGGTTGACGAATGCACCAGCAGTGTTCATGTCCCTGATGAACAAGATCTTCACTCCGTACCTCGACAACTTCACAGTGGTGTTCATCGACGATGTGTTGGTCTACTCCAAGTCCAGAGAGGAGCACGAGCAGCATTTGAGGACGTCTCTATAGTTGTTACGCGACAATCAGTTGTACGCTAAGCTTAGCAAGTGCGAGTTCTGACTAGAACAAGTAGTTTTCCTCGGACACATCATCTCTAAGGACGAACTAGCGGTGAACTCAGCGAAGATAGAAGCAGTGATGAATTGGGCGAGACCGAAGAATGCCACAGAAATTTGGAGTTTTCTCAGCTTAGCAGGCTACTATCGCAGATTCGTCAAGAGCTTCTCCACGATTTCAGCCCCGCTGACCAAGCTGACGAGGAAAGGATGTACCGTTCGTTTGGACTGATGCTTGCGAGAACAACTTCCAGGAACTGAAGGAGAGACTGACGACAGCACCGATCTTGTCTTTGCCTACCGGTAACGGTGGATTCGTAGTCTTCACCGACGCTTCAGGGACCGGTCTTGGTTGTGTCTTGATGCAGGAGGGGAAAGTCATTGTCTATGGATCGCGCTAGTTGAAAGAGCACGAGAAGAAGTATGTTACGCACGATTTGGAGCTAGCAGCGGTCGTTTTTGCATTGAAGTTGTGGCGACACTATCTCTATGGAGAGAGATTCGAAGTGCATTCAGATCATCGCAGCTTGCAGTACCTCTTCACTCAAAACGACCTCAACAACCGGCAGAGGAGATGGATGGAGTACATCAAAGATTACGACTTCCCTATCAAATACCATCCGGGTAAGGCAAATGTCATAACAGATGCTTTGAGCAGGAAGACCGCCCTCGTCAGTTTTCTAGCAACAGAGGGTGTGTGGACCGACGTCTTCAGCAACTTAGATGTTCAGTTTCAACCGCTCAGTGAGAGAGTTTTGCTTGCTGCCATGTCCGCATGGGAACCAGAGTTACTAGGAAAGGTCAAGGACAGTCAACGCAGCGACCCAAAGCTTGTTAGAGTGATCGAGCAGATTGACCAGAGGCCAGAGTTCAGATTGATTGGCGGAGTGCTCTACTATCATTACCGATTGTGCGTGCCGGATATTCAGGAGCTGAAGGACAAGATCTTAGCAAATGCACACCATAGCAGATACTCGATTCACCTCGGCAACACCAAGATGTACCAGAACCTGAGGAGCTACTACTGGTGGAACAACATAAAGAAAGAGATAGCACGCTATGTCTCCAGGTGTTTGACATGTCAGCAGATCAAGGTCGAACACCAGAAGCCGCCAGGGCTACTTCATCAGCTCGACATACCCCAATGGAAGTGGGAGTATATCATCATGGACTTCATCGCGGGACTTCCAGCTACCAGGAGACGCCACGATGGCATTTGGGTGATTGTGGATCGGCTGACTAAGTCGGCTCACTTCTTGCCAGTTTCGATGAAGGCAGGACTTGATGTCCTTACTAAGTTGTATGTAGACAGGATTGTCACATTGCACGGAGTTCCAGCATCGATTGTTTTGGACAGAGACCCGCGTTTCACTTCCCATTTTTTGGAGAGTCTGTAGCAGGCCTTGGGCACCAAGTTGAGTTTCAGCACCGCTTATCATCCTCAGACGACGGGTAGACCGAGCGTACCAACCAAACACTGGAGGACATGTTGAGAGCTTGTGTCTTAGACTTCAAGGAGAACTGGGAAGATTCCTTGCCACTTTGCGAGTTTGCCTACAACAACAGCTACCATGCGAGCATCAAGATGGCACCGTTCGAGGCTCTGTACGGGAGGAGATGCAAGACCCTAGTCTGTTGGGAAGAAGTTGGTGTCAAGAGCTTCCATAGACCCTCCATAGTCAGCGACACCAACAAGAAGGTTCGACAGATAGTCGAGAACCTGAAGATCAGCCGCAGCCGACAGAAGAGCTATGCAGATAACAGGTGCAGACCTCTCGAGTTTCAGAAGGGAGACAGAGTTTTCTTGAAGGTTTCTCCAGCCAGAGGTACCCTTAGGTTTGGCGAGAAGGGTAAGCTAGCTCGGAGATACGTCGGACCGTTCGAGATCAAGTCAAGGATCGGAGACGTTGCTTACAGGCTTCAGCTACAGCCAGAGCTTTCAGGAGTGCATGATGTGTTTCACGTCTCTATGCTGAAGAAGTACATGGAGGACCCTACACACATTCTTCATCATCAGCCACTCAACATCCAGCCAGACGCTTCGTACCTTGCCAGGCCAATTGCGATCATCGACACCAAGGAGCAGGCGCTCTGGAACCGAACCATTCATTGGGTGAAGGTTCAGTAGGAGCATCACACGCCAAAAGAGGCAACTGGGAGCTACGCGACCAGGTGAAGAAGGACTATCCACATCTTCTACCTCAGGTATGTTCTAACTTTATTTTTACATTTGGAGACCAAATGTCCTAAATGAGGGAATGATGTGAGGCCCCACCCCTTGTGGGCCCTCTATCTGAATTTTGAATACTATTTAATATTATTTATTAGCTAATTATATTAATTATGGGTTAGTATGGGTAGTTTTATATTTTCCTAAGTTGAGTTAGATTAGCCTGGTTGTAATAGTCATAGGGTTAATTGGAGTCTTTTGCTATTTTTAGGGTTAATGGTGAGTGAAGGCCCTAACTAGGAATTAGAGTTAACTATAAGGGGATATTCCTAAAAAGCACTCATCTAGAACCTTCCCCACCTAAAGACCTAAAAGCCCACAACCCTAACCCTAATCATATACAAACCTAAAGGGCATTTCAGTCCTTAGCCAATCCCCAAATCCTATAAATCTAGCTCATTTCCCAAGAAAGCCCTAGCTACTATTCCCCTTCATTTCCCCTCTTCTTCCTCTTTCTCATTTCTCTTCTAGAGCTGAGATTGAGCTGGTTCTTGTGCTGGGAAAGACCTAGGAGCTGCAACTTCTTCTTCTTGCATTGGATTGGGTTTTCTCTTCTTCTCTCTCTACAATCTCTCAATTCACAAAGGCAAGTACAATATACTGATTTAGCATAGAATATATGTGGTTTTATTTCCTTGATTCTGTATTTTCAATTCAGTTAATGTTTATATGCTAGAAGTACCTATGAGCTTAGAGTAGATGGATTTTAGCATTGATGGATGGGTTTTTACCCATTTGGAAGATCAATGGCCCTTTTATTGTTGGATGGAGGTACATTGTAGTATTTTCATGTTTTATGTTGATTTGGTGGAGTTTGGGAGAGATTGAAGGTGATTTGATGGAAAAACGGGTTAAAAAGGGTGAAACCCTGAAAACTGGGTTTTCCCCAGTTCTGCGTGTGAAAGGTCGACCGGCCTGCAGCTCGGTCGACCGAGCACACTGAAACTGGGAAAAACCCAAGTCTCAGTTATTTCCTGCAGAACTGTCTGTTCAGTGTACCAAGTCAACCGAGCACACTAATTTTTGCAGAAAACAGCTGAGAATGAAATTTTCACTCAGGCCAGAAATCCAGTGTGCCAGGTCGACCGAGCCCTACTCCGGGTCGACCGAGCGAACAGGATTTGCAGGGAAAATGTTTGAGAGCTGGGACATCACTTTCCAGGATTCTCTGTGTATGCGGTCGACCTCCCAGGCCAGCAGGTCGACCGGACACCTAGGAATTTCCCTGAGATGGGATCAAGCCTTCCAGGTGCCTGACCAAATTTCCCAGTGCACTTGGTCGACCGACTTGCAGCCAGGTCGACTAAGCACACTGCACACCAGGTCAACCTGGGGGTCAACCCCCAGTGTGCCAGGTTGACCGAGCACACTGAGTTCAGTGATTTTCCCGTTTTCACATTTCTGAAGTTGTGATCATTTGTGGGGCCCATTGACCATCCAAATGGACATTTATCAAGGTGTCAAGCCCGAGTCAACGGTGTGGCTCAACCTTGACTCGTGGGGACCACCAAGTAGGGTTTTGGTTGCTTAATCTAAGATGATTCGATCCTTAAATGTTGTCAACGATACACGTAACCTCAGGAGCACCAAACACAGTATCCTTTGGCATCAGACTTCATTTAGAGATCTAATTACCGGAGATGGACCTGAACCTGAATGTGGTCCATTACCTAGGTTAGACTATTGTATTTTCCTATTGATTATCATATTGAAGTTCACACTTCACCTCGTTTATTATTGTCACTCTTAAATCCTTAAGTATAGTTAATAATTGTTAATTAAATGGAAATGGAGGACCTGAACCTAGGATATCTTAGAGGTGACCCGATGATGTGAATGAGAGTACACTGACCCGTGTCTGTGGCTAGGCGGGCCCTTTTTGGGCCTAAATATGGATATGTGTACCCTTAGATTGGAGAGGCAGTTTATATTGGGATTATAACTCATGATTGTTGAGGATGAGTTGTTTATCAGTAGAAATGGATATGTTGCCTCGTTTGGACGGTTTTAGACTAGGCCATGTGTTGATGGGCCTTGGTATGGATCAAACGAGTAGGCTTGGACTTGGATTGTAATCCATGAACTGATTTGTTACATGAACCTCTTAGAGACTTGGTTAGGACCTTGTTCACGCAAGGCAAGGCCTAGACAAACACAGACCTTTAGAGTTTCCTCGAGTCGGCATAGACATTCACTCGGTTGATTTAAGCTCAGCCTGTGGACTGATCATCCCCGGTAGGAGCTATTATGAGTATTTAGGAGCTATCATGATGAGCTATGGTTTAGACGGACGGTGTGATGCCGGGTCCGGTCTTTGAGTGATGAGTGTATGAGATTTTTGAGTGATTTGCGGGGTTAGTAATTTCCAGCACTGGTGAGATTCCCCGCCGCAACTGTGTACAGTATGGGAGGGTCGCGGCATAATATCCCGCGGTATCCAGCTCGTGTGAATGTGCCACATTGTGTTAGACTAGATGCTTTATATTATCCTGATTCCTTATGTTCATCTTGCTCAACTGCCTAGATCGTATATCTTGTTATTCCTTAATTTATATATCTGTCTCTATTCTTTTGATGCATATTGTCCTATGTTACTTGTATATTGTGACTTGCCAGATCTTTAGATTGACCCATCTTTGGTGCTTATGCTTTGATCCCGAGTTTGCGGAGGACGCGCTCGGGCTCGTAGAGGCGCTTGTCGTTGGAGATTACGTTTGAGGCCCGACAGACCCGGAAGTCGAGCCGGAGGGTGGGGAGCCGTTACCAGGGCTTTGAGCGTTATTTTGTTTGGGCTTTTGAGTGAATTTTGTAGTGAGCCGGGTAGCAGTTAAAATGTAATTAACTTTTGTTGTTCTTAACAACTAGACTACAGTTCAACTCACATTTGATATATATATTGATATCTATTGCTTCCGCTTTACTTCTTATGCTTCCGCAATTTAACCATTGATAGTATATTGTTCAAAAGTTTTAAATTGGACCTCACTGCGGACCTACGATCTTGGTAGTTCTCGGATTTTCCGGGAAGTAGCGTGCCAACTTCGGGTATTCCGACGACTTTCTCGGTATCCGGAATCAGGGCGTTACAATAACTCAACGGATGAGGGATGTGCCCAAAATAAGTTAGTAACACAGTCTGTTGCATTATTGCTAGCGTGCCATTCAATATATCTATTTTCTAAATTCATCATGAGTTGATGCATCTGTGATCTTCCGACCATCTCTGCCACTCTGTACTTGTGACGAGTATTGTAAATACTCTTCCTTGTACCGGTATTGTTCACATCCCTCTACTTTAATATGTGAAGAATGTTCTTCGGCTTCACTAAACTCTCCAACATATCAATCAAAACAGTTAATTCTTCTTCGGAAAGCCTCCCAGCATATAAGTACCTCTCAAGATGTTGTGCATTCGGATGATTGTGCACCCTACAAATCACTATTACCATCCAATTGCCATCAGTTGCCAACTTTCGGCCTTTCAAAGCAAAAATGGCAACTACACTTCTTCATTTCCGTCGCGTTATTCAGATCTTTCTTCTCAAAGACCTTCAAAGAACCCCTGTAAGTACCACTTCTCTCACAAGAAAATACAATTCTCGATTTCCTATCATCTACACCAGCATCTGACGTGTTGATTACAATTACTAAGCCATGTTTTTTTTTCTGACATCTCGTGTCCATTGGATAAGGGCTTCTCGGCTTTTGAATATAGTGTCAATGGTGAAGATGTTAGTAAAATCCAACAAGCACTCCCTGGCACCTGTAGAATCAACATCTTGAAAAAAATAAAAAAAAATCAGTGCCGGACAGCCCTGCTAAACCGCCCAACATCACACTGTTCGGCCAACATTTGCCTAGCCATGTAGTATTGCACTGAAATACATAGCCGTGCAATGCATTGATTCACGACTTAATTTTGTCGAGCATTACATGTGATACGGAAAATCCGTGCAGGACGCGAATAGAAAAAAAAAACTGTATCAAAAAAACGATACATTCTCTTCATATATGGTCATTTGCTTATTCATATTGGAAATGTGTTACACCTCGACTCAAACTAATCATGATTAAGGCTAATTAATTAGAATTAATACTAGTTAAGCATGAGTAATTGGGTTAATGAAGATTAATGACTAAAGAGAGACAAATTAGTCTCAAATGATGCATTAAGCATAATGAAATGAAATTGAGTTGGTTAAAGTGAGTTATGATAGACGTAATTCCATTTGACCTCAAATTGACCAAATGATGCTTCATTTGACTCAAAATGTAATTGATTTATTAAGAGGGGGTTTTTGTGTAAAAGGGCCTTATATTAGAATGAGATGAGGGAAATGAGCTGATTCCACTCCAAGCAAACCCTAGGCTCATCTTCTCCCTTTCTCTTCCATTTTCTTCATCGAGTGAGATTAGGAGAGATTTATGTGGTTTTGAGTGAGAGGCCTCACCTTCATCTTCTTCCTCAAGTCTTTTCCTCCATTCTTGAAGTGTTGAAACTTGGAAGAAAACTCAAGACCCCTTTGCTTGGAGCTACAAGTAAGTAGTTGGTCTTCTCTTAGGATTTCCAAGTTTTATTCGTTGTTTTATAGTGATTTCTAGCACAAATGGCTCATAGGAGTTCATTTGCATGTTTTATGGATCAGGGTTTGAGTTTTGAGGAAGATTTGTGTCAAACCAAGTTAGGAAAAGAGAGCTTATGCCACTAAGCTTCAAGAGAGGCAAGTATAAACATTTACTTGTGATTAGTGTTAATCATTGTAGAAGTTTATAGAACTTCCATAATTTTGTGCATTTTCCATTGAGTTTGGGATTATTTGTGGATTGTATGAAATGTTTAATGAATGATTAGAAGTGTTGTTTTGTGAATGGATGATGTGTGAGGAGGGAACAGGAGGTTCCAATGCTATTGCAGGTTGTGGATGAGTAATGGAGATTGAAATGGGAGTGAAAGAGTGAATCATCAGAATTCAGAGTTGGAATTTTGGACCCTGCCTGCTATATGCGAAAATGACAGTATTATAGGAAATCAGATCAGGCTTTAGACCTTTCTCCTGAATTTCCCTAAGGATTACTTCTGATTGCTCAAAATTTGCCGAACGACTAAACATATACATCAAGCTGTTGTATGTTGTTAAACTTGGTGTGAATCTTCTTTCCTTCATGAAATTTAAGATCTCATTTGCCTTCGTGACCATCTGCCTCCTGCCATAGATGGAGACCATGGCATTGAGAGTAGTTATGTCAAGGGAACCATCCCTTCTTCTCAACTCCAAGAAAGCACGTTCCGTCTCAACCAGAAGGTCACTTTTGCTATTAACCAAAACAAGTGTCTTAAAAAGCACATTATGTGGTTGAATAGCCCCTGAATATATATCATTTGCAAGAGCACGCATTCGCTCAATCTCTTTCCCATTTGCATAAGAATGCAGCAAGGAGCAGTAGGAAAGCTCATTGGGTTTACACTAACCATCCTTCATTTCTGCAAGTATAGTCTCTACATGTTTCCAAAGGCCCCCACGAGCCAATGCAATCAATACAACATTATAAGTGGAAAGATCAGGACCTATGCCTGCTGTCAGCATCCTCCTATTGAAAGTCCTTGGATCCTAACCCTAGAGGGGGGGGGGGGGGTGAATAGGGTGAGCTTCTTCTATGACCAATTTTAACCAATTTTAACTTCTTTAAAACAAACTAGTCACATGTGATGATTTATCATACAAGATGCGGAAGCTAACAAAATAATCACCACAAAGCAATCACCATCACACAAGTATTTATAGTGGTTCGGCCTCAATGCCTACATCCACTACCGGCTTGTGAACCAACACCCCACCGGATTTCCACTATTTATGCTTTTCAATAGGCTAAGCAATAACCTTTACAATATGCTTTCCAAGGCTAAGCAATAACCTTACAATGATGTTTTTCAAGGCTTAACATCAACCTATACACTATGCTTTTATAGGCTAAGCAATAACCTCTTCAACCACAAGGTTGGTTATCTCTCTAAATTAGTGTCTAACATACACTTGATGGAGATTCTATTTAGCTCATTACAATGCCTCTTAAATAGGCGGATATGGAAGTGAATAACAAATACACACTCACACTATGAATGCAAAGATGAAAGTATATGAAGTGTGTGTGTGTGGTCCTCAATCATTTTGAAAATGAAAGCTCATAAATGTATGCCTAAGGCTTTTGAAAGTTTTGGCTCATAAAACATTTATGATTGAGGATGTAATGCAATCACATGTTAAAAGTAACAACTTGTTAATGATATCAAAGTTACACAAGTTGTATGAAATGGATTAGCTCTAAACATGTGATGCATAGGGATGTCAATCAAATCACCAATGAAGCTCAAAACATAAAAATAGATTTGATTGGAATTAGGGGACAAATCATATGTAATTATAAATACAACTTGAAAAAGATTTACCAATCAAAGTAAGGCAAGTTGTGAAACATTAAAACAATAATACACATATGATTTGTAATGATGTTGAATCCAAAACATAAGATACATTTGAAAGAGATTTTCTTATGATGGAAAACAACAACCAAAGATTCAACAAAGTATATGAATCATGTTACATATTTCATTAACATGATCTACTTAGATTTACCAAAGATAAAGTACTACTTTGATGAATCAATGGTGATGTATCCAAAACAATAGATCTATTCAAAATATAACACATGCTAAGGATACAACAAATCATAGATTAACATGTTACAAAGATTTACCAATGATAAAACAAAACATGAAAACATATGATTTGTAAAGAAGTTGAATCCAAAACATAAGTTAGTTTTGAGAGAGATGTTCTTATGATGGAAAACAACAATCAAAGATTCAACCAAGTATATGGATCATGTTACATATGATTTCAAAGATTTTTCCATTAACATGATCTACTTAGATTTACCAAAGTTAAGTACTACTTGGATTGAATCATATGGTGTTGTATCCAAAACAATAAATCAACTCAAAACATAACACATGTTAAGGACACAACACAAACATAGTTTAACATGCTAGAAATGATTTACCAATAATAAAACAAAAGCATGAAAACATATGATTAAGGAAGGAAGAGCCTACTTGGTGGTTTAACTTCATTAATCCAAGCTTTAGCTTTCCTAATCATCCCCTTCATCCCTTGGTTCTTTTCCCTTTTGATATGCCTCAATACCTCTCAAGGAGGGGCTTAAAATTCCCAACATATGGCAAGGGAAAGAACTCATATTTATAGCAAAAAGTTCCCAACGGCTAGTCCTCGGTCGACTGGCAAAGAGGTCTCGGTCGACCGGGAAGGCACAACGGTCAGATTTCTGACCGTTGGAGGTTTCAGTTCAGAACTGCAGATTTTACCTCCAGTTGTCTCGGTCGACCGAGACCTGTATCTCGGTTGACCGGCGACACTGCCGGGACAGCCTCCCTTTGACAAAAAATGCAACTTTTGCATATTTGAAGGTTTAGCTTTGGGGGACCTTTTGGCCACTAAATCAAGCTTGGAAAACATGTTTTAAAGATTCTAATGGTTTTTAAAACATGACATAAAAAGCCTAAAAAGATTCAAAACTTTTAAAACAAAGGCTTGCTTGATTTCTAGAAAACTCTTTTCTAAAACAAATGCATCCAAGATAAAAAGACAAATCATGCATAAATCAATACTTTTACAAATCTTAAAAGCAATGCATGAATAAAACAAGATTTCAAGTTTATTTAAAACCAATGCAAGTGTGTAAATCAAATGATGCTTGAATGATTAATGCATCCATCAAATTGCAATCTACAAAAACCCTAACACCTATAAATCTCCATAGCTTGGTCAAACAATCCACACCGGCTATAGGCGCTGATCAAGGAATTAAATGTGTTTCTCTCAGGCACAAACCCTGCCTTCTTCATTTCCTTGAATACCCGACACTTCCGACTCCATTCCATTCTGCCCAAACACTGCCAACAGCGTATTCCATGTTACAATATCTGGGGCACACCCACTCGACCTTAGCTCCTCAAAAACATCCATCATCTCTGGAAATCTTCCCCTGTTCCCATGCATATTGATCAGTGCATTGTAAGTGCAGAGGTTTGGCTTGCAACCCACACTCTTCATCTCCTCAAAAACCATCACAGTAGATTCATCTTTCCCAGCCTTCTTGAATCCGGACAACAATGTTGTATAAGTGAAAACATCAGGGCTAATACCCTTTTCGACCATCTGGGTCTTGAGTTCCACTGCTTCATGCAAGAGTCCAACTCTGTCATAAGCCGAAATCAACGAATTATAAGTCACAACAGTAGGAGCAAACCCATCCCTTTCCATTTCCTGCAAAACACCCATTGCTTCCTTATGCCTCCGAGACTTACCATACACATCCAACAAAGCATTGTGGGTAACCTTATCCGGAATGAAACCGACCAACTTTATCTCTTCAAAGATCCTCGCAGCTTCTTCATACAAATTCCCACATCGACAGCAGCTTATAAGAGTGTTGTAAGTATATGAATCAGGCAATATTCCATCACTCTTCATCATTTCAACAATCGAATTTATCTTATTCCATGGCATACCCATCTTCCCATAAACATTGAGAATTACATTGTAAGTGATGAGGGTGGGTTTGCAACCTTCTTCCACCATCTTTCTGAAAATAGACACAGCTTCCCGGTACCGCCCATTTCTCGAACAGGCGGTGATCAGAGAAGTATAAGCATAGACATCAATTGGGCAACCATCCTTTTGAAGTTCATAAAGCAGCGCAGCTGCATCCGAAACACGCCCCTGGCCGCTTAGAATACTAACAATAATAGCAATTGCAGGGCCATTCAAGATCGACCCAAATGGTGAATCTTCACGACTACGCATCCATTGGAAGACTCTGAGAGTAGTTTCGCATTTCTTATGAAATCCTAATCCTTTAATTATGCCTAAAAGATCAGAAGACAGAGTTTGAACATCACCTTGTTGGGATAAAGAGAGGAGCAACTTGATGAGTCCTAAAAGGCACATATTTTCATACACATTTTGGACCATTTTAAGGGCTTATTGATATTAAAGAGCTTTATTTAGTGACAAATCATGTTTTTATGCATTTAGGGTCCATTGTAGTGCATTCATGCATAATTTGCTCAAAAATCACACTTTTTGCATAAATTCATGAAATCTGCCATTTTTGGAGATTTATTTTTGGAAAGCCAATTATTTTCGGTGCATCAAGTAGGGTCTCATGCATTGTCCATTTAAATTCCTTACATAAAATTATTCTTAAATCCATTTGTTTTAATTTATGTAGGAGAAATCAAGAATGGGACCTACACTGGTGAAATTTGAGAGAGATCAAGGGTAGGACATCTTTCAAGGTGGACCCACATATCTTGGTATTTTTGGAGAGTTTGAAAAGTCAACAATGAAAAACTAGATTTGTGATTTCAAATTCAAGAAAGGAAAGTGTGCTAAAAGAGATTGACTAGTCAATCAAAGAAGCTTGGAAGCAAACCAAAGAGGGAAGGAGAGTCAAGAAACAAGGAAAGAAATATCCCAAGATGCCTTTGGATGTCCACATGGGTCCCACACACACCCCATTGCACAACTACCATTCCATATGTGCACAATTATTTTCGGATTCTTCAGAGGCAGCAAGATTAAATTGGCCATAACTCTTAATCCAGTCATCGGATTGGTGCAATCGATATACCGTTGGAAAGATCTTTTCGAGTAGATATCTTTAGAACCCAAGATTGTGTCAATCGGAGCTAAAACGAGAAAGATATAGCCTCTGAAAGTTGGTGCTATAATTTCTACTCGGGATTTCAATTTTGCACATGAAAAGCATAAAAAATCTCTCACTCACCTTGCTATTTCTTTGAAGACTTGTTGGCCAAGGAAGGGACTTGCCATACAAAGAAGATTGCATGCTACAAACTTGGAGCAAAGAAGGAAAGAAAGAAAACAAAAAATTATAAATTGAAGGCATAAGCCTCCCTCTCCTCTCATGGGAAGATAGACCAACTCTCTCTAGAATTACTACTACACTTCATTTTCTTCCTCTCTCTTTCTCTCCATTTGAGTCCTCAAGGAGATTTTGGCCGGAAATCACACTACACCCTTGGGTTTTTCATCTAGAAGAGGCTTCTCATCCTAGTATGTAATTGTCATTGTTTTTTTATATATCTTATGTAAGACTTTGCATATATTAGTAAAATTGTTTCTTACTTTTTCAATTTTTCTTTCTTGTCCTTGGGTGATTGGTGCTTGTTTTATGTTTCTTTTCTTGTTGGTGTTTGGACTGACGACCCAAGGGCCCTAAGAGAATGATTCAAATTATGACCTCGCTTAGAAAAGAATTTTGAAAGAGGAGAATACACTTCCACACATTTAAATTTATGTTCTTCCACACATTTAAGTTTTTGTTAAAACCACACATTTACTTTTCTTGTTTTTACCACACATTTAAATTCTTGAACTTTTTTTTATTATCTTTATTTTTATGATCAATTCAATTTTATGTTTATTTTATGCATAGTTTATGGTTGGAACTAATTAGCATTGCATGCACATTCATATTGGTGGAGTTTAGACATGTTTAAATTGCTGGAATCGGAGTTTTAAATTGAATAAGCAAGAACAATAAGAGATTTGAGTAAATGATCTTGGCCAAATAATTTTTGGAAATTCGGATCCCAATATAAAGGACATCATTCTGCACATTGTTGCAGGAATTTCTGGACAGATTTTGTGTAAAAAGTTTGTGATTAGAAACCTGATCAAAACACATTATTTTTCGATGAAACTTGGAGAAATTAAAGTTTGATCAGTGTATTTTCAAACTCCAGAATTTCAAGCAAAAATAACTTTGGAAAGATGGTGAACCAGTGGCTCAAACATGGTTGGTCGGACCCACCTGTGTGCAGAATTTCTGCACAGTTTTTTTTTAGGTCATGTTCATACACTCATATCTCATTCGTTTTAAATTGTTTTTAACTTTCGTTTTTTTTATTTGATTCATGCATCATTGTAGTTCAAAACCCAGTCCTGATCTAATGCAACCTAAAACTGAGTTTAATAGCTGGGTTTTGAACTACAATGATGCATGAATCAAATAAAAAAAACGAAAGTTAAAAACAATTTAAAACGAATGAGATATGAGTGTATGAACATGACCTAAAAAAAAACTGTGCAGAAATTCTGCACACAGGTGGGTCCGACCAACCATGTTTGAGCCACTGGTTCACCATCTTTCCAAAGTTATTTTTGCTTGAAATTCTGGAGTTTGAAAATACACTGATCAAACTTTAATTTCTCCAAGTTTCATCGAAAAATAATGTGTTTTGATCAGGTTTCTAATCACAAACTTTTTACACAAAATCTGTCCAGAAATTCCTGCAACAATGTGCAGAATGATGTCCTTTATATTGGGATCCGAATTTCCAAAAATTATTTGGCCAAGATCATTTACTCAAATCTCTTATTGTTCTTGCTTATTCAATTTAAAACTCCGATTCCAGCAATTTAAACATGTCTAAACTCCACCAATATGAATGTGCATGCAATGCTAATTAGTTCCAACCATAAACTATGCATAAAATAAACATAAAATTGAATTGATCATAAAAATAAAGATAATAAAAAAAAGTTCAAGAATTTAAATGTGTGGTAAAAACAAGAAAAGTAAATGTGTGGTTTTAACAAAAACTTAAATGTGTGGAAGAACATAAATTTAAATGTGTGGAAGTGTATTCTCCTCTTTCAAAATTCTTTTCTAAGCGAGGTCATAATTTGAATCATTCTCTTAGGGCCTTTGGGTCGTCAGTCCAAACACCAACAAGAAAAGAAACATAAAACAAGCACCAATCACCCAAGGACAAGAAAGAAAAATTGAAAAAGTAAGAAACAATTTTACTAATATATGCAAAGTCTTACATAAGATATATAAAAAAACAATGACAATTACATACTAGGATGAGAAGCCTCTTCTAGATGAAAAACCCAAGGGTGTAGTGTGATTTCCGGCCAAAATCTCCTTGAGGACTCAAATGGAGAGAAAGAGAGAGGAAGAAAATGAAGTGTAGTAGTAATTCTAGAGAGAGTTGGTCTATCTTCCCATGAGAGGAGAGGGAGGCTTATGCCTTCAATTTATAATTTTTTGTTTTCTTTCTTTCCTTCTTTGCTCCAAGTTTGTAGCATGCAATCTTCTTTGTATGGCAAGTCCCTTCCTTGGCCAACAAGTCTTCAAAGAAATAGCAAGGTGAGTGAGAGATTTTTTATGCTTTTCATGTGCAAAATTGAAATCCCGAGTAGAAATTATAGCACCAACTTTCAGAGGCTATATCTTTCTCGTTTTAGCTCCGATTGACACAATCTTGGGTTCTAAAGATATCTACTCGAAAAGATCTTTCCAACGGTATATCGATTGCACCAATCCGATGACTGGATTAAGAGTTATGGCCAATTTAATCTTGCTGCCTCTGAAGAATCCGAAAATAATTGTGCACATATGGAATGGTAGTTGTGCAATGGGGTGTGTGTGGGACCCATGTGGACATCCAAAGGCATCTTGGGATATTTCTTTCCTTGTTTCTTGACTCTCCTTCCTTCTTTGGTTTGCTTCCAAGCTTCTTTGATTGACTAGTCAATCTCTTTTAGCACACTTTCCTTTCTTGAATTTGAAATCACAAATCTAGCTTTTCATTGTTGACTTTTCAAACTCTCCAAAAATACCAAGATATGTGGGTCCACCTTGAAAGATCTCCTATCCTTGATCTCTCTCAAATTTCACCAGTGTAGGTCCCATTCTTGATTTCTCCTACATAAATTAAAACAAATGGATTCAAGAATAATTTTATGTAAGGAATTTAAATGGACAATGCATGAGACCCTACTTGATGCACCAAAAATAATTGGCTTTCCAAAAATAAATCTCCAAAAATGGCAGGTTTCATGAATTTATGCAAAAAGTGTGATTTTTGAGCAAATTATGCATGAATGCACTATAATGGACCCTAAATGCATAAAAATATGATTTGTCACTAAATAAAGCTCTTTAATATCAATAAGCCCTTAAAATGGTCCAAAATGTGTATGAGAATATGCGCCTTTTAGGACTCATCACAACTCATCAACGTCGGCTTGGGGATTGAGGAGGGCTTGCAGGCATTGCTGTCCTTGAGGGGAGACACCATTGGAAGACCAGGGTTTTCCACGGTTGTGGTCTTGGGATTTTTCGAGGCGGGATTTGCGGGAGGTGAGGGGGGTCTTCTTTGGGGGAAAGGGGGGGGGGGTGTTTGGTGGGTTGGGAGGAATTGGGGTTGTGATTTTTGGTGGTGGGTGGGTTTTGAATGAGAAGTTCTTGGAGGAGAGGGGCAAGAGGAGAGGGCGGAGGAGAAGGGTTTTGAGGTTGCTGGCCTTGGAAAAGGGGTTTTGGGGGAAGAGGGCCAGGTAACAGGAGAGGAAGAGCCAGTTTATCTGCCATGAATGAAAGAAAGAGAGAGAGAGAGGGAGAGAGAGAGAAAGAGGGTGAAGGCAGCTGCATCCGAAACACGCCCCTGGCCGCCCAGAATACTAACAATAATAGCAATTGCAGGGCCATTCAAGATCGACCCAGATGGTGAATCTTCGCGATTACGCATCCATTGGAAGACTCTGAGAGCAGTTTCGCATTTCTTATGAAATCCTAATCCTTTAATTATGCCTAAAAGATCAGAAGACAGAGTTTGAACATCACCTTGTTGGGATAGAGAGAGGAGCAACTCATCAACGTCGGCTTGGGGATTGAGGAGGGCTTGCAGGCATTACTGTCCTTGAGGGGAGACACCATTGGAAGGCCAGGGTTTTCCACAGTTGTGGTCTTGGGATTTTCCGAGGCGGGATTTGCGGGAGGTGGGGGGTCTTCTTTGGGGGGAAAGAGGGGGTTTTGGTCGGTTGGGAGGAATTGGGGTTGTGATTTTTGGTGGTGCGTGGGTTTTGAATGAGAAGTTCTTGGAGGAGAGGGGCAAGAGGAGAGGGAGGAGGAGAAGGGTTTTGAGGTTGTTGGCCTTGGAAGAGGGGTTTTGGGGGAGGAGGGCCAAGTAACAGGAGATGAAGAGCCAGTTTATCTGCCATGAATGAAAGAGAGAGAGAAAGAGAGAGAGAGAGAGAGAGAGAGAGAGAGAGGGTGAAGCAGGGACAGAGAGAAAGAGAGGAAGGAGGAGAAAGGGGGGGGGGGAGATGAAGGAGAGAGGGGAGATGGAGTGGGCGGACTGGAGAGGGAGATGGCAGAAAGGGTGAGCGAGAGGGAGATGGCAAAGAGGGAGATGGGGAATGAAGCAGAGATGCAACGGAGAGAGACGGTGAAGCAGGGAGAGATCATTCCCAATTCCCAGATCTCAGTGGACTCTCCTCTCTCACGTGAAAACAGTTGATCCTTCCTTCTTTCTCTCTTTTTTTTCTTGGGTATTTCTCTGAAAGAGGAGAATTTTTAGGGCTAAGGTGGCGCCCTCCACAGCACACCTCCCCTATTGCTTTAATATATATAATGTAATGAAATGAATGTTATGGTAATGACCATCTTGTACATGTCTATTAATTAACTCTTAAGTTTACCTATTGTCATTGTAGGAATTATCTAGACTTGTCTAGAATTACAATTGTTACTATATATGTTTAATGAATTCAGTATATGTATTAACATGTGCTATTACAAGATTTGTTTATACATTGTTGAACCATTGTGTTCACTAGTGTTATTGATGACATTACATGCCCGATTGCCTTTGCCGGTTCGGCAGCGACCCCAGCGGCAGCGGAGGAGACCGCTCCGGTTCCTCTAGGAGGATTAAACGAATAGAACGGACGGGCTACCATTTGATATAGTTATCCGAGTGCGAGAAGGAGTTAGAACATTTTGAGAAAATGTTTTGAAAAGTTATTTTGTACATTCATTTTTGGAATGTAATTAACTGTCATCTGCATTGTGTTTTGGATATGCAGTGTTTGACAAACAAATGATGGAAATGGTACATGTATAAGGACTTTATTTTGTATACATGTAAATCGTAAATCAATATTGTCAATTATAAATGTTTCCACAAATTGTGTATTTGTTAGGTATATTGAGAGTGTTATCCCTTGTGGATTCCGTTTTAACTTTGGTTAATTCGGAATTTACGGGAGTAAGTATGTGTTCACGGCTCGGAGTTATCGTAATTCGGGCCCGAGTCGTGACAAAATTGCTTCTCTTAAACACAATGTGGTGTCTAAGATTGGAGGTGTGGTAGCTTTTATGGGGAAATGGAGAGATTGGTTGATAGATGAGTTCTTCTAAAGTGAAGCCTTATGATGATGAGAAGAAGTAAAAAAAGAAATATATAATGTTGAAGGGAAACAAGTGCAGAAGAGTGGAGTGAAGATGAAATCCTGAAGAGAGGAAGATGAAGTGAAGAATAAGAAAAAATCAGCCAAGGAAGAAGAAGATGGAGCCTGAAGAGGAAGATGAAGCCAAGGGTACCTTCGGAAATTCACATATGGGTATTATTGGAATAAAAAATAAATTTAAAATGTGGGCGTGCTCAGTGAAACCTACGGTGTGTTTAGAATTTCTCTAGGACTAGGCTTCATGTCAAATATCATTTATGGCCTCAAAATTATATGACATGTGACGGTGGGGAAAAAGTGTTACAAATATGAAAGTAATAAAAATAGATATGATAGGAAGAAAGGCAACCTATTAAAGAATTTAGCCCATGACAACCTCTGGAATAGCGGAACAGAATTCATATTGTTAACCCAACATAATTAATGATGATGATGTATGTAGCATTATAACCCAACATAATTCAATACAAGGAGGGATAATTGAATTTGAACAGTTTGGATCCATGTTAAGTGGACCCCCCACATATATAAAGATTAACTTCATTATAAAATTGTGATTATTATGCAATCTAAACAAATTTTATTTTGATAAAAAAAAAACCCATCAAACATTAACTATTTGATGCAGCGAGCGTTAGTGGATGATTCCAGATTCACAAACCTCCAAGAAACATGTCTCATTCTCAAGGAATAATACCAGGAATGATGGGCATCTATTGTTTTGTTGATTCCTACGAATACAAAAACAATAGAAAAAGAGAAAACTCTCCAAAGAAAACCGTCAATATTATTCAAAAATTGTCTTGCATTCTGGCTTTCAATCAAATATATAGGGAATTACCCCTATATATCACAAAATATGAAATCTAAACTTGCCAAAATGACAGAATCCTACTAAACATAGAAACTACTAATAATGAGATTCTAAAACTAGAATTATTCCAAAACAAGAAATTGCCAGAAATGGAAAATGCCTTTTTTAGGGGCCTAAACGATGGAATTCGGCCTAAAAACAAGGAGACCATTGTATGAATCTTGAAGATCTCGCCGTCTCCTTTCCATAATTGGGTTTCGTTCGCAATTCTGACTCCTGGACCCTAATTTCGCCTTTTGAGCCCTGCACAGTAGGCCTTATTTTGGTCCAATGCGTCTATGTATTCATCTGCTTCGATTTGCACTACATCATTATTGCAGTGACTCACCCGTCACCCTCTTTGTACAAATCAGTTCAAAAGGGTTGGCCGAGTGGTCAGATCCCAAGTTCCCTCTTCTTTAGGAACCAAAGGTTGAGTCCACTAGTGCTACCACCTGCGGGGCCACGAGGATTTTACCCGGCTTCTCTCTGGGCCGGAGGGATTAGTCATGTCCAAAGGGCTAGAAACCCTCATTAGCAAAAAAAAAAAAAAAAATCATTTCATTCAGACTATCAAACCATCAGCAAGCAATATGATCCGTATTCTGTGCAAAATACCATCCTTAATTCAGCCATACCAGTTAAAAAATCCTAACCTAAACCTCAAATTAACTGTCGGAAACTCCCAACAAAAGCAGAGTCCACATGTCTCAGACCTTAAGCTGGTCGGAAACATCAAAGTCTCTAGAGAGGCATGGCAGATGATTCGAGCCCTGAAAGGAACCTACAAGATGATAGTACTAGGCTACTAGCATCTTACAAAAATAGGTTAGATTCATAACATAGACTAGGAGGGTAATTAGATAAAAAAACAGACAACCCACACACACAGGCTACATGAATCAAAAGCCTTCAAACCAACGAGGTAACCAACCATATGCAGCAGCCAACCATAGACTAATAAAACCAACTAAGCAACCAATCATATGCAGCAGACAATACCCATTGACAGGATGGTTAGGCAAGAGTGCATTTAATGTCGTCAATCCCTTGTAGCACCCATCAGATGTATGTACCATGAACACCACCAATAAGAAACAGGTCCCACCAGTAAAAAACAACGTTTCCCTGGATAAAGAAAGCTATGAATCGAAGGGGGGCATGATTACACGATACCTAAGAAAAATAAGCAATTTTCTCACTGAAATCGTGAAGCCGGATGATCATCATCAAACCAATCACCACAAATAGAAGAAACTTTCATTAAATGGCACCCATGTGCCGTATTGTCCATCTTTGATTTACTTGGATGAACATAATGGCCTCATACAGATATAGACATTTTTGCGTTATGTACAAATAAGACTCCTAATACTTAAAAAGTCGACGAGTACACAACTTTCACAGAATCTGTATTCAGCACCCACCACTTGCAGGCTCAATCGAACTTAAAAGGCCATTACTTCTCAGCTGCATACAATGTTCTTCAGCATCTGCTTGTGCGCAAATAATAACCACTGACAGGCCATTATGGTGTGCCTCTTGCATGATATTGACTGCATTGTCAAGAGTCATCCCAGGGATAACCTTCATCAGCACTTGAACAACATACTCCCGTTTGTTGTAGTTATCATTGTGCAACAACACACGGTAGGGGGGAGACATTTTCCTTGATTTCCTGGAAAAGTAAGAACAAATCATTAACAGATCTGCAAAAATAATTCTGTTTACTTCTGAGGAATATATGCTTGTTTGGTCAAACATTTGATTGGGTAAACAAGCAGTTACACACGGGACTGACTCGGGGGAATTGAAGTCCAATCCTAAAACTTGTTCCAGCCAGGTCCCTCCAAAAACCATGTTCACTTCACTTCTCATTTAGATCATATAACCACTGGCCAGGTCCCTCCAAAAACCATGTTTACTTCACTTCTCATGATTATATAACTATAACTATGTATTAGAGAATCGTCAAATTCTGTTTGAAAATCTGGAGTATCCAATATGTGTCAGATCGAGACGTGTTGACATAGTTGTATCTTTGGCACAATAAAGTTATTATTAACTCACAATTAAGTAGACATGGTCAGTTCTGCATGGTGACCGAAATGTGCAGCACCAAGTTACTTCCATACTGAAATTACGGAGTGGGAAGTTTTTTGGAATGATAAGAGCACATATGAGCAACAAATCAAGCAAAGACTTTCACGGACCTCACTTGAGGGTTGGAAATGTCATGCCATTACCTCTTTAGGGCCTGGCATTTGCCTAGCTTCGATTTTGTTCCATCCCATGTTTCATGTGTAATGGGGTGGTTGCAGCTTCTTGGGTATAATTTAGCAGGATCTGCCGTGGGCGATGCACGGTTTTTTCCCGTAAGCATTACTGCTGTCAAAAACTGTGTGGGCCTACAGTTGCCGTTTCACAAGTTTCTTACAGTATTTCCACTCATAATTGCATGCCATATAGAACTCTCTCTCTCTCTCTCTCTCTCACACACACACACACGGCTATTCTGTTCGTTTTTTGCTTTTTAATGATATTCAGATCCTTGTCACTGTTCAAGAAAAAAAAGGGAATGAAAAATAATGAAAACTAATTTTTTTCAAGAAATTACACAAACTTTTCCTTGTTTAAGGAAAAGGCCCCGAGCAAAGACTGCAGGTTTTTTGGAAAATTCCATCAAATCAGTAAGCAAAATCTGGCCTTGTTGTTGGACATTTTAAATAATAGTTCTGTGTAAAAAGAAAAAAGAAAATAAAACCCCACTCATTTTCTCCTTTCTGAAAACAAGAACTACAGTATCACAAAGGTCAAGTCAACATGTTTAATGTCATTTGGATGGATGATTACAAGGAAATTATCATAGCATGAGGACAAGCTGCAAGAAAACCACCCCAGTAGAGGGCTATAGGAATGGAGTACCGGGAAAAAAAATTCTTTCTTCCATTAGGTCACTGGTTAATTTGATTAACTAGCCACAAAAACAATATCATATCTGGTGTGGTCGTCCAAAAATGGTAGAAAAGATATCAATCCATTCTGCCAAAATATTCAAACGACTTGAATTTTTGGGTATTATCCAAAGAAATCTTTATCTTAGGTTCACATAATTTGGCACTCGACCGCATAATTGCATAGCTTTTTCTGCATGGGGAAAATTTCATCGCTAATTCATTCACAACAGCCAACCTATAGTTTCTAGGTATGTACCTCAAGTCAAACTCTGATTCACGCCCAGGGGTAGTTTTCTCTATCGTTGGCCTTTCCAACAGCCCACCACCTTTCCCAGGTCCAGTGGCTGATATCACCAAGAGAGCTCCTGGATTTACACATGGCCCCTTATAAAGAGGAAGCTTATCCCCTGCAATACATTTAATCAGTCAATGAGAATTACATAATCAAATATTCCAACTTATATAAGAAAAGCACAGCCAAAGAAGATCACACGAAGTAATAAAGTTAACGTCACATATTTGTTAGTTGATAATCGAACAGAACCACTTCCAGTCATGAAACTAGATAAAAAGTAGCAAAAGATCGCACAGCTCTAAATGGAGCCATACCCCATTGTTTCACCATAGGAGAAAGAACCTATCATCAAGTACATGTAGTAAAGCCTATTCAGAATTAATCCATAATCATTTCTTTGAACCATAAAAGAGGAAGTTTCCAACTCTGGTAAATATTCAAATATCAATAGGAATCACACTAGCAAGCCAATCTAATTCAATGGATGAACACCATTAAATGTCTCATGTAAAGACATGTTCAATAGTTACCTCTTGTTTAAATAATATCCTTTCCGGACCAAACTCCAAAACCGGAGTGAACATAACTAAGTTTGAGTAATTAAAAACCTATCCATAAATTTTGTTCAGCTTCCACAAAACTAAGAAATGATCATGTAAATGTAATGCGCATTTAGATAAATGGTCATGATAAAGTAGTGAAGCATGGTCATGCATTAGGTACAATCTTTATGATAATGGCTGTGATTACCAAGTATCAGGCATTTCAAAATCCCCATTGAGGGTAAAGGATGAGTTCACTCTTGGGTGCAGTACAGAGTGCACCTCGGTTGTCAATATAGATTCTAACTGTTCTATGGTGTGGCCCAGAATATCACAATTTCTGGTTTCCAATGATATGCCTCTTTGGCATCTAACAAGGATTCCATGTCCATGGAGAAGTATGAAATTCTAAGGGTGTTTTGATGAGAGAAAATATAAAGGAAGGAATTTTTGGAATACTTCTGTATAATGGCGTGAACCTTTGTTCATTTTCAGACCCAGTAACTATCAGACTCAAATGCGGTTGATGTTCAAGCTATGCTCGTAGGCTGTCATGTGCTCTGAAAAATGTAGATGCCGAATGCTATAAATGAAGGTGATTCTGTTTCAGCTATTCTGTGGGATCAGTTGTCACTAAAGTATCCCTGGCAATCTAGCTGACTTCTCAAATGCTATTTCATGACAAAAGTTGAACAGTTTGCCAATTAAGATTGGCATACCATGTGGAACGAGTTCAGGATTTGATTCATGAGTCCCAACTGCAAACTTGTCTCCATAGTCCCAAGGTAAGAAATCAGAGAAAAAACTTGGTAGCTAAGAATAAGTGTACCAATACTCTATGGAGTTTTCTTCCATGTTCCCTTTGTTGTTGTAGTTTTGGTGGTGCTGGCTTATAACCATTCCATACTGATTGAAAAGAAATCATCACAGAGATATTTTGTTTCATAAATTACAAGAGAAGTTGGAAAATTTTACTGAAACCCTCCATACTTTAGAAACAAAAAAACTTAAGGCAATAATGCTAGAAGCATGCAACATAGAGCACCTAAGACTAAGATATATTATCCCGGTAAAAAAAGACTAGAAATATTAGGCACAAGGCTTGGGCTGGTACTTCAATAATTGGCATAGTCCACATCAATGCAAAACTGGATGTAGAATTATGCAAAGCAAAAATAGAAAGGTGATTATTTACATACCCAGGTTTATGCATCGCTAGTCTCTACGAACCAATAAGGCCCGGATACTTGTATATATTATACACACTGTGTTGGACTGATATGATACTTGTACCAGTACTTGACGCATTAATACTTCTAGGGTATTAGTTTAGAGAATCCTACTGCACTGAGCGTCTGAGTCCATTATTTCATATAGTTTTATTAGTTTTCTTACTTTCAGACATAAAAAAAAATGTTAAAAAAGGAATGTAAAAAGTAATGAGTTTATTGATTTAGAAATGCTCTAAAAAAATTAATAAAATGTAAATATTTGGACATAAATATGAAATATCATGTTATAGATTGGATAGTCATATCAGACTATCAACATGTGCCCAAAATTTCTAAAAGTGTAGAGTTGTGTCCTTGATCCCCCATATCCAAGTTTGTATCCGTATCTATATCTGGACATTATAGCTGGGAGCACTAATTCAAAAATATGAAATTTCAGGTTATGGATAGGACAGTCGTATCAGAGTATCAACATGTGCCCAAAATTACTATAAGAGCAGATCCGCGTCCTTGATCTCCCCATATCCAGGTTTGTATCTGCATCTATAACTGGATGTTATAGCTGAGAGAACTTATTCATCCATGATTCACTATTATACAAAGCATATGCAATATCCTAAATAAAGGACGCACGCACACGAACGGCTAGATTCTTTTCCGTGATCCCAGTAGCCATGTTTTGTATCCACATCTATATTTGAGCATCACAGCTGTGGACACTTAATCATTCATGACCTACTATTTTACAAAGCACTTTATGCAATATCCTAAATGAAGGCATTTCTGTGCAAGAGGTAGATCTTATCTTGTATGCTTGATAGTTGGCAACTTACTAATTTTCAATTAAGCTGTTGTTGATACTAATTTGGAGAACACACAGACAGACAGAATTGTATTTTGTATATAGCAGCAATATTTGTAAGCATTGTGACAGGGCAAGCAACATCTTAGAACAAAACCTTTCTAGATCTAAACAAAAATGTGAGAAATATTTCATCTACCCACATCAACTTGTGGGTAGATTTATTTCAAGAGTTGTCTACTTTCAGACAAGAGCCAGTGGCATATTTCATCAACTGCAAAAGAAATGTCCCCTGCCATGAGAAAGTAACTATCTTTTGAAGAATTATTCATAAAAAAAGAAGAAGAAGAAGAAGAATCAGTGAAGCATGGAACAAAACAGTCCCTGGTTGGTTTTGATTTTAGATTGAATTTGCCAAACATGTATCAAAACCTTTCTTCTCACTCTAATTTACTCTCTCTCACACACGCAATTACAAACTATTCCTAGCGATTCAGAATTCAGTGAGACCAAATCCGAACAATTTCAGTCCTGATTCAACCAAACAAACAGAAATACTACTTCCAACAAAACCGATGAATCTATTCCGAAATGTAAAGATGGAGAATGATATGAAGATCGAGATAGAAGAAGAAGAAGAAGAACCTGGTTTAGGGTTGAAGACGTGACTGGGCGAAAGAGCGAGTCTTCCGCAGACAGTACTCTCCATTTCCACCCTCCCAAAGCTCACAAATCTCAATCTCTCTCGCACAACGACGACCAGACGAATAGAGAGAGAGAGATGTGGCTGCCAAAATAGCCGGGGGAAGAGCTGCTTTCTGTTCCACGGACTGGTTTTTTTGGTTTTGGTAGTCCGTGGGACCACCTGTTTTGCGTACTCCGCGGGCGGTTGAGTCCGCCTTTCTAGATGATCACTGCCGTTGGCTGTCCTGTCAGAAGCTTACGTGGATGGCCATTTTGGAATTTGCGCGAAACTTTCAAAATCGATGCCCTCTGATGTTTTTATGTCCCTCGCGTATGAGTTGAAAGTAAACTACCTGTAACCTGGGATTGATTATGTGCAAAATATCTTAATTTTTATTTTTTTAATAAATGTATATTTTAAATATATAATACATGGACAATGTAATGTTATGGGCCCCTTTCTGCTCGGGACGGGTCCTTGTGGGCTCCATCTTAGAATATGGCATAAAATTGATAAATTCCTTGATATCATGGTACTGTCCCATAATATCGTGTTTTTATGTAGTATCATAGAGAAAGATTTTTCAAATGATATAGCCTAAAAAATGTTGGTCTCGAGTATTTGCTCCACGTAAAATCTCAAATAAATTTATTTATTTGTTGCAAAAGCTATATGATTCATAAATAGAACCAATCAATCCAGTTGTATCATATGATATGGTTCAAAAGGATTTTTAAAAGAATGTTGACCATAGTTGTATGAATTTCAGTGATAAAATTGAAAATCTCAAATTTAAAGATGACTAATATGTCAAATACCTCAAAAAAAAAAAAAACTAAAAAGAAGAAAAAAAGACTGGTGTCCATATAATGAGTAATGATACGTTAAATTAACTTACGTTTTTTTTTTTTGTTAAACCTTTAGACAATCAACTAATTCACTCATGGTTGGGTGATACTAATACCTAGTATCACACACATGTTCAGAGATTTATCCACAGATCTTTAAATTTAAAGTATAACTCTAAATCGAATGCAATGTTTTGTTAAGAGAAGAATGCATACTTTACATGTGCAATTCAGCTCATGGGGCGCCTCAAATGCCTACTCATTTTGTGGAGGTGAGATACATAGAAAGATTTATTTATAGAAAGAAACGGCCGATACAAAAAAAAATAAAAAAATAATCTAATGGGACCCTCTAGCCCTTAATTTTAGTAGCCATAAAATTTCATAATCATTAATAGATTTCTCTGCATTTCAATCTATCAACGGTGGATAAAGATTTGATCACTGTGAAATTGGGCCGGTCCTAGCTCAGACGGGTATCACAGTGCGAAAGGTCTGCATTTATCAAAGGTCAGGTGGGCCCCGCGCCCGTTGCAGGGCGGACTCCTCACAATATACAAGCAACCTTCGAGAATGCGTATTTAACGACGAAATCGCGTTTTTTCAACACTCTTCAGTTTTCTGCAAAAACAAATCGAAAGAGCTGTTGCTTCTCTTTCGATTCTTCTTCTCTTCTCAAGTTCTCAGGTTGTTGTTCTAATAATAGCACAACAGCGTTCTTTGGATTTCTTCGTCAGGTACTCTAAATCATCACTCAAAAACCCAATCCATTTCAATTATAGTCGTTAAGATTCTTCGAGTTCTCTTTTCAGGTACTCAAGATTCAATTTTGATTATTAGGTTTCCTATCCAATTCGACTTTCTAATCATTAGATTGTTATCAGATAGGGTTTTTCAAATCCTTGAAGATGAAACAAAATTCTGAAAGTTCAAACCTTTCTGCAAATTCTTTTAACACCATTTTTGGGGTTTTGATTTGATTGGCATTTCTTATAGAGAAACCCTAGTTGATCCCATTCTTGGTGAGTAATCGCTGTCATGGAGGATGTAAAGGACAAGTTCAAAGGTTTCATCAAGAAGGTGTCGACGTCTTCTTCTTCATCATCAGGGAAATTTAAGGGACAAGGAAGAGTTTTGGGTTCTTCTTCTTCCGGCCCAGCTAGTCCCAGCCTCTCCCGTCCATCTCAAACCAACGCTCCTAAACAAGAATTCAATCCCAACACCGCTCGGGCGGCTCTAACCAATCCTCCAAAACAAACCAACACTTCAAAGCAGGAATCAAAGCAAGAATTACCACCAAGATCTCCACCACCTACTACTCATCCTATCTCTGCATCCTCTGATCATAGGTCGGACGGGTTCGATCCTTTCGGTAGTTATATTTCATCTGGAAATCGCGCCCCTAATGGTGTTTCTGTTTCTGTTTTCGAGTGCCCTGTATGTGGAAGTTCGTATAGGACAGAAGAGGAGGTGTCTGAACACATTGAGATTTGTTTGAGTAATGGGGTTGAAAAGGCCGGGGTTGAAACAAGATCAATGGATAAGCAGGCTGATAGGGAAGGTAGAAATGAATTGGTTGGCCATGTCACTGTTTTTAAGTCAAGTGAGCCATCGGATGGGTCGGTGGAGATTGTGGTAAAGCTTTTAAAGAATATTGCTAAAGAACCAAACAATGAGAAATTTCGGAGGATTCGGATGAGCAATCCAAAAATAAAAGAGGCCATAGGTGGAACACCAGGAGGTGTGGAGTTACTGGAGTGTGTTGGATTTAGACTGCTAGAGGATGGTGGGGAGATGTGGGCTCAGATGGAAGCTCCTTCAAATGAGCAAATCTTGTTGATCAAAGAAGCTGTCACATTATTGGAGCCTCCGAAAGTGGAAGAGTCATCTACTGTGGCTTCAAGTACAAACAAGGGTCCAGTTGAGCCAAAGAAGATCGACAGACAGGTAATGTGTTTTAATGCATTTGCTTCAAATGGTTTTTGATGGTTTTTCTTATGATTTACTGATTGCTTTGATATTTTATTTATCAAGTATTGAAACCCATGTTTATTTAAGTTAAATTTTCATAATGCATTTTCTGATCCAAAAAGAGCCCTTAGCCCAGTTGGAAGGTGTTGAATGAATGTCACAACCATGAGTTTGAGTAGTTTCGCCAATATAATAAAAAAGGCATTTGGGATCTATGGTTTAGTGATACATACCATTTATGTGTTTAGGTTGGCAGTTTGATTGCTCTAGTGAACTTTCTTTGCTCTCTGATTGGTAGTTTGATTACTCAAGTGAACTTGCTTTCTCTATATGATTATTTGGTGTCCTTATTCTTAGTGTGCTGAAGGATTTTATTTTACTATTCTTGTTGATGTTATTTTGTGATATGTGGACCTTTTTAGTGTATAGATCATCTACTAGTTTGTTTTTGTTTGTAGCTATTGTTGGGAAGTCCCACATCCCACATTGCCTAAGTAATAGGCTTTATATTTCTTAATATACCCAGCTTAAGCTTTTGGGCTGGTATATGGTTTCTTACATAGTATCAGAGCGAGTTTTGATACCGTTGTTCTTGTGTAGCCCACGTGACAGGCCCGTCCATGAAATCTGTTGGGAAGTCCTACATCGCCTAAGTAATAGGCTTGACATGTCTTAATATACGTGTATGAGCCTTCCACCTATCAGCTTAAGCTTTTGGGTTGGTATATGGTTTCTTACAGCTATTACTCTTATATTATTATTACCATAATTGTTACCACTATTATTATTATTATTCTTATTTCTGGTAGGACTTCATTTTTCCATTGAATTGGGTTTTTTCAAGTATATTTTTTTGTTGGTGTCCTTTTTAGATGCTTCTGCCATCTGTTGAACACCCCCAAGTGCAAGGGTAGGCAGCAGTATATCCCGGTGAGCAAAGGGACGAATCCACAGGGAGCTAGTAGAAAGCCACTTCAACTTGTCCAATTGAACCCTAAATCTACCCTAATTAAAAAACTAACAAATACAGAAAGTATCCAAATAACTAAAACTAAAAATTAATTACAACTTTTCCAACAATTAAAATAAACCTAGACTATGCAACCCTAATTAGACTAGAATCTGCAAAAACAACAAACGAATCAAAACAACCAATTTATGGAGTAAAAAATCAGAATTAAAAAAAGTAAGAAAATTCAGAAATAATGATGAGAATTTGCAACCCAAGGATGAGAATTAGTTGCTTTTCTAAGCACTAAAAATACGAATGGCTTAGATCAAGCCCTCCCATCTGGATGAGCAAGATGAAATTTCAAAATTGTTGATTGTATGAGATGTCACACTCATCCAGGCTCCAATATTCGTATTTTCACTATTTAGAGGTTCTTAAGATTCAATATATCCAAAAAAATAAAGAATCAAAAGAACTTAATTAATGAAAATAAAACCAACACTAAAGAAAACTTCACCTTTTTATTGATCATATCCATGCATAGAATTAGTCAAATAAATAGACAACTTCTTCCTTCTCCTTGGATTACAAAGGATTTTTTACCCCTCCATCTTCTCCTTCTTCTTCACAAAAATTACAAAATTATTTGCTTGAAAAAGCAAGGGAAACGAGGAGAATGGGGGAGAGAGAATGAGATTGAGGAAAGAGTGAGGGAGTGGAGGACGTGTGTGGAGTGGAGAGGAGATGGTATGATATGTTCCAGCCCTTGTGGCTTATTTATAATACTTGTTTGCTTGGCTTGGGTGGTAAGTTGTTGGGTTTTGGAAAGCTTTCTAGCTTAGGTTCCAAGTTATGATAGGTTTTAGAAAGTTTTGAGTGATATCTTGGTCTTTTGGAATTGGTTCGCCACTTGGTTTGCTTGCTCCCCAAACTTTCCAATTTTGTGTTTCTCCTTGCTTCTTTCCAATTCCTTCACTTGTGCCCACTTTGGTTTTGAAAATTTTCCAAATCTGAATTCTCAGATTTTTGCTTCAATTTTGGATAAATAGTGGACCCCACTTGGACATGTTAATCTTGGAATGACCCTTGCTCGGATGTCCATCATGGCTGGATTTTTTTTCCTTCCTTCTTTCTTCTTTCTTTAATTGATTTCTTGGCTTCTTAGCTTGCAACTTCCCTTACTTAGACTCCAAATCTGAAATTCAAATTTCTCTTTTGAATTTGGAACCATGATGGGCCCACCATGGGGCATGCTTCCCTAGAATTCAGTCATGCTTGGACGTGCAACCCATCTTGCAATCTTTATTTGAATTTTTCTTTTTTCCTTTCCTTTCTTTCTTCAATTCTTGAATTTCTCCTCTTTTTCTTCATCATGTGGGCCCATAAAATATGAATTCTCCTACAAAAAAATAATGAAAATAATATCAGCAATTTTTATTTGTTTTGTAGAAATCAATAATGCAATGCATGAGGCCCAATTCACACAAAATATATGCATGATTATCTGCTTTTCCTTAATCAAACCAATGGTGAAAAGAAATATCATCATTTCATGTGTGAATCAAAAGTTGTGAGAAATTCCCGACTTTCAATGCCAAAATTAGGAAGTTTCATGATTTTGTGTAAAAATGTGATTTTTCAAATGAATTTTGACTTGAATTCAAAATTGATGGACAAAGACATAAAATCAAGCATGATTTTCTAATTAATTCCTTACATCCTCTAAAATGATGATGAAAATATGCATTTTTAAGGACTTATCACCATCCGCTCTTTTCAATGTGTTTAAATGGGATTTTATAAATTTTCCTTTAGATTCTTTTTCTAGCTTTAAAGATTTTTGATATCTTATATCCTGGAGAAGTTATCTTTTCATCTCAAAAAAATATATTTTTGTGCAATATTTCACTAATTATTGAGTGTTTCTAACGGGCTTTCTCTTTTCAAAATCTTAGGTGCGGGTGTTTTTTTCTGTTCCGGAAAGTGTAGCAGCAAAAATTGACCTGCCAGATTCTTTCTATAATCTTTCTGCTCAAGAGCTTAAACGAGAAGCAGACCTGAGGAGAAAAAAACTTGAAGACTCTCAACTTTTAATTCCCAAGTCATACAAGGAGAAACAAGCACAGTTTGCTAGGAGGAGGTACAAGGCTGCTGTTATTCGTATCCAGTTCCCTGATGGTGTAGTGCTTCAAGGCGTCTTTCTTCCTTGGGAGCCAACCACTGCCCTCTATGAGGTTCAGTTTTTTTACCTTTCTAATGAGTTCTACTATAGCTGTACTTCTTTGGTCAGTGTATTTTGTTCCCAATTGTACTTGGATTTCTTAGCGTAATGTAAATAGTTACAGATCAGGAAAACATAGAGTAAACAGTCTCAGTTTTCCAATCAGGAAAAACATTGTGTGAATAGTTTCAGTTTACTGACCGGGAAAACATCATGTAAACAGTTAGAGTGAGCCTTATTCACTTCCAATTAGTTGGGGAGATTAGATGGACAGTATATTGAAAGTGCACCTAAGGGCCAATGTATAAGTCCTAGAGGGAGGGGAGAATAGGACTACGAAATTTCATACCCACTTTTTGATTATTAAACAAGATGACAAAGAAACTAAGTGAAGAGAAGACAGGGTGTGTGCATAAAATAAAGCTCAAAACTATATTAAGACATTGAGGCAAGCCACAAGAGAAGATGCACACAAATTTATAGTGGTTCAGACCATATTTCCTACATCCACTCACAAGGGTCACACAGTCCCTTGGTTCCACTATGTTGAATCAAAACTACACAAGTAATGACATCAATCACATACACAGGGTAATTTTGGTAACAAGGTTCGATCACACAGTTCTAATCCCCCACATACAATTTAGAGTGGATGAATCACACATATTCACTCCACTATCATAAAAGAGCACAAGTTGTAGATGTTGATGAGAAGTAGAACACTTGCCTTTGATGAAGACTGAAAGTGTTCAATGAAGCTCCACCTGTAGTTGAAGCTTTAACCTCTTGAAGCAAGCTTGGTGTTGATGTAGATCCTCCAAGGTTTAAGAGGTCTGGGTTCTAGGGTAATATGAATCTAATCTATTTGAGAATCAACCTAGAATCCTTTCTTCCATTCACACTTATATTGAGGCTAAAGATAGCTCATACATATTCTAGATAAGGTTCAAGTGTGTTAGGAAGAGGGGTTAAGAGATTGGAAATGATAGGAAGAAATAGGCCATGGAAGCTCTCAAAACTGTGTCACTCACAGTGCAAAACGATCTTTAGAAATATATAGAAAAGTTCCCAACGGCTAGTTATGGCGGTTAGCCTCTTGGAAGTTCGGCTAGCCTCATTTCAATTGCACTGAGGTAACGGCTAGATTTTCTAATTCGGTCAGCTCGCGGTTAGCCGTCGAGGACCTTGGCGGCTAGCCGTTAGGTGACCGCTGGGTAACCGAATTCACAGCCCAGAAATATGATGTATACTGGAAAAGAAACCGTGACATTCGGTTGCCTGGCGGTTAGCCGCCAGCCCATAAGGCGGTTAGCCGCAAGGTGACCGTAGGGTGGCCGAACTCCCTTAACAGCAGATGGTATGCATTCTGGAAATGTAACCATGGGATTTTCGGTTACATGGCGGTTAACCGCCAGACCATTCTGCGGTTAACCGAAAGGTAACCGTTGGGTGACCGGTCAAATTTTCCCTGAAAGTTGCTTACTGGAAATGTAGCCGTGGAATTTCGGTTACCTGGCGGTTAGCCGCTTCTTGCAGAGAGGCTAGCCGCCAGGTGACCGAAAGGTCACCGAACCTCCTTTATCTGGACAAAACAGAATGTGAAGAAGAGATTTTGAAAACCAGTTTTAAACCAAGGCTCCCAAGGGTCCTAGGGTCCAAAAAGGAAAAGGTTCTGGGTCCGAAATACCTGAGATGGTTGGCACACACAATGAGGCAATCTTGACGAATCCGGAGCCATCCACAAGCTAGAAGAAACCCTTGAAATAGAACTTCCTTAACACACTTCGAGAGAAAGGTCCTCCGGAACACATTGGCACGGAATTGACAATACAAACACAGTGATCACACAACTGTGACACTTACAATCTCCCCCTTTGTCAATTTCGTGACAAAACCATCTAACTTAAATAAGGTTACAATAGATATTCATTAAAGCCCAAAACGTAACCAAACACAGGGTACAAGACCTTTACAACTGAATTACAGATAGATTACAAGCATAGAAAAAGGAGATAAAATGTCTCCCCCTAAATCTAAGGCACTTCTCCCCCTGAAATTGTACCTGCAATCCTGGAAAATTGGAAACAAACTAGGGAAACCTCTCTCCCCCCTTTTGTCATAAATTGATAAAGAGAAAAGCATGGATGTATAGGATGCAAAGGAAACATTAATCATTGATAATAAAGGATGCAAAGGAAACATTAATCATTATAGAAACATCCATACAAAAGATTGATCCAAAGCAATAAAATGTAACATCCATAGACACCAAGGAGAAGTAGTTTATCAACAACAAAATAGGGGCAGCCACAAGCCAAAAGTAACACCACCAAAAGAAAAGAACCAATAGAAACAAGCGGCTAAAACGTCTAAGACAGACTAGTCCGAAGGAGGAGATGGAGACAGAGGCATGTCATTATAATTCTGTTGGCGACATCCCTTGGACAAAGCACTTAAATACTTCAGAGTCTTTTTCAACAGCTTCTCTGTCTTGGACTGCTGTCTCTCGAAAGCGTCCATACGTTCTCCAATACTCCGAGTTGCAGCAGAGGGGGCTTTTGCAAGAGGGACTGAAGGCTGCTGGGGAGCGTCCACATCTGCGGGAGGAGGAATGAGACCAGCGTCCACATTCGGTTGAAGATTCATTTGAATAAGATTAGCTCTACCAAACGGTGCGTGAACAATCGGGGTTCCAGTAGGACGAGGAACACCGTAGTAGCGGGCTAGCTGAGACATAAGGTAACCGAAAGGAGCAACAGTCTTTGAAGCATTCGACAGATGAAAACGTACAATAGCCCGACAGATGAGAGAAGGAAGGCACATGGGAGTACCAGTAATGACCTTGTGAAGGATATTGACCATATACATAGTGAGTTCGGTCCTATTGCCCTTACGAGGATAGACAATGAACGTAAAGAGATTGTGAAGGAGTCTGTATTTCGGAATTAAGACATTTATAGCCAAGAAATTTTTCTTAGGATCCCAATCAGCATCAGGGCCGCAGATAATGCGGGTGGCTTCAACCTTCTCAGCTGGAGTGAGAGAATCAGCGACCATAGAGAGGCCAGCTGAATTAACAGGGATGTTCATAACAGAAGAGATGCGATCGGGGTCAATACAGACAACCTGATGACGGAATGCAACACTAAAAGAGCAAGACTCAACAGTGGATACAACCTCAGTGATGGAAGCATACATATTGTAGACAAGTGAGGGATAAGCCGTGTCCCCCCAATCAAGGATATTTTCCCAACCAATGGGGGTAAGAATGGCTAGAGTATCATAAGGGTTCAAAATGTTACGCAAAGTGCGACGCTCAACCATAATCTGTCTCTTTTTTATGCCAGATAACTTTTGAGCATTCGGATAGAGACGATTTGGCTCAGATGGAGGAGGTGAGGGAGAGGCAGATGGAGATTGAGAGGAGGATGAAGATGGAGACTGTGGTGGAGATGGAGAGGATCTCGCTCGACGAGACGAGGAACCAACATTAGATCGTCCTCTTTTAGAGGGACGATTTACAGCAGATTTCATACGAGGAGGCATTTTCACAAACAAATGGAGGACAGAATAGCAAACACAAACTAGCAATAATAAAAACGAGAAAGCAAAGAAGAGCAAAGACAAGAACAGAGACAAAAAAATGGATATAGGTAGAAGGAGAGGGAGAACACACAATGAAATAGAGTTTGAGAAACCTACACAGAGAACGACAACACAGAGGAGAAATGAGCAAAACAAAAACGTTGACAAGGAACAAAGAAAAAAAAAAAAAACAATAACCAACAAGGAAAATAAAAGAAAAGACTAGGAGAGAATACCTATCAAGAGGAGGGAGACAAAGGAGGCGAAGTTCGATGGAGACGAAACAGGGAAGAAGGAATAGACGCAATGGAAAGAAGGAAAGAATAAAACAGAAGAGGTTTAAAAACAAAGGGCCCGACAAGGCGGTTAACCGACACGATGGTCCACGGCTAGCTGAAAAACCCCTTTTTTTTTCTTTTTTTAAAAAAAAAAAAAAAAACTGAACAACTAAACAGATAACAACCAAGAAAACAAGGGTCATCTAATATCACAGACACCAAGGGATTTCCGCATATTTTCAAATTTTGAAACATCCAAAGGTTTTGTTAAAATGTCTGCAAGTTGTTTTTCTGTAGGAATATGCTCCAAAACTATGACTCCTTCTTCAACCAATTCTCTAATGAAGTGATGTCTAATATCAATATGTTTGGTCCTAGAGTGTTGGACAGGATTTTTGGAGATATTGATAGCACTAGTGTTATCGCAATACAAGTTCATGCTACTTTGTTCAATGCCATAGTCTTTGAGCATTTGTCTCATTCACAGCATTTGAGTACAACCACTACCAGCTGCTATATATTCAGCTTCAGCGGTAGATAAGGAGATGGATGATTGTTTCTTGCTGTGCCAAGCAACTAGACAGTTTCCTAGGTAAAAGCACCCACCACTAGTAGATTTTCTATCATCCACATTCCCAGCCCAATCAGCGTCTGAGTATCCAGCAATACAAGTAGATGAGTCATATGGATACCATAAGCCATATCCTGAAGTCCCTGAGACATCTAATAATTCTTTTAACCGCTTTCAAATGAATTTCTTTGGGCTCAGATTGATATCTGGCGCAAGCTCCTACACTGAAAGCAATGTCAGGTCTACTAGCTGTAAGATAAAGTAAGCTGCCTATCATGCTCCTATACAGACTAGAGTCAACACTCTTGCCACTAGATTCCTTAGACAATTTGAGAGTAGTGCTCATGGGAGTGTTCATGTGCTTGGCTGAATCTAATCCAAACCTTTTGATCAATTCTTTAGCATATTTGGTTTGAGAAATAAACATTCCATCAGAAAATTGTTTAACTTGTAAGCCTAAAAAGAAATTAAGTTCACCAACCATGCTCATTTCAAATTCAGATTTCATAAGATTAGCAAACTTTTCTGTGAGATTATTACAAGTAGATCCAAACACAATATCATCAACATAAATTTGAGCAATCAAAATATTATCATTGTTTGTTTGAATAAAGAGAGTTTTATCCACACTACCCCTTTCAAAGCTTTGATCAATTAAGAATTGAGTAAGCCTCTCATACCAAGCTCTAGGGGCTTGTTTTAGACCATAAAGAGCCTTTCTAAGATGATACACATGGTTAGGCTTCTTAGGGTCTTCAAACCCTTTGGGTTGCTCAACATAAACTTCTTCTTCCAAAATACCATTTAGAAAAGCACTTTTGACATCCATCTGGTATAGTTTAAATTTCAAAGAACAAGCAATGGCAAGAAGGATTCTAATGGATTCAAGTCTAGCAACGGGAGCAAAAGTTTCTTCAAAATCAACTCCTTCAATTTGAGAATACCCTTGAGCAACCAGCCTAGCCTTGTTTCTCACAATGGTACCATTTTCATCAAGTTTATTTTTGTAAATCCACTTGGTACCTACCACATTTTTGTCATTTGGTCTAGGCACAAGATCCCAAACTTCATTTCTAGCAAATTGATTTAGCTCTTCTTGCATTGCATTTATCCAATTATCATCAGAAAAAGCTTCATCAACATTTTTAGGTTCAAAAGTAGAAGTAAAGCAAAGATAGCTAACAATGTTTTCTAATTGTCTTCTAGTTTTGACACCAGCCAAAGGATCTCCTAGAATTTGGTCCATAGAATGATGTTTCACATTTACCAAATCCTTAGAGATTGGAGACACATCCAGTTTTTCAGTTGGGACATCTATCTCATCATTATCAGGGTTTTCTTGATGACTGAAATCATTTAGTTTGTCATCAATGACTACATTTATGGATTCTTGTATGGCTCCAGTGTTTATATTCAACACTCTGTAGGCACGACTGTTTTGAGAGTAGCCAATGAAGATGCCTTCATCACTTTTAGAATCAAATTTGCTCAAGTGTTCTCTGTCCTTGAGTATATAGCACTTGCTACCGAAAATTTTAAAGTAGCTAATGTTGGGCCTTCTCTCATGCCATAATTCATAAGCAATTTTATCTAGACCAGTCCTCAAGTAAACCCTGTTTATGATGTGACATGCTGTGCTAACTGCTTCAGCCCATAGATCTCTAGAAACATTCTTTCCATGCAGCATAACTGTGGCCATTTCTTGTAAGACCCGATTCTTTCTTTCAGCAATACCATTTTGTTGAGGAGTTTTAGGGGCAGAAAATTCATGGTGAATTCCATACTTATCACAATATTTTTCAAACTTTGTATTTTCAAATTCACCACCATGATCACTTCTTATTCGAGCAACTGCTCTTCCTTTTTCAACTTGGATCCTTTTCACAATCTTTTTAAATTCAACATAAGCATCAGATTTCTCTCTTAGAAATGCAACCCAAGTGAATCTTGAGTAATCATCAACAATAACAAGAAAGTATCTTTTGCCCCCTTTACTCTCTTTCTTAGTAGGACCAACCAGGTCCATATGGAGAAGCTCTAGAGATCTAGAGGTCTTTAGAGACTTGGTCTTTTTGTAAGAGCTTCTGATTTGTTTACCTTTTTGACATTCTCCACAAACAGTTTTTGACTCTTTGCTGATTTTAGGAAGACCCTTAACATACTTGTTCAATTTGGACAGGTCTCTAAAGTTCACATGTCCAAGTCTTTTATGCCATAATTGAGCTTCATCAAGATGAGCAATGTGACAGGCTGAACTGGATGGTTCTTTGGGGTTACTAATAACATAACAGTTGTCATTGGTTCTAAGACCTCTTAGAATAACTTTTCCATTTTTGGAAATCTCACAACCATGACTACTAAAATTGACAACATGATCTTTATCACATATTTGAGAAATACTTAGCAAGTTATGTTTCAAACCAACGACATACAAAACATTTTCAATAATAGGCATGTTTGGAACATTCAAAGTACCCTTACCAACAACTTTAGCAACATTTCCATCACCAAAGGTGACAGTTCCACCCTCATATTCATTTAAGGAAGAGAAGTGTGCTCTATTCTCAGTCATGTGTCTAGAGCATCCACTATCTAGGTACCATAAGGATTGATCAATAGCTTTAAGAGCTGTGTGAGCAACTAGGCTTTTGTTCTTGGGAACCCATATGAATCTTTGGGTGACAGGGATAGCACTAGGACCTTGAGATTTAGTTTTGTTAGGATTTTGTTGGTGAAAAGATTTCTTAGAGTAGTTTTTAGTAGATTTAACAGTTCTTGTATGATTGTAGAATTGCAACTTTAGAAGACCAATTTGTTTCATCAACATATTTAATTGTTGCGAGAATGAGTGATTGATAGAATTGTTATGAAAAGATGTCTTATTCTGTTTATCTTTATGGGGGTTGACATAAGTTTTGGTGGACTGTCTTTTCATTTGTTTCATTTTGCACTCATTCTTGTCATGTCCTTTCCTCCCACAAGTATAACATGTAATTTCAGAATTGTCTTGACTACTAGAGGAAGCTTCTCCTTTCACAAACATAGTAGAAGCATTAGGATGAGATTTGTCCTCTTTGTTGAATCCTAGCCCAGTTTTGTCTCTATGATATTTACCCATTTTAAAAAGTCTTTCAAAATTTTCTTCTCCATGGGTAAACGAATATTCATACTTCTCTTTGAACCATTTCAGACGAGTGACTTCATCCCTTAATTGAGTGTTTAATTCTTTTAGAGTTTCAGTTTCTTTTTCATCTCTTTTGAATTTGATTAAATTTTCATTAGCAATTTGAAATTTAGAATTAACTTCTTTTAGTTCAGTTGCTAAGATATTCTTTTCATCAGTTAAGGTTTCAATTTTGTCTTTTAAGACTTTGTTCTTGGATTTTTGTTTGCTCATGGCATCAATCAATTTGCAGCTTTCCTCATAAAGTCTATCATATGTAACTTGAGGATCTTCTTTTTCATTCTCTGAGCTGTCATAATCAGACTCAGACTCAGACTCATTCCCAAATTTCTCAATATCAGTTGTTCTAGAATTTTCTGATATCTCAAGTGATGGATCACACACTGTTCTGGCCATTAGTATAGTGTAATTTTCTGTCTCATCTTTGTGTGATTCATCTGAGTCTGATTCAGCTTCTGAAGAGTCATCACATGTTGCCACAAGAGTCTTTTTCTTATCTTTCCTTTCAGTTGGACACTCAGTAGATATGTGACCAAACTTTTGACAGTTATAGCATTTTACTTTTCTGGATTGATACTTAGAAGAGGAGCTGGCTTTGTTTTTACTTTTATCAAATGGTTTCTCCTTTCTATTAAACTTTGAAGTCTTTTTCTTAAATTGTCTTAAGAATCTTTTAGTAAGTAGAGCAACATCTTCATCATCACTATCATTTTCATTTCCTGATTCTTCTTTAGATGGAGATGGTTGGGAGACCTTCAAAGCTATAGATTTCTTCTCTTTGGATTTATTAGAAGCATTGTTCATTTTCATCTCAAAGGTTCTAATGTTTCCCGACAGTTCCTCTACTTTCATAGTTTCAGGGTCATTGTACTCTTCTATAGAGGTCACTTTTGAGTGAAACCTTTTAGGTAAAGACCTAAGGATTTTGCTACAAACTTTGCCATTAGGAATTTGCTCACCGAGTGACCACATCTCATTAACGATTACCATAAGCTTTGTTCGAAAATCATCAAACATTTCATCTTCTCTCATTCTTAGAGATTCGAATTGGGAGGTTAGCATTTGGAGCTTGGCTCTTTTAACAATGGTGGTTCCTTCATAATTAGTTTCCAACAACTCCCAAGCTTGTTTAGATGTGGTACATGTCATAATCTTTTTGAATTGTTCAGCATTCATGGCACATGTTATGGCATTCAAAGCCTTAGCATCATAGTCTCTCAATGTTTTTTGACTAGCTGACCATCTGGCCTTTGGAAGAGGCTTGTCAGTGCCATCTTTAGCTGTGAAGGTAGGAGGGGTCCATCCATCCTCCACAGCATCCCACACCTCACCACAAATGGATTTGAGAAACACGGTCATTCGGGCTTTCCAAAAGGCATAGTTAGTACCATCAAACAATGGAGGTCTGTTTACAGCACTACCTTTTGGATTAGACATTGGCACAACAGAAAAGGTGAAGAATCAACTCCGGGTTGTAAGACCCCAAGGGAGTAACCCTCTCTGATACCAAATGAAAGTGCACCTAAGGGCCAATGTATAAGCCCTAGAGGAGGAGGGGGGGGTGGGGGTATAGGACTACGGAATTTCATACCTACTTTTTGATTATTAAACAAGATGACAAAGAAACTAAGTGAAGAGAAGACAGGGTGTGTGCATAAAATAAAGCTCAAAACTATATTAAGACATTGAGGCAAGCCATAAGAGAAGATGCACACAAATTTATAGTGGTTCGGACCATATGTCCTACATCCACTCACAAGGGTCACACAGTCCCTTGGTTCCACTATGTTGAATCAAAACTACACAAGTAATGACATCAATCACATACACAGGGTAATTTTGGTAACGAGGTTCGATCACACAGATCTAATCCCCACATACAATTTAGAGTGGATGAATCACACATATTCACTCCACTATCATAAAAGAGCACAAGTTGTAGATGTTGATGAGAAGTAGAACACTTGCCTTTGATGAAGACTGAAAGTGTTCAATGAAGCTCCACCTGTAGTTGAAGCTTTAACCTCTTGAAGCAAGCTTGGTGTTGATGTAGATCCTCCATTGTGTTGCACAACCAAGGTTTACGAGGTCTGGGTTCTAGGGTAATATGAATCTAATCTATTTGAGAATCAACCTAGAATCCTTTCTTCCATTCACACTTATATTGAGGCTAAAGATAGCTCATACATATTCTAGATAAGGTTCAAGTGTGTTAGGAAGAGGGGTTAAGAGCTTGGAAATGATAGGAAGAAATAGGCCATGGAAGCTCTCAAAACTGTGTCACTCACAGTGCAAAACGATCTTTAGAAATATATAGAAAAGTTCCCAACGGCTAGTTATGGAGGTTAGCCTCTTGGAAGTTCGGCTAGCCTCATTTCAATTGCACTGAGGTAACGGCTAGATTTTCTAATTCGGTCAGCTCGCGGTTAGCCGTCGAGGACCTTGGCGGCTAGCCGTTAGGTGACCGCTGGGTGACCGAATTCACAGCCCAGAAATATGATGTATACTGGAAAAGAAACCATGACATTCGGTTGCCTGGCGGTTAGCCGCCAGCCCATAAGGCGGTTAGCCGCAAGGTGACCGTAGGGTGGCCAAACTCCCTTAACAGCAGATGGTATGCATTTTGGAAATGTAACCATGGGATTTTCGGTTACATGGCGGTTAACCGCCAGACCATTCTGCGGTTAACCGAAAGGTAACCGCTGGGTGACCGGTCAAATTTTCCCTGAAAGTTGCTTACTGGAAATGTAGCCGTGGAATTTCGGTTACCTGGCGGTTAGCCGCTTCTTGCAGAGAGGCTAGCCGCCAGGTGACCGAAAGGTCACCGAACCTCCTTTATCTGGACAAAAAAGAATGTGAAGAAGAGATTTTGAAAACCAGTTTTAAACCAAGGCTCCCAAGGGTCCTAGGGTCCAAAAAGGAAAAGGTTCTGGGTCCGAAATATCTGAGATGGTTGGCACACACAATGAGGCAATCTTGACGAATCCGGAGCCATCCACAAGCTAGAAGAAACCCTTGAAATAGAACTTCCTTAACACACTTCGAGAGAAAGGTCCTCCGGAACACATTGGCACGGAATTGACAATACAAACACAGTGATCACACAACTGTGACACTTACATATATAACTTGGACATGGACATGTTTCAGTGTAATACATGACTACATACCAAACATGTGGTTCCAACTATGGTCCATTGCCCTTTCCTCCCACATTCCAATTAGCATATTTTTCACGTGTTATGCATTTTCTCTTGGTCGTTATGATTCTGTTTTCTTTATTTTCTTCGATGATTAAATACACACGTTTAGGAGTGCATGCCCTTCCCTTCCGCGATCCAATTCACACATACTCACCAAACCCACACAAAAGTACTCACCGCCCAGATTCAGAAGGATTGGGTGGTGCTGACATGATCAGGCTGGATTTCGTAAGGGTGGACCCCACATGATTTAAAGCACTCATGAGCCTATGTGGTCAACAGTATAGGGTCATTGCTACAACCACGTAAAATAGAACCTCTGTTTTTGGCAACAAAGAGATTCCATTATGATTTAAAAAAAAAAGGAGATTAAAGCAAACCCTTTCATCTTACATTTGTTATTAATGTGTTTTAACTTATATTTTACTGAGTGAGGGTGATAGGCAGTACTGTTTTCTCTAATCTGAGCAGCCATTAGTGGGCCTGTACTGTTTTCTCTAATCTGAGCAGCCATCAGTAAGGGTGCTCATTGGCCAGTCAACCTGGCCCATATTGGGCTCTTTTTTAGGTCCGTGGGCTTTTTTTGGGCCTAGCTTTCTAGCCAACTCATTAATTGGCCTATGTCATATGCTTAAAGGCCCAGCCTGGCTGGGCATATGTAACACAGAGGGAGGTGTGTATTTTGAAAATAGACTGGACCTGGGCTGAAATATTAGTCCCAAGTCCCAACAACTTAATGGAACAGTCTTGGACAAGCTTGGCCCGGCCTGACCTGGCTCATGAACACCCATATCCACTCTCCATGAGTCTATATCTTAAGTTTTTAACTGGGTCTTGTGTTTAGCATGGACACAACCTCTTTTTCAGCTGGGAGGGTGCAATCATTTTTTATTTGTTCTCTTTTAAAAAAAAATTACATACCGATATGCATCTGTGTCAAAACTTGCCTGTTGACAAGTATGGTTGCACCCAAGAATAAGAATTAATTCTTTTGGTCTGCTTATTTTTAAAAAGCTGTTCTCCTGCTCTCAGTTTCGGTGTTAATCTAATTACCTGCAAATTTGCTTACTAGTAACTGGCCTGGAAATTTGCTTACTAGTAATTGGTCATGGCAAATAACAAAACAACTGTTGCTTACTTGCAAGTCTTGTTATTCAAGTGCAGGAACACAGATTTACGCCTAAACCAAGTTACCTGCTATCTTTTTACGAAGATACAAACAATTAAAAAAAAAGTTATGATAAAATGCAGCATGAGTTTCCATGTCATATCTCCATGATACAAGGATGCAATTCTTATGTTTCATGTATCGATGTTTCATTTTCTACTAAGTCTCATGACATTCATTTGTTGTTTATTTTTTTCTTTTTTGGTATAAAACCTCCTTTTTGGCCATTTCCAAAAAAATATCTTGTTGGCATGTTGGTGTAATGCGGCAGCTTCCTCGTTCCACGAATCTGCACAGAAGCAATTCCGAGTTTCCGACCACCCCAGGAAATGGCTTTCTGCTGGCTATTCCCCAGAAAAGACTCGAGGAAAAATAGTTGTATTTTTCTCCTGTTTCTTTTTTCCATGAAGAAGTTTTGGCCCAAATCATTAAAAGTAGTGACCACAGAAAGCGAGTCCTTTTCCCCTATTTTTTCACAGATTTGGTCTTACATGAAGCTTGCCCTATAACCGTTTGACACTTTACTAGATTAGTACAAGTCAAGCAAAGCCTCCATTTTTCAAATAAGGGTTCACATCAATAGCACTTTAATTCAAAATATTCTCCATCTTTTTCAAAAAAAAAAAAAGTCAAAAAACAACCTCCTTTCTCCACTAAAAGACAAAAAAACTCCACTTTACTATACAAAAAGTCAAAAAGATTCCATACCAAACAACTAAAAACAAAGTACCATCATAACCCCATTATATTTTATTCTCTCTTGATTTGATGCTTTACTACACTTTATTTTACATGTAAAATTACCAAATGGGCCCTAAATGTTTCAATAACCCTGAGAATTTTTTTTTGTCTCCGGTAGAATACTCACACAAACACTCAAACTTCACAAGTCCCGAACCAATAAGGCATTAGAACCAGGGATTGATCCCTTGCCATCCCTGTGGAAAAGGAGATGCCTTAGCACTAAACCATCAGTGGATTGGCCTGAGGCGTATGTTTTGCTTCTTTGGTGATAAAATTCTTTTTCTTCTTTGGAGGTAAAAGTAAGTCTTCCGATTGCTTAATAAAGGTATGCTGATCCTTGTTCTCTTCGTTGATTTTCATGCACCTCATCTTGTTGAGGCCTATGGAATTGATTATGAAAATTTTTGTTTTATTGAATTCATGTTTGGATGTTGATTCTTTCATCTCAGGCTATATACTTTTCTCTTCATTTTTTTTATCTGAAATATTTCAGGTCAGACCCGAATCATTATGTATATATTGATTTGTGGAAATGTAATGCAGGATGAATTGGACCCAATCCAAGCTTGACCCAAGTTTAATGTGGCTTGGGTTCATTTTGTTTTCAGGTTTGGGAAAATCGCAGCAACTGGATGTTCTTGATATATTGCTAAATTCCAATTCTTGATATATTGCTAAATTCCAATAATACAGGAAGAAACTAACCTTTTGTCATTCACAGCCATGGATTTGCACATCAATTTGTTGGTGACTCGTGTTAACAAGGAAAGGTCAAGCTTGTTGGTAGATCTGATAGGATCTATGTCCTACAAGCCTGTAGTAGGTGTTCAGCTGTCACTTTAGTGTTTTATAGATGACTGGGGCATCATCTAAGGGTGTTGATCGTCCTAGAGGTGGATATATCTCTTAGAATATAGGTGCATGATGTTGCACTAAATTTAAGCTTGAACCAAATTTAATGTGGCTTGGCATGATTTTTGTTATCATATTTGGAAAAGTCACAGCAAGTAAAATAAACTCTTACTATTCACACAGCCATGGATTTGCAGATAACTCGTTGGATGCTCGTGTAGCAACAAGGAAATTTGGAGCTTGTTGGTAGGAGATTGGCTGTTGCTTTAGTGTTTCATAGATGTTAGGGGCATCATCTAAGGGTGTTGATCATCATGGAGGTGGGCAAATCTCTTAGAATACATGTGCACGAACTTGCACAAAGAGGAGTTTTGTAAAAAACGAAACAAGAATTAGTTCCGTAGAACTCTTCCAATTAAACCTTTTTTTATTCAAATTATCTTTAATCCTTATAAACCCATGTTTAAGGTTTTGTATCCTTTTACAGATTCCTTTACTAAATCTAAAATGTATATCCATCCGTTCCCAAAGCCCATAAAATACTATTGAATAGAAATACTTTCACAATTAAACTACTTGAACGAAAAAAAGAGAGAAATTGAAAGAAATAGAACTTATCTACTAGTGTTAAAACCATGTGAGATGGAATTAACTCCTTTTTTGCATCCTTGTTGGGCCACGAGCGTGGCTGCATTGGGGCTGGATCCTTTGGGCCTGTCTCATATCCGCCTGCTTGAAAAGAAGCTTGCCCACGAGCTTGCAACTCATTCCAATATCCTTCTGGCTATACACTAGTCTTACCATCGCAAAGATCCACAACTAGATCATCATTTGATATATCTCTCTTTTAGGTTCAGTGGTTGGATCATCATATGATTGATTCTCCATATTGAGATTTTCTGTTGTATCTTCTAGCATACAAATTCCTTTCCCCATCCTTATCAAGATCTCTTGCACGTTACATTGCTTCCATCATCATAGCATAGTTGGCCGCTATCTGGCTTAAGGGTCATTTTATTTTGTTCTTTCTTTCTTGCTCCTTCGGGATCAAAACCTACTCTAATACCAATATGATGCAAACGTATTGGACCCAATCTAAGCTTGAACCAAATTTAATATGACATGGGTTGATTTTGTTTTCATATTTGGAAAAATCACAGCAGGTAAACTAACCTCCTGTTATTCACACAACCGTGGATTTACGCATAAACTTGTTGGAGGCTCGTGTAGCAACAAGGAAGTTTGGTGCTTGTTGGTAGATATGATAGAATTTATGTTCTACATGCTTGCAGGAGATTGTTGCTACTTAAGGGCACACTTGTTGTCACGACCCAAGCCCAAGATCAGAGTCATTAGGGCTAACCCCGGGTCGTGATGGCAATCATACTTACTCCCGTAAATCCCGAATTAACCGAAGTTAAGACGAAGTCCACAAGGGATTTTGCATACGTACCTGTCAATGTACAATTGTGTGGAAATATACAGATATATATACATTGACAACCAATTAAAAAACCAATTCATACAAACCAAGTCCTTTACTTGAAAAGTACAGTTCAATATACACGATTTCATTCCTAATAAAGTCAACCACTGCATATACAAAATACAATGCAGGGGACATCATTTACAACACCCAAAATGAATAGATAAAACATTTCTAAGGTTCCAAAATATTCCAATGTATCCGCTCTTAGATCATGTCCATTCGATTAAACCTTCTGGAGGTATCGGATGGGCTTCCTCCACTGGCGGTACGGTCTCTGCGGGACCGGCACGGGCAACTGAGCCTGTAATATCATCAGTAATACCGTGAACACAACGGTTCAACAATATATACATATAGATTTATGACATGTTCGATAATTCAGTGATTTAACAATTCTAAATAAATAATGCTATACAGTCTCTTGTGTAATAGCAAACACAAGCAATAATGACAATTACATTGGCAACTACAATAGTATTGGTTTCGATTCGGTTCTCCCCAAAGGAAGCAGTTCATATTCGTTCATTCAGTCCATTAAGCAATTATTAATGGCTTATCAATAGGACTCGTCAGTCCAATATATGACTTTTCAGTCTATGACCGTTCGGTCCAATAAGGTCGGATCTCCCAGTGTCTGGATCAGAGATCACTAGTATCATCACGGAGCTCCAGAACGCCCCCAAATCCATCTACTGCAGTAGGATTGTTTGTTACATTAATTCATTTAATTCAACTCCATAATGAATTTTGAATTTAGGAAACCACTATGTAGTGCCAGACTCATCAACGATTCTAATCAATCCTATTCGAATTCGAAAAACAATTATCTAAACCAAGCAATTGAGTGAAACGTTCGTTATCAATGCACTTATTACTGTAGATGACATTACTTAGTTAAATTTGTGCATTAGGATAACCTTAGCTAACACTTATGAAGGTTTAGATATCACTAATATCAGCCTCAATGATTAAGCTTTTTAACTCAGGAAATTTAGAGTTCAATCTGAAATTTCTCAGAAACTCTCAGTTTTCCCGGTCGACCTAGCCAATGCTCGGTCGACCCCATACACGGCAAGCCCAGTCAACCTGAGAAATAAGGTCGACCTCCTCCCTGTGTACCCGGTTGCCCGGCCAAGGCTCGGTCGACCGACAGTTGTAAGTAATAATAGGGAAATAGTGTTTTGGTCAGGTTCCAGAGAACCTAACCCTGTGTGGTCAGTCGACTGCGTGCACTGCGGGAACAGAACCTGAGTTCTGTAACTGCAGTGAAATGGATCCAAATCCATTTCTTTTCCTTCTTGAACCTAATATGAACCTGATATGCAACCAATTCATGGAAATAACAAGTCCATAATTCTAGGAATTCACTTAATCAAACCACAATTGTCACAATCCATTTCATTAGGTTAATAACCTAATTATCATGGTTTCTAACTTCTAAAACATCCATTGAATTATTAACATCTAAATCTTCATTTTTCCATACAAATCAATGAAGTTACCATAACAAGCACAAACACATATATATATACTTGCCTTGATTGAAGCTTGATTGATACAAAACCCCTCGCTTATCTTGGATTTGAGGTGGAATTCCTCAACTTGAAGCTTCAATTCTAAGAAAACTCTAAGAAGATGTAGAAAATGAAGAAGATGGATTCTTCTTCACTTAAATCACTTCAAACTCACACTTAATGAAGAAGGAATGGAAGGAGAAGAAGAAACGGATGAACAAGAAGGTGCCTAGGGTTTACTTGAGATGAATGAACTCAAATGAGTTCATCTTATCCTATATAAGGATAACTTTTGCATTAAGCCCCCTTCTCACTCTCTCATTTACAATTTGAGTCAAATGAAAGGTCATTTGATCCGTTTCTCGTCGAACAACTTTGAGTTCATTATGCAAATTATCGCACTCGTCAAGATACACGTGCTGGTATCAAGAGTTTCCGTATTCGACAAAATACGTAAAGATTTGTATTTACGAAAAAGTCCTTAGTTTGCTTGTTTGAGTCTCAATTCTACTTAATTCACTTAATAACCTTTTTTTTCATTTCATTAAGCCTAATTTATTCATTTTAGGCTAATTTAACTCCATTTGGTCATAAACCATCATTAGCTTAATTAAACACATTTAATTAGCTTAATTTCCAATCAGTTAGAGTTAATCTTGATTAACTCGGGACGGAGCCTAACACTTGTGTAACCACTTTTTTGTAGAAAAAGAGTGGAAAGTGAAAATGCTTTTCCGTAGTTAAAAAGATTATACATTTGGTGCGGAAAAAGCAGGAAGATGAACTAAAAGTTTCACAATGCAAGGGCAAAAATATTTCCTATGGGGGGAGGTTGGAATGGCTTGCTGGCGGAAAGTGGAAAAAATTGTCTACGGAATCGATTTTCCGCAGCACCTCACAAACATGCTCTTAGAATACATGTGCACGAACTCACACATAGAGGAGTTTCTTAAAAAAAAAAAAACGACACGAGAATTAGTTCTGTAGCACTCTTCCATACAAACCTTTTTTTCTCATTCAAATCATCTTTAATCCTTATGAACCCACATTTAGGGCTTTATAACCTTTTACAAAGTCCTTTCCTAAATTAAAAGGCATATATCGTCCTCAAAGCCTATAAAATAGCATTAAATAGAAATGCTATGACAATTAAACTACTTTTTTTTTTTTGTAAAGATAATTTAAGTACTTGAATGATGAAAAGGGAGAAATTGAAGGAAATAGAAGTTATCTAGTAGTCTAAAGACGTGAGATGGAGCTCATTTTGCATGTACTATTTGGGCCATGAGCATGGTTACATTGGGTATGGATCTTTTGGGCCTGCATCAAAGTGGCAGGGTATAAAAATGTTTAGTCTTTTCTAGAATAGTAACTGCTTCCATTTGGGGAGAAAATGTGCAATCTTTCTTGATGTTTTTCTCCACCAATTCATCATCATCATAATCATAATCATAATCTCTCTCTACTAAATATGTTATTTTTAATGCTTTAATTCCAAGATGAATGCCTTAATGTTGCAATATTTGGCTGAAGTAAGCATCATATCTTACCACGTTTTTACTTTTTGTTTTGGCATCCACCAACATACTATATTATTGCTGTATCGAATTACTTATTTCCTAATATTGCATTTAAGCTTCATCACTGTATTCTACTAGTTCCAAATATCATCTACTGACTTCTACTCTGCCATTGTCAGTTTGTGAGCGCTGCATTGAAAGAACGAAGTCTGGAGTTTGAGCTTTTGCAGCCCGCAATGCCCCGGAGGCGAGTAATTCCCCGATTTCCTCGTGCAGGGCAGAAAACACCAACGCTCGATGAAGAAGAATTAGTCCCGTCTGCTCTTGTGAAATTCAAGCCCATTGAGACAGATTCCATTGTTTTCACTGGTCTGTGCAATGAACTACTTTTAGCCAGTGAACCCCTTACTGCTGCAACTGGGGTGGTTCTTCCATAATCTCTACATTATTTGAACCCTTGGTGAGGAGTTTATTGGGTTAATGTGTCTTGCCAAATTGAGGTCCATGTACTGGATTAAGTGTGACTTCACATTTGTTGCTGCACTGACCCCTGTAATTTCCTCAAGATTTGAGGTGAACTTGTGTCTATTTGTTATGCTCAACTATGGTCAAAGTCAGGATAGTTAATTTTCACTTTGGGTACTTTTCGTTCTTGTCATAATTTTGAAAAATAAATGGTTTGTCTATTTACATTCTTGGCTGCGTCTCAAAGACATGTAATGTGAAGATCTGTTTAGTTTTCAAACCCAAGGATCAACTGGAATAAGTTGATGATGATTGATGTGCTGCTTATCTTTTTTGATTTGTCACTTGTGATGTGTTGGCAATGGCAATGCGGTCTCGCTGTGGTCGACTCTGCGGGCATAGACTATAGTCATAATTTGGATTGCTTGCTATGTTCTTTGTTTCTCTGTGAATTTATAATAATCATTGATTCCTTTCTGTGCAAGTTGAGTTGATGTCTTATACTAGGAGCTTGAGACTGGTGCATGCTTATGAATGATGCATGGTGGAGGCAGGACAGCAGGATGCATGCCAGAGGCCAACACAACACTCAACACTCGGGTCAACTGTGTGTGAAAAGTATTATAAGATTATCAAAATTCATTTGGAGTTGGATTTTTTTAGAGTAAGATAAGATTGAAATGCATGTACTCTTTGAGTGGGCATTGATGTACTTAACAAGCTGAGCTACAATATAACTGGTAGGAGTCCCTTTTGGGGACCGAATCATCTTGCCCAACTAAGATCAAATTGGGATGTCGCATATCAGCCAATCAAATAGAACCATAGGAATGGAACGCAGATCTCTCAAGGGCTGCAGACGTATTGCAGAACTGCATTTGCGGACGACCTGACCATCAGCAGTTCTCTATTTGTAAAGCATCGGAACCTGACGTCATCTGGCCGGAAAATCAATCCGAGTACTCAGATCACAATGCGATCTAAATTGTGTCGGGTATAAATCCAGCTACAAGTTCATCATCTTGTGGAATCTATTCTTGTCTTGGAATGAAGCTATGGGATACTCCAATCAAAACTTGATTGGCAGGGTGGTAACACGGGTAACACGGGTAGTGGATAGAATCTTGTGTTACATAGGTCCCACCTAAAATGTTTATGTGTTTACAGTATTTTGATCCAATAATCATGACAATAGAACTATGGTCCATCTAAGATTTTTATGTTGAAAGATCAATGGGGATGGATGGGTATAAAAACATGATGACAAATGGATCTACAAAACTGACAATTCCACCCACTTCTCAGATAAAAAAATTGCCCAAAACAACATGTAGCCAGCTTTGAATTGATTCCCGACTTCTGACTGACCCAAACAACAGATGACCAACTTACCCCATCGAAAAGAGTCCGTGTTCACAGGGGTTTACTTTTTGGTCCAATCCCCCTTCAAAACGCCTCGTGTACTATCGTAAATGCTATTTTGGAATGAAAAAACAGGAAACAAGGGGGGTCTTTTTTGAAAATGCAGGAAAGTGAATGAAACGAAAGTAACCCTCGCTATATTGTCGTTTCCTGGTTCGTCTTCTCCTAGAGGTATAAAGCTTCTAAGTCTTCGTCTATTATCTGACGATTTGAATATTTCAAACACAATCTCGACCGTCAATGCAAATCTAACGGTCTCGCTCTTCCTCCATCATTTGTCAGAGCCATGGAAGGGCGCGGCGATTTTCGTTCTCATGTTCGAGTTTATCGGGGTTTCTGTTGAGCTCCAATCTCAGCCGTCCATCTTGCCTGGAAACACAATATCATGGTCGTCCAATGATCTAAATACAGATTGTGAAACCAAGAAATGAAAAACCAAAGATTACCCAATTCATTTATAGTATCAAAGCAATATAATATATGAGCAGGGCGTGCTCCGGAAAATTTGATGTCTAAAGTGGCAATCCTAAATAAGGCCTCAAATCATCTATTTTTCTCTCTATTTCATTTCAAGTGTTGAGTATTCCGATTTATATTTTTTAATGGATATATTTATTATTTATTAATTATAGAGGATTTTACTGGTAAAATTTTAAAATATAATTATTTATCACGAATAGTCCTGTCCTATCAAAATGGGGAGCACTTTTTTTTTTTTTTTTCTCTACCGACGATAGGGTCACTCAAAAGAAATATTAGTGAAGTTATCGTCGTTGGCGCTTTATATAACTTCGTATCGTCTCTATGCGCACCAACTTGGCCCTCATTCAGTCATTCGCATCATCAGCCATTACATGCAACTGAAGAAAAAAAAAAAACCCATCCCACATCCGATCATTCGCACAACAATAAAAGGGGGGAAACGAAAGAAAGAAAGGGACGCCGTGTACACCCAGCCGGTGTAGAACAAAGGGTTTCTTTCACAAAAACTCGAAATTTCCGCATCCAAACAAACAAAAATCTTCCAGAGAAGGAACGTTTAGAGCCTTCTGATTTTGTCCATATGATAGAACTATTTGCAAACATCAAAGATGTGATTTTTCCTCCAACATGTCGTAAAGCGAAATTTGCGGAAACATTTCATCATTTCAATTACCCTAACATCTCCAACAACAAAAGCAGAAAAGATCGAAAACCCAAAAACAGACCAATGACTCGTGAAAACCTAACGATTTTGGGAAAGCAAAGGAGATCTAGATGGTCAAAACAAGATTCAACACAAAATCAAGCATAAAAAAACCCCCAAAAATCCGTAAAGAAAGATGAGAAATAAGAGAAATAAGAATGAAGAGATCCGGAAAACGACCGAGGACGAAATTTGCCCGAAGCTGAAACTGTGGATCGAGATGAATCGACAAACCCGAGATTGAGATCAAGATGAAAATGTTGTTTTGGATCAAAATGGTAAGAATGAGACGGATTTTGGGTTTTATGCATTAGCGAACTAGAACGCTAGCGTCATTGTCGTTATAAATACAGCGACACCAGCCGTGCTTACCTCAGATTCAAAAAAAAAAAAAAACAAAGATAGTATTGACGGACTTAATCAGTGCTGCACATCTTGCCAGCATCTTTGGGGTAAATGGCTGTATGTTAAGATTTTTTCAGTAAAATTCTCTGAATTATAATTAATAATATTTATAAATTATAACTAATAATATTTATAAATAAAACAAACATTAACTATAATAAACATAAAATACGAGCTTGCAATTAAAAAAAAAATCCTAAAAGCATAGAATAATAGAATCTGATTTTGTGTTTTATCATTGTTGGTCACAAAGATTGCAGATGTAGATAAGTTTCAAATTTGGATCAACTTATTCAATATGAAAAAAAAAATTACATTTGAATTAGTGAGTTATGATTAACATATATTATCAAAATATATTACAAAAAAATACCCACATATGTTATTAAAAAAAAAAGACAAAACCAAATCAGTAGATCTTCAAAGAAGATTGCTTTAGAAAAAAAAAAATAGTTACAAGGAAAGGCAATATGAGAGAGACAGAGAGGGTGAGAGAGTTAAGAGTCTCTAAGATAGAAAAGCGTTGGTGGGGATTGAATTTTTAGTAGAGACGTTTTAATACAGCAAGAAAAACGTTCAAAAGACATTGTGTATAGAAAATCAAGGATGACAATTGCTTTAATAATATTTGAAATGTGAAAAAATGGCTTTATTGAGATGTGATACTAATTACAATACCTTATATTTTTAGGAAAAAAAATTTATGATAGTTGCTTTAATACTCTTTTAGAATATGAAAAAAAAAGAGAAGATTTTAATAAGATGTGATACTATGAGACCTTATTTTTTGGAGGCCTAAAATAAGGGCTCTGCTGGCCTAATGGTTGAGCCACTCCTGTATACGAGGTCCTGTGTTTCTCAAAGGCCCTAAGGCTTAGTAACCCAGCAATCAAAAGGACAAGACCAGAGCCAGCTCCTCGTGCCAGGGAAGCAGTGATTCCCCACAATCCCTCCAACGAGAACAAGGATCTCATATGGGATTCCCATGTGTAGCAGAAATCTTTCAACGAATATGATCCGCTGGATTATGGGGCCCCATCGCCCACCTGATCGAAGATCAGACCGACACATCTGAGTGTGTGGACCTTTAGACGATCACGATGAAGTAGCCCTTTTATGGAATGGGACGTGTGGGGCCCACAATTAGGAGAATTGGCCTGACTGAAACCCACCAATATTGACGTTGGAGAAGATGAAAGACTTCTTTTTATTTATAAAAAAAGGCTTTTTTTTTCTTTTCATTTCAAGAAAGTGAGAAGGTCAATAGCGTAGTCAGCATTTTATACACGTGGCGATCTTTCATTCATTCAAACAGGAGATCTTAACTCCATATGGGAGTAAAAGGGAAAAGAATCTCTGTTTGGACCAACCAGGGGTGCCGCATGCGGAAGAGATGTCAAATCAATGACATCTCACCTCCTTGATTTTTTTTTTACTTTCTCATATGTAAGGTTGTAAACGGGTCGGTTCTGTTTCGGATCTATGGTGGACTTGGAACCGGAATTATTAAGGAGAAGGTGGAACCGGATCCGGACCCAGAACCATTTTGGAACCGGTTTGTTGGCTCTAGAATCGGAACCATATATGGGTCTGGATTCGGGACCGGATTTAGGGAGATAATGATATTAGAAAAACATAGTTTTTAGGGAAGATTTTTGAAAATTAAGGTAATATATCGGGTCTTGGGTCTTAATCAATGTGGAATCGAATTCGGACCCATTTTCTGACCTAAATAAGAATCCAAACTCGATGTTTTACTGATCGAAAAAGGATTTATCATTTATCCACCTCCTCTTCTTGTCAACCTGAGGGTTCTCTACTCCCCCCCTTTCAAGTTTTTCTTCTTTCCATCCTTCCCCTCAATCTATATTTTATTAGATTCATTTCATTCCACACATACATACATGTTGAAAATGGGTTACCTTTGTTTGGGGCTTACAGTTACATCCCCAAAGCCAAAACTAGTGTTGTGCTCAAGCAGGCATGAATGGGAGGCGAGACACATCCAACGAGCTGCAGAGCTCGCAGACAAATCCGCAGGAATGACATCTCCGCACCCAAATTCCGGTTGCGTCATCTCTCGGGGCCCAAATATGAATGTGGTGGTGGGAGAGGGTTTTCTCTATGCTCAAGGTACGAAGCCAGCTGAGTTGCAGGCCATCGAGTCCGCCCGAGACCTCTGCAGGGGTGCCACTGCTTTTCTCAACTTGGAGCCTGGTGATTGCTATGGTGATGAAACTGCTGTTTCTGCCCTGGTCAAGGTGCTATTATGATATGATATGATGTTGGTTGGTTTTACTCTTTTTTTTTTTTTAATGTGGGGGAGGGAGGGAGATCACTGATGTTTGGATGTTAGGCAGGAATCTCAAGAGTTGTTGTGGGGCTCAGACACCCTTTGGAACATCTTCGAGGGAAAGCGATTTGCGCGCTGAGAGGTGAAGGGGTGCAAGTTGATGTTCTTGGAGAGGAATTGCAGAGTAAAACAATAGAGGTGCCTTTTTTTTTTTTTTTTTAATTTAGTGTATATTTGTGATTGGAATTGTGTTTTGTTTTGAAAATGCAGAACAATTGACAATATGTGCATGTTTGTTTGCATTATAATACATAGGAATTGAGTACTTATAATTCATACCATAAGTGGTTAAAAATGAAAATCAATGTGAATTTTGAAAATGAGCATCAAATAACCTTTTCTTTTAGGGAAATAGAATAAAAAGAAGATGGGAGATGGAAGTACTAGGGTGATTTCCATATGAAAAATATAATGGTAACAAGTTTTTTGTGATGACAATTATCTGATGCCTATCCTTTCCGTTTTTTCTTCTTGGCTTAGGGGGCTGACACATGCCAGGGCATGTCACATTGTAGAGGAATAAAGGTGATGATGAACAATAGAGTAGGACATCGAAAGGGGGCATTGGACAGGCTCATAAGAGGACCATCCTTAAGTGATCATCGTCAATCATACAAAACACATTTATTATCACAAATTTGGACCTTTCTAAGCTAAATGCGATTCAGCCCCTGGGGCCTACACAACTTCTTTTTAGGTGCTTCCATTTTAAAAAAACTGAATTCTTGTAAAGAAGAATTGTGTAAAAAATCAGAGCTCACTTTGGTTGATGTGGGATTAATGTGAGGCGTCTATAGTTGGGTTTTAGATACCTTTGGTATATTCATGCAGGCCACTCTTACTTGAGCTAAAATTCAAGTCACCTTTGTGTAGGAACATTCTATACTATCACTTACAGAGTGGGAGATAAAAAAATAAAATAAAATAATAATAATAAAAAAAAACTCTTTTGTGGCATTAATATATGTGTTACTCTTCATTGTTACCTTTCTAACATTTTGAAGTTTAATATTGTAGGAAGCTTTGAAATACTGCCTCTCAGTCAATGCTCCTTTACTTTATAGAGCTGCTTTTCAAGTCCCCTTCTCAGTTCTGAAGTATGCTATGACCCTAGATGGTGAGCTCTATGAATTTAATGAATTCCATTTCTTTTGGCAACTAGGATGCATTGTTAGTGCTTTCCATTAAACATACTGCCTCTGAACTCTATAGCTTCTAGAATATTGTGAGCCTCAGAATTGGAAATATGTACAGAATTCCAAAATGACTCTTTATTCGTATATCTTACTTCAATTCTATCAGGTAAAATTGCTGCTAGCAGTGGAGATGCATCATGGGTAAGCAGCAGGCTCTCAAGACAGAGAGTATTTGAATTGCGGGGCAGAAGTGGTGCCATTATTGTAGGAGGGAACACTGTACGTCGAGATGGTATATATCTGTTCAGAAAACCAAGCATACTTCTTGGATAAGTAGTTTGTTGATGTGCTGTTTCATTCCCTCTTGTTTTGATTTTAGATCCACGGCTAACCGCAAGACATGGAGGTGGGCATGTGCCTGTTCGGATTGTGATGTCCCAGTCTCTTAATCTTCCCGAAGTTGCAAATCTCTGGGATATCTCTGAAGCGCGCACCATTGTTGCAACACAAAGGGGTGCAAGGAAGGATTTTCAGAAAATGCTTGCATCCAAAGGTGTTGAAGTAGTGGAATTCGATATCCTAAATCCTAGAGAGCTGATGGAGTATTGCTATGATCGTGGGTATCTTTCTATTTTGTGGGAGTGTGGAGGGGCCTTATCTGCACCTGCTATTGCATCTGGCATCATTCACAAGGTTTCTCTTCTTATTTTTATCTTCTATAGTGAGTGTTTAAAGCATCAAGGATGTCCTCACACTCATTCCGAGATAGTTTGATAGTTGAAAGTGATTATGCAAATAACATTTTTTAAAAAGGTGATTCTGCAAATGCTATACCACTGTGTTTTTTCATCTGATAAGGGCCCCTGGAAATCCCTTTTCATTTGAATGACATTAAAACTTTTTTCTCATTGATTGAAATGGTGTTTTGACATTTGGGCTGGTCAATGATTGTCATGGTGGATTTCTTGGCAAAGCAAGGGGCAGATAAGGGTTTCCTTTGTTTGCTCCTATTATGTGATTTCTTTTTCGGTTTTGTACATTGGCTATAGTGCTCTTACACCTACGCCTTTTCTTTTTCTTTTCTTCATATATAAATCTTGTATCTTTCTCTATTCTAATTAATACAATTTACCCATTACTGATCGGGAAAAAAAAAACCCTCCTACAATGAATGCTTCTGATAGAACCTGTCAATAGGGAATCTCAATTGTCAACTTAGAGCCAGCTTTTACACGTCTTCTTTTGATGTGGAGGGGAGGGGAGATGCGGGGCGGGCAATAGAAGATGAGATGGAAGGGATAGTGGAATCAGGGATTACTTGAAAATTGACCCCACTCCAAACTCTAATCCAGGAGGCAAAGAGAGAACTCCAAGAAAATCTAGGGAAGATCCCAAAAGCTTCGGTTTTCATTATCATCAATCATTCCTTGCCAAAGAGGCTTGCGATGATTTAAATAAGCAAAAACCATTACCCTGATTTGATGTCAACCGTTAAAACACCAAAGGGTTGAGATTAACAATAATATAAAACTAATGGGCCCTACACAACTTAATTATTAAAATAAACGAATAAAACATAAATGGATTGGACTGGACTGGACTGGGCCCAACGGGCTGGTCGACCCATGGGGACATGGGTCTATCCTGCATCATCTTTCTTCTACGGAGAGCCTTTGTGATCCTTGCCAGTGGTTTGATGGCTGGACATTGTGCGGACATCTCTGCAGCACAATTCTGCAGCTGCCAAAAGCAACATACTACCAGTCTTTAGGTCCTAATAGCAGCACCAGAGGGCTGCCAAGGTTCCACACGAGCCACATATGCTACAACACTGCCTTGGCTGCTCCCATAGTATATACAGTCATACTCTGCTTGCCCTTGTAATGTTTTCATACTTTAATTGGTTTTGTATCCTGCCCATAGGGACTGCCAACTATTGTTGGAAGTACATCTGGACGCATGTGAAGTGTCTCATGTTTGGATAATAGATAATTTAGTTTGGAGGGAAGGTATAAAGTTAGCTAAAATTGGATACCTGGTGCCTATCTTTGTGCATTCACCAACGTTCATTCTTTTAGTGCCGTCAACTGTGATCGGTTATGGGCTTAAAGGCAATATCCTTGTGGATTCTGAGGAAAGCGGCTTTGAGCAAAGGGAAGAAGGGCGGTCTACTCCCCATCCACTTCTATGATGTTACCAACCATTATGGCTCGACTTCTCACCCCAATAATGTTTCAATTTACCCCTCTGTGAATGTTATAAATGTGCCTTGTTGGATTCTCACTTCTTTCGCACATCATTAACAATATAACTTCAGTTCCATTCTGCAGGTTGCAAAAGCTGGAATCATATTGAGAAACATCAAACATGCATGTACCTTCCAATAAGAGAAAAAGATGTCGGACATGCATCTTCCATTGCTTGAAAGAATGAAAATGATTTTAATCCCTCATTGATTTCCTTCTGAAATGAGAACAAGTTACTTGTACAATTTTACTTAGTCAATAGTAGTTTTGAAGTTTATTAAAAAAAAAAGAACAGAAGAGAAGATAGTTATGTTTTTCCGACATCATTTAGCTTGTTCAAGTACTATGTGCAGTCAAACGTTTATATGACTCTTTTTTTTCATAACTGCTCCAAAGAATCAAATGATATTTGAGCATATAGGTTTTCATAATTGCTTCGAAGATTCAAATTATCTTTGAACTTTGCTGTGTATTGGTACTTTGTGTCCCAAGCAGGGGTGGGGGAGAATCTTGTCAGCCAAGGGAGTCAGCTGAAAAACTTTGCCATCCTTTTAATGAGTTCAATGGTGATGAATCCATGATCTTGTCCATTATGCAAATGGCTGCGGTGTTCTTATGTCGTCGCTTCAACCCAGTGATTTTTTATTTCCTTCCACAAATGGTTGTAGTTATATTCCCTTTTTTTTTTCTGATGAATTAGATGCTCTTATAGTCCTTTGCCATTAAGGCATTAGTAACGAAAGTGCAAAGCGGTGAAATATTAGCCCATTTATCGGCATTTAAGGAATTTTGCTGCAAGTTTTCCATAGCCTTTTCATTTCTCTCCCTCTCTAAATGACCTCCCATAGGCATTTTGGTTGAGAAAAGTCACCTGCACCCTTGAGAAGAGGATAGAGCCAAAAGAGGGGCTCAAATCTTGGAATAACAGAAATTAATCTCAACAGTTCATTTTGTTTATTCTTCAGCTACATGAACTCTATTTCTCCATCCTGGTTTTCCTAGGCCAAATTGCACTTCTTCAATTCCAACCTCAGTACTAACATCCATGTCCTTTTTGGCCTATCCCTTTATTAGAATTAGGAAATGTGGAAGAGAAGAAGAAGAAACAGAGAACCAATATGGGAGAAGGTCGTGCCTTTCTCATAGCAACGACTAATCTTTTATAATCATAAAATGCCTTAATCAAGGCTGTAATAAAGCAACTGTTACAAATCATAATATTACACAGAGGAAAGAATCAATTAGATACTGTACAAACGGAGGAAAATCAGAGGAGAGAAAACAGGGATTACAAAACGTATCCTATACAGATTCGGGCCTGCTGGGCCTGCTGGGCCTATTACTTCATGAGTCGGGCCTGCTGGGTCTGTTACTTTTACACTCCCCCTCAAATTGATGTGGGGAGATGGAAAACATCAATTTGGTAGTTAGATCATGATGACGGTGTTTGGGAAGTGCTTTGGTGAAGATATCCGCCAACTGGTTAAGAGAAGACACATGAGGCAGAGAGATTTTCTCAGTAACGACATGTTGACGGATGAAGTGACAGTCAAGCTCAATGTGCTTTGTTCTTTCATGGAAGACAGGATTGTTGGCAATTCTGGTAGCACTGGTATTATCTCCATGGAGAGGTGTAGAACTACCAACAGGAATACCCAATTCACACAGTAGGCGACGGAGCCAGATAATTTCAGCACTGGCAGAAGACATCGCTCGATATTCTGCCTCAGCAGAAGACCTGGAGACAGTGGTTTGCTTCTTGCATTTCCAAGAGATCAAAGAGTTGCCAAGAAACATACACCAGCCAGTGGTAGACCTCCGAGAATCAGGACAGCCAGCCCAGTCAGCATCCGCATAAGCTGATAATTGCAGAGAATTACCAGAAGAGAAGAAGAGACCATGATGAAGAGTCCCTTTCACATAGCGGAGGATGCGTAATGCAGCAGCAAGGTGCGGTTTATGAGGATTGCTAACAAATTGACTCACTGTATGAACTGCATGAGAAATATCCGGCCGAGTCATAGTTAAGTAGAGTAAACTACCAACTATTCGCCGGAAAAGAGAAGGATCCTCCAGGGGAGTGCCATCATCGGAACTGATTTTAGTGTTCAATTCCAGGGGTGTATCAAAAGAGTTAGCCTCACCAAGCCTGGCTGACGTGATCAAGTCTTGCGCATATTTTCGCTGAAGAACCCGAATGCCTGATCTATTACGCACAAACTCAAGCCCCAGAAAGTAGGTAAGAGGACCAAGATCCTTCATTCGGAAGTGGCGAGTAAGGTGGTGTTTGAGAGCCGTGATGCCAGACGTATCATTGCCACTGATAATCATATCATCAACATAGACCAAGAGGAATGTGTAGCCCTTCGATGTCCATCGTAGGAAGAGGGAACTATCAGAGTGGCTTTGACGAAATCCGGCTTGAAGAAGTGCTGCACGAAATTTATCAAACCAAGCCCGGGGAGCTTGTTTAAGCCCATAAAGAGCTTTCCGTAATTTGCACACATGCTTTGGAGGACAAGCATATCCCGGTGGAGGTTTTAAATAAACAGTCTCGCGCAAGTCCCCATGTAGAAAAGCATTTTTGACGTCCATTTGCCATAGAGGCCAATTGCGGGCTGCCGCGACACCAAGAAGAGTACGAACTGTGGTCATTTTCGCCACCGGTGCAAATGTTTCCTCATAATCAATACCATATTCCTGCTTATATCCCTGGGCAACCAATCGGGCTTTGTAGCGATCAAGACTCCCATCAGAGTGTACTTTGATAGAGTATATCCATTTGCTGCCAATTATGGAAGCGCCATCTGGAGCCGGGACCAAATCCCATGTTTGGTTGGCTTCAAGAGCAACTAATTCCTCAGTCATAGCATCCTGCCAGTAAGCAATCTTGGAGGCCTGTGAGTAGGAGGTGGGTATGGGAGTGCTATCTAAAGAAGTAAAAAGAGCAGGAAAGCCATAGCGGTTAGGAGCAACAGAAGAACGACTAGAGCGTCGCAAAGAGATGGTGCTATCAGAAGAAGTGTTAATACCTGAAGAGTCAGTAGGCGGCAGTGGGAGAGGATCAGGAGAGGGAGTTGCCAGAAGAGGGACCTTGTTCCGCCGGACATAAACTTTGAGAGGAGGTGATGAAGAAGGAGATTCTGAGAATTGTGGCAGATAGGATACAGCAATAGGATGATGATCCAAATGTAAAGAAAAGAATGGAATATGTTCCAAGAAAACAACATTTCGAGAGATGCGCATACGTTTTTCCAACTGATCATAACATAAAAATCCTTTATGTTCAGGACTGTAACCCAAAAAAATGCATTTAGCAGCCTGTGGAGATAATTTTGTGCGTTCATGAGGAGGAAGATGAACAAAACACAAGCAACCAAAAACACGTAAGTGAGAGTATGAAGGAGTTTTACCAAAGAGAACTCCGTAAGGAGTAATCTTGCCTAAAATAGTGCTAGGAAGACGGTTGATAAGATACACAGCAGTCTGTGCAGCATCACACCAAAATTTTGGAGGAACTAAAGATGCAAGCAACAAAGTACGAACAGTTTCAAGAATATGTCTGTTCTTGCGTTCCGCAATCCCATTTTGCTGAGGAGTATGTGGACACGATTTTTGGTGAATAATTCCTTTATTAGACATAAAGGCAGAAAATTCATGAGACATGTATTCACCACCAGAATCTGATCGAAGAATTTTGATAGCTCTCTGAAATTGGGTTTGGACCATGTTATAGAATTTTTGAAAAATGGAGAAAACTTCAGATTTCATGCGCATAAAGTAAATCCAAGTATAACGAGAATGATCATCAATAAAAGTCACATAGTATTTAAATCCGGTCCTACTCAAGGTAGGAGCAATTCCCCAAACATCTGAATGAATGATATCAAATGATGCTAAAGCACGAGTATTATGAACAGGAAAAGGTAAAATATGACTTTTACTTAAACAACAAGTTTCACACTTGGATTGAGAGAAAGAAGATATCATTTTATTATCAAACTTAGAATCCAAATCACCAAGTTTAAACAAGGAAAGCAAATTTGCATTGTTGACATGACCAAGACGTTTATGCCAAACAGTCCACAATTGATTGAAATCAGAATAAGAAGCATAAAAAGAATGTTGTCCAATATCCAGCAAGAACAGGCGCCCATATTTACTCCCCGTCGCGATCACCTTCCCAGTTTGTCGCCCCTGTATAACACAACCAGAGGAAGAAAAGTGAACAAGATAGCCATCATCGATAAGTTGACCGACAGAAAGAAGATTGGCTGATAATTTGGGAACAAAGTAAACATTTGAAAGAGTGAAGGACTGGCCAGAAACACTGGACAAAGTAATGTTACCAACTCCTGAAATGAGAAGTTGATCACCATTAGCAGTGGTTATTTTCTCTTTTCCAAGATAAGGGTTAGAATCTGTAAAGCTATGCTCGACAGATGTCATATGATTGGAGGCTCCTGAATCTAAAAACCAGGTGGAAGATGTAATAGGAGAAGAAAGGTAAGCAGATGAATGAAATACAGGATATGCTATAGGAGAAGAAATTTGGTACCGACCACCAGAGATGCCCATAGATGCATATGCAGAAGTGACCGTGCTCTGAATCAGATCTTGAATCTGGGCTGGAGTCATGGATACAGTCCCGGAAGAAGTGCTGCCTGGATCAGGGAAAGGAGCTTGAACTTGGAATGCAGCTGGAGTATGTTGTCTGGACGCAGTGGGAGGATGTTGCTTCTGCTGGGGTCCAGTCTTCCTTTGTAAACTACGACAATCATCAATAAGATGACCTGAGCGTTTGCAATATCTGCAAACCAATTTCTTCCGACAGTTCTTGGCGAGATGACCAAAGCCTTTGCATTCATAGCATTGAGTAGGCTTCTGATTGGGGGTTGCAAGAAGAGCAGTCTCAGCCTGAAGAGAAGTCTTTGGTTCGTCTAGGATGACACGCTGAGAGTTCAGGCGAAGTTCTTCTCTAAGAACTTCTTGGAAGCAAGTGTCCAGATTTGCTGTGACTTCTCTATTCATAAGGGCTGAGCGGACAGATTCAAATTCTGATCTGAGGTTCATAAGAAACTGACTAATGTGAGTTTCTTCTTGTAATTTGAGAGCTTCATTCAGAAACCCAACAGATACGGACTGAATTATCATAGCATCCCTCTCTGTCCATAATGTGAGAAATCCATTGTAGTATTCTTGCACTGTTTTATCACCTTGACTGAATTTCGCAATTTCACTATCAAGTTGAAATTTGCGAGCTTTATTGGTTTGGTGATAAACATTCTTTAAATGACCCCACATATCACAGGCAGCAGCATATGCTTGAAGAGCAATAGCAAGAGAAGGATCAATGGAATTAAGAATCCAAGTGATAACCTTAGCATTTTCTTTAGTCCAGGTGGCTAATGCTTTGGTATCAGTTGTAGTAGGTTTAGGTATCGTCCCATCAAGATAACCAAACAGTCCTTGGCCTTCTACGAAATTCTTCAGGTGAAATGACCAGGCCATGTAATTATTTCCATTGAATTTAATGGGAATAACATCATATTTCTCCATATTAAAATAGTATGAACCAGCAACAAATAACCAAGGATGAGCTTAGAGAGGCAGCAAGAGAATATAACTTGGACAGCTTCGAATGAAGAACAGAAAAGCATACACAACCAGCTATCCACTCCAATTCCAGCACAGACAGAAAACAAAAACCAGCAAAAAAAATTGCTCAATTCCAGCACCCAGAAGACCTTGAATCTAATGGCAGAGGAGGTACGTGGACCCCACAGTCTGATCTAAGCCCAGATCAGATAGTTCACAGCATGCAGCACAATCAGAAGTAGTGGAAATCAAAGTAGGATAGCAGAGCAGAGCACACAGAGTGCAATTTTGCACTAAAGTAGTGCCAGACGACCTGCACTCTTGAAACTGGATCTGTTCGTGGGCCCTACTATCTGATTTATTCACACATCAGATAGACATTCCTGGAAGATGATAAAAAGATCTACCTCCTAGTCCAAGATTGATGAAGATCGGACACAGATCCACAATATTGGACGGTGGTGATGAAAACAGTTTTGTACAGAAACATCAAAACCGTCAGAGAGAGAAGTGGCTAGAAACTACCTCAAAAGGTGATAGAAAAATCCAGAAAAACCACCATAATTCCTAGAAATCCCAGTCGACCACTGCCGTAGTAGGTGCTGGAGAGTCCATGACGATTGCAAGTGGGCCACGTCTTGATCAGGGATGATCAGACACTATCAGAGATGATCAGACACTCCAGGAAGAAGAATGATCAATGATAGAAGATAATAGAAGAGGGATTGCTCATAACCATGGCTCTGATACCATATTAGAATTAGGAAATGTGGAAGAGAAGAAGAAGAAACAGAGAACCAATATGGGAGAAGGTCGTGCCTTTCTCATAGCAACGACTAATCTTTTATAATCATAAAATGCCTTAATCAAGGCTGTAATAAAGCAACTGTTACAAATCATAATATTACACAGAGGAAAGAATCAATTAGATACTGTACAAACGGAGGAAAATCAGAGGAGAGAAAACAGGGATTACAAAACGTATCCTATACAGATTCGGGCCTGCTGGGCCTGCTGGGCCTATTACTTCATGAGTCGGGCCTGCTGGGTCTGTTACTTTTACACCCTTTTCCTTGGCGGACCATCAACTTACATCGGAAGCTTATCCTCACCAATGTAGTTGCTAGCTTGTGTTAGACCATGTTCAAACCATCTCAAACAAGTCTCTATTAATTTATCACCTTTTGATGCTACCCTTCCATGCTCCCGAATGCGCTCATTTTTAATTCTATCTTTTTTAGTTTTACCACACATCCATCTCAACATTCTCATCTCTGCTACACTCCTTTTGTGTATATGTTGCTTCTTGACTAGCCAACATTATGATCCATGGGTCATAGCTGGTCTAATCTCTATCCTGTAAAAAAAATCATTCAATCTTATTGGTGTGTGCAAATCACAAAGCACTCCTTATGCAATTCTCTACTTCAACCATCCTTCTCTTATCCTATGCTTGATGTCTTCCTCAATCTCTCCAACCTTATGAATTATTGAACCAAGGTATCGGAATGAATCTCTTTGTGATATGTCTTGAACTTCAATTCTTTCAAGTGTTTCAGCTCTGTACATCCCTACTGAAGTCACAAATCATATATTCTATCCTTTGTATGACTTTTTGTCAAGCATATGAATTACACAAGTGATCGAGATTCCTATTCTCCAAATCAAAAAATGCCTTCTGATTTATGACAAATTATTTTGTAGTCTTTGCAAGCAAAACTTTTTATTTTGTGTGAATACTCTATGTATTCTCTCAAATTTTTAAGGCTTCTAATGTAGAGGTTGGTAACCTGTTAATTAAGTGGTTTGATGATGCAGGTCTATGCATTTGTTGCCCCTAAAATTATTGGAGGTGCGAAGGCACCATCTCCAGTCGGTGAGTTGGGGATGGTTCAGATGTCTCAAGCACTAAAATTGAGCGACGTCTCATTTGAGCAGGTTAGAGTTCAAATAATCAATTTATATTCTATTCATTGTTGTAATACTTCTAGAAACTCATAGAATTCTTTGGATATTTTATGTAATTGCCTTCAGAACTGGATAAGGTAGGCTTTCCTTGGTGCATTCATATATTTATAGGTTCTCTTCTTACTTTTACTGTTATATCATGATTTTTGTCCCATCATGAATCATGGTTCCTGCTGTCACCATTGGATTATAATGATGAAAAAGATTGTTGCATATTCCACTGGTTTGAAGAAGATAAAAGAAGACTTTTGGCTATCTGATCTTGCTGATGAGTAAGGTTCTTTTTATCGGGCTCTTTCAAAATGTGCCAAGACGATGGAAACTTCAAATTATTTAAAATGATGAGTGGGCAAAGTTTGTTTGTACTTTTTGGAGTATAAGGTGCCTTATACATCATATATGTTGAAAATATTAGAAATAGAACCAGCAGGTTACAATATGAGGTTGCAATTAGCAAGAAGACTACTATCCAGCAAGGCAACGGATGCAACAAATTTAGTCTCCTTCTAGTTGAGTTGAGCATCAATTGAACACAATTTGCCATTTTTGTTACCCCATCTTTGGCAAGGCTTTTTTATTGGCCTGTTTGATTCATGATGAGTGGTTACATTTGAAGATTATCTCAACTATTCACAGAAGATGAAGTTTACAATATCAGTTGTCTCGATTGCTCTCTTGATCTGCCCTTCACTCATGCCAATGCATTCTATGTACTGACTTATGCAGTTAAGGTCCTAGATATATAATTGTACTTTGTAGGCCTTCTCTAATTGCAAATATCTCCGTTCTACTAGAGCCTGTTAACCAGTCTGGAAAATACCAATGCCTCTGTGCCTTTGTTCATGTAATTGCAAAAGGACTCTAGTTTATACTGAACAGATTGTTAGAGAGTCGGAAGAGATCTTGATAGATCTACCAAACCATGTAGTTTTTAACTCAAATCAGTCATGATTGCCTTTTCATCTGCAGACATTAGTCATAAGGTCCAGCAGTCTAGCCTACTAATATCATTATCACTGGACTCTTTGAGTTGCTTGTCTCGGATTTAGTTGATACCATGTAAAGATTGATAAACTATGATCAAGAGAAATGGTGGGAGGGAGAATGGATAATGGAGGTTCGAGTAAGAAGAGAGAGATGGGAGAAATTGCATATTGCTGACCAAGTAGGACAACTAATCTTACTGAGCTCTTGTAGACCCCCAGCTTTGTTTCTGGGTTTGCCAGTGATATTTCAGCATCATCTATAAGGAGGACAGAACACCTTTTATGTAAGAACAACTAAATAAGAAACCATAAGAGTACAATGGTCTACTTGTTTTACTCATTACTCAGTGTCTCTGGGGTGATCTCTTTCTACTATTTTTATTGAAATATTATATAATTTCCTTGCCTTCTAGCTTTGACTAATAATACTTACATCATTATATATTTAGAAGGCGAAAATGTACCACTGAGGGGAAGAACTTGTTCCATAATAAAGAATATGCACATTCACTTCTTATCATTTTCCTCTTATTTCTTCTGCAGCATGTGCCACTAACTCTGGCACATTATTTTACAGATTGGACCAGATATGCTTATTAGTGGATATCTGCATCCTATTCCTGATATGTCACCTGTAATCCCATCTTTGGATGAAACATCAGCAATTGATCCATCTGTTAAGTCGTATGATGTGAGAATCTTGTTCTTTTACAAGACATGGGACCCATATGGAGCATTTTCAAACTTCTCTCCTCACCCTTTATGCATGCCTGAAGGAAATGGAAATTATGTTACCTGGCCTACTGTGGAGCATTATTATCAGGTTGATTCTCCAGTTTTGCCTTCTTATAGACTTGATGCTAACTCTTCAGATAGCTTGAATGCTACAAGTGACTTTATATACCTTGATTTCTGATGATCTTTTGCAGGCACACAAGTTTGTTGGGGTCAATGATCCTTTGGCCAGAGAATGTGTTGAGAAAATAATGTCTGCAAAGAGCCCAGAAGAAGCAGCACGCATGGGAAGGACAATGGAAAAGAAACGCCCTGATCTGGTATGGCTCATGCTTTGATAAATCATTTTATGAGTTGTGGAGTGTTTTTTTTTTCACCAGCTAGTTCAGACTACTTGTAGTCCACACTAAGTCCTGTAATTGGGTCCATCTGAGTGGTCCTTACAAAGTGGTTCTCAAATTTGAGATTTGAGGGCAGTTCTCACTTGACATTTAATGGTAGTGGTGTGCAAGGTGCTCTCTCTCTCGAATGCCCATCTACGTTTTCTTACATGTATTTCTCACAATGGTTCCTTGACTTCAGTATTCAGTAGCTCTTTTCTTATGCTCATCTATCTTTTAATTCTTTTTAACGGTGTTGTCTTTTATTATTCATTTATTTTTCACAACTAAAGATCTTAACTTGAGATCACAAGTTACACAAAATTTGTGTACTGTGTCCATGCAGGTACAACCCGAGTGGGATAGTTGCAAAATTGATGTTATGTACAAGGCGCTGAAGTGCAAATTTTCCATCTACCCCCATTTAAGCTTAATGTTACTCTCGACTGCGGGGTCTGTTCTTGTCGAAGCTTCACCCCATGATCTGTTTTGGGGGGGTGGCAGGGAAGGAGAAGGCCTGAATTATTTGGGGAGATTGCTGATGCAACTCAGGTCAGAGTTCTTGGGAGAGTCCTCAACATTGAGTCACGCTTCCTCATGGGAGAAAATCGACTAAGTTGGAATTGGAAGGGACGAAGGGTGTGGTGGCATGGTGAGTATGAATGACCTAGATTTCCTCTCCCCATTCATGTGGCCTCTGGCTGCCGATAGCCATATTGGCACATTGCACCTGGTCCCAAAGCTCAATACACATTCATATATGCTTCTTTTTTACTGTAAAGAGGTTCACATGCAAAACGTAGGCATATTTAATGATTTGGAATAGTCATCTGATTTTTTTTTTCTGAGTTCATCTGATGTTAGGGTTGTGGCACATACGGAACTACTATAAATGATTGGATAATAAGAGTTAGCTACTGTATCAGGTACACACAACACATGCCAATGAGGATCTGAAACGTTCATCTTGTGGACATTAGCAAATGGCCTGTTGATCTCACTGTATAAAAGGAGGGTATGGTGAATTGAATTTGACCCTCTAGAAGAAAAATTAGCTTTATTTGGCTATTGCTAGCTGAGGTCGGCAAAGATATGACCTTGGAAGGATCCATGTTTTGCATTTTTCATATGCTTTCATTTCTCAGATGTGAAAGGACCCACTTTGAGGTGGAATGATGGTGTAGCTGGATTTGGATCTTTTTCATTGGATGGATCTGTCTCTGGGTTTGGAATCCCACACCTATGTTGGGGATGTGAATCCAGCATCAACTGAAAAACCAAACGTTTAGTTATGGTGTCAAGAAGTGAGGCTCATATGAGTATATATCAGATCAGTGGACCTCATAATAGATCTTTTCTGAGGAGAATGTGGCCTTTTTTCTGGGTAAAAATACAAGCGGTGGTCTTAAAAAATCCAAATCAAACTTTTTTTTTTTCTTTCTCGAACAGAAGATAAAGGTCATTCATTAGGCTGTTGAGATTTATCCTTTTCAAAACATGGCTGTAGTCTGTTTTAGGTCCAGATGTGAATCTGGGTCTGAAAGCTCCTTGCTGGATCCAGTATGCATGGATCTAAGCCTGGATCCAAATTTATCCCAGATAGAAAAATAGGTGCTATGCACCTTTTCTTTTGGACATTTCTAATATTAAGATAATGGGCCATTGATATTCCTAAAAGGAGGCTACTTTTAGTTAGCTAATCTAATGAACCTATCCTCTAAAGTTGGACCATTGAGTAGGGATTCACTTTGGCTGGGTCAGCCCAATCCTAAACTGAGCGTGCTTCCTTTGTAATGGATTTGGGGTTTTGTTTTTAGCCCGTGGGCTTTGCCTGAGCCTGCTTTTTTTTTTTTAGTTGGGTCCCTGCCTGTGCCTACATATGGCTTAAAGATGCAGGTGAGCATGGCATTTAACACAAAAGGGGTTTATGCATTTTGCAAATGGGATGGGTAGGGCCTAAATTTCGGCCCTGTGGGCTGAGTCTGGGCTTCAATTCTGGGCCCAATCTAATGGGCGGGTATGGTCAAGCTTTGGTCCAGCCTGATCTGGCCCATGGCTAGGATATCAGCTTATCAAATCATTTCCGATTCGGAAACCAAAATCGAATCAGTTTTTTTTTTTGGGGGAAGTTGATGTCAAATCCAAATACAACTCGTAGGAACTGGATCTAGATCCACCATGGTTCAGTCTTGAACCCGACCCGTTTGGATTAATCCCTATTGAGCAGGGCTGGATTAGTGATACTCTCCAGTCCCCATTGGTGTGGATGTCCCTACCACCAAGTTATTCTTGTGGGGACCAGGTCTATATCAACTATGGATGTGGGACTCCTTTCAGCAAGTTTGATTGATTCAACAATTATTTTGTTGCGTACTCCTTCAAAACTGTTTAGAAGAGATAATAAACACATGTTAAGTGGCCCTCCCTGTCAATCAGAAATCAGAATCATCAAATATGGATATTTTCAATACATGCATCCGGATGAAAACAAAACTTGAGTTTTCAATGGAGCTTTCCAGGTATTGTAAAACCACCCGAAAAGAATAAAGTTAGGAAAACAAGGAAAGAGAAAAATATTTGGGTTCATATGTTATTGGTGGGATTTTTCAATACAAACAAACCCATCGCCTAATAAGACATCAAATGCCAAATAAAATTGTCCAAAATGGGCCCCACCCACTTGATGCCAATAGCACCCATCTCTTTCTAGCATGTGAATGGGCCACACTGTACTGCGCAATCTCATGTCATTGGGGCCAATTGGCATGGCCCACATCATTCTTCGTTTCTAAAAATGGCTAGCAAGTTGCAAAGGTACATTGCGTCATGGACCTGGCCCAATCTATAGGCTTAGGCATGCCAAAGTTGAATAAGAGCAATGTGGTTGATTTTTTTTATATGTTTTATGTAGTCAGTTTTCCATCCCATTGGGCTTGTGGCTTTTACACCTTAATTTTATTTGATATCTAGGCCTCAGTTTGGATAGATCATGACAAATTAGACCAGATGGAACAATCCTAGCCGTTTAATTGTTCACATCAACATGTTCAGAGGCATGTCAACAGGCAAGCATTTGTAATTGAGTTAGAAAAGTGAGAAATGGAAAACATGTCCCATGTGGTTACATACAACAATTGATTGCTATCCAACTTTTTTTTTTTTCCCAATTGAAGGTGGTGGCTCGTGACATATCTTGTTTCTATAGAGGACTAATTAACTAGGGTCATATCACGTGCCTTCAAAAAACAAGAAGGTGCTAAATCATGTGGTGGGCCATCGTTTATTTTGATATTTCTTATGTTTCTTTTCCCTTATTCTGTTGAAGATAATGGGGGTATAGTGACATTTCTTTGACATCCATATTTAATATAGTTTTTGTAATTCATTGAACGTGGTTATGAAATGAGAGACAGAAGGAAAAATAAATATCAGCATTCCTAATAGAAAATCGAAATATTATCACCATCACCACCACCTTATAACCTTATCCTGTCCATTTGGGCTCCCATGGAGTATTGAAATATGTTTTCTTTAATAGGAAAATGATAATGCATTTTCTTTTTCTTCCATTCTTATTTTTTAATAATTGAAAATAAATTCTTTTTTTTTTTTTTTGTCCTTGTGGAGTTTTACCTAAAAGTTAATTAGCACATTGTTAGAAATTTTTAGCCATTTGATTATAAAAGTGTTCCAAGTAACTTCATTTTGACTATCATTTTTATAACTTTAGATTTGATGGCTGCATGTGTTAAAACTACAACTTATTTTTCATGCTCCCTTGCCAAAGATCCGATTTAGCAATGTGGTATGACAAGTGGGTTTCATCAAAATGCCAAACTATTTTCTTCTCAAATATAAAAACAACCTTAATACAATTTGCATTTCTAAAGTAGGGAATGATTCCAATACTTCATGAAAATAATGCAAAAAACCTAATGGCCTCTCTCCATCTTCAACCTTTCAATTCTCTTCTCCTAGATAATTTCATCCAAGTTAGGTGGAGGTATGTTTGTTTGCAAGGAATTCACTGTGAAATGAGCTCCACTAGAGAATTAATAAATAGGTGACATGTGAAGGATATGATGTAAGAGGTGAAGGATATATAGTGGACATGCTTGATGAGACCTTGATTTTTCTCGATATTGAATTAATAGGGCGATGGCAGGGTATTCATTTCCCCCATTCTGTTATTCAGTTTTCATTAAAGAAGAAGTTATTAGATATCCATTTTTTAATATTCATCTTTGATTTTTCATTTTTAGCCACTTATAAAAAATACAACTCTAGATATTCAATTGCATGAAACAATTAAGGCCTAAAACTCTGCTAAGCTATTTGGATTTTTGGAACTCAACAACCTTCTAATTATAATATATTAAGTTAGATGGTTTTGGATCCAATTTTAACTATAATTTCTATTTGGACTAGAAGACGCTTTTAGTTTTTACAACTGCCAACATACCCTTTCTCCACTTTCCATTGATATACTCCCCCCACTTATGGATTTTTTCATTTATAACATACATAGAATCCTACCTCTTTGTCCTCATCCGTAATTAACCGGATTCTTGTTCTAGTTCTCCTTATACATGTAACAACCAACTGTTGAAGCATCTTGAAAACTCAGAGACAGATCCAGACATAAAGCAGGTAAAAGTGACATTCAGACGTACTCATCTCAGCAAGCAACATGAACTCTTCTTACTTAAAATCTATTGCAACTGGGGTCCATTGAGTCATGGTCACACCGACCCATGAGGTTCGAGGAACAAAGTCCAAATTCCAATCAAGTACATGAACATATCTTAATATAGTTGATATATAATCCATGATTGATGGGCCACAAATGGCTGCCTTTGTATGCATACTCGACTTTGATTCTCATAATTGAGATGCAGCTCAAAGTGATGCCATCTGGGGGCCCATTTGTTTGATGGAAATTAAATCTTAGGATTATAAATATATCAGTTTCATGAAGCAGCAAAAAGCAGTAATGCATTTATATACCAGAAAGGCTAAGAAGCAGCATTGAAGGGGAAGTTTGACAAGGGGCATCAAATGGTCCTAACTCACATGTACATTTTCACCTTTGGCCCTCCACTCCTCACCTTTTTAATAATTTTTTGAAAAAAAAAAAAAAACCCCCTTCTCTATGAATTCATAAGAATTTAATTAGTAGGCAAATGGCCCTAAATAAAACTTGTTCCATATATACATAGCTATTTACAGCATATTAGGCTTGGGACTGAATTTGGGCATGAAATTTAAACTCTCTCCAACAATTTCTTATTTTAAAAAAATTCAACTGAATGTTAAAAAAATCACATGGAAAAATAATGTTGATTGAGAGCTTGGATTGAATAAACAATTATAAATTAGAATTGCTTTCTTTTACTACAACAACAAGGACAGTTGCAATAGAAATCTATCATTTGCAATTTCGTCGGTGCAAATTAAGTCAATTGAACACTTAAAACTCACCCTTAAAAAAGATTGTAGATTACAATGTAGGGTTAGTACAATTCAAACTGCAAAATGATATAAAAGGAAAAGATGAGAAGTTTAAGAAGAATCTCCAAGGAGAAAATGATGTTTGATTAACAAGAATCTCGAAGGGGGAAATAATGTTTGATTAGACAAAAGCAAAGATTCCTAGGAAACCTAAAGAGGTATCAAAAGAAAAGGAAAGAAGGAAAAAAAAAAAAAAAAAAAAAAGAAAGAAAGAAAGAAAAGGAAAAGAGTAAATCCTCCTTTAAACAGCTTTTCAAAGTTAGAAGATCTGAATCAAGATTCTCTGCTGTCTCTACAGCAGGAATTTCTCTCTAGCATCCAGCAAATGAACAAATGGGTCGTACTCAAGTAGCACTGTTTGTGGGGCCCCCACCAGACAAGGAATCTTTCATGATTGGGCATCCAAAAAATCTCAGCCCCATCTGAATGTTTCAGGCCATATCTTGTGGGGCCATATGGAAGGTTAAGATTGAAATTTCTTCTTTTCACTCATAGCACCAAGTGCAACATGAAGACCATGATATAATAATGTAATCTTTTCCCTGTACTTGGTGTGACCATTTTACTGGTTGAGCATGTGGGTCCCATCTCTTTCACCTCCTTCTGTAATTGTAATCTTAGAATTTTGGGGATGAAAATATAGGTCTTCTCATATTATCATATGTATGTTGACTTTCGTGATTATAAGATTCTAACTTAAAGAGAGTAAAAGAAAAACCCCAACACTACTTTATAGGTTTTACCAAAAAAAAAACCAAGGTATATTATTTCTTTTGGAATTCAGAAAATTCTTGTTGAAGAGGATTATAAATTCTCCATATATTGTCCCTTTCTCACACAGCTCGTGCACCTAACATTCAGGGTGTTAGAGTTTATAGAATTTTAAAAAGGCCAAAGGTGCCTTTTCAAGTGGCTGAGTTTTTTAAATTTCACTAATGAAACAAGGAGCTGATGTAGGAATTTCATACACAACATTGTTGTTAAAAAAAAATTTATTCATAGAATTCCTGTAAGAAAATTCTTGCAAATAAGTGCTCCCTTAACATAAATATATAAATATTACAAAGTTTGGGTATTTGGATATTTGTAACTCTCAAAAAGAATAAATACAAATCTCAGGTATACAGATCATTGGGGTAGATCCAAACCCAGATTTATTTTAAGTATCCTGGCCCAAATTAAAATGGGTCCAAGCTTAGACCAATCTCAGTAGTTTTCTAGGTTGGGTCCTTTGGGTATGTCGAGACCGATTTTTATTCGAATCCAACTTAAAGGTCATAGTGGGCTAGGAGCTAGGGGTGTTAAAAAAAATCGAAAAATCGTCTAATCAACTGAACCGAATTGAACCGATGGTTAATAATTGTGTTTTACAGTTTTGTTACAGTTATTAAAATTGAAAAATCATGTTTCACGTTCAAATACGGTTTTCAATCTTGACTCCCGGTTATTAACCGAACCGTAAAAAATGGTTCGGTTAACTATTTTTTCAAAACACCCAGTTAATCGAATTGTTATACTAATAAAAAAATAAAAGGGCCTAAATGTATTGTATGATAGATGTCTTGTAGTATCATTTTAGACTTTTAGTTGTGTTTATTTTCATGAACCATAAATGATGTTCTCTGAGCTCCAAATGGGATTGAATTTGAAGTAGCGATTTTTTAACCAACTGGACCAGAGAGATTTTGAGGTAGCTGCTTGTCAGCCTAGCTTGAGGAAGGAAGTATTGTTGACATCCGAGATCTTCCAGATACCCACGCTTTCTTCTGCCTTTGGGAGAGTCACCATAGCCCAACTGACATAGTGCATCTTTTGGTGGGGGGCATTACTTGACCAGAGAAAGAGCCTCATTTTACACTCGATATCTTTGCAGATTGAGGCAGGCAGGGGGATAATGGCAACAAGATGGATTGGCAAGCTAGAGCGGACGTCCTTAATCAAAATTAACCGGCCAACAAAGGACAGGGATTTGGCTTTCCAAGTTGAAAGCTTGGACTGAATTGCATCCGCTCTACTCCCCTAATTCACCAAGGTAGTTCCTGGATCCTCGACAATGGTCAGAGCATCAATGCTTGGCACAACTCATGGCATGCAGGCGATCTTATTTCTACTTGCTTTCCTCTTCAGTAATTTCCCAGGGATCAATGGCTCTCTTCCCTGTTCCATTCTGAATCTTGGGTAATTCCTGATTCTGTGCCCCCTAATGTTCACCAATACCTCCTTCATCTTCTCTCTGACCTCTCCCCTAACCCAGTTGTTGTGATTCTCTTCGTTGGAGAGACACTCCCGATGGCAAGCTTTCCTTGCGATCTGCTTGGCAGAAAGTCAGACAGACCCCTCCCCCCCACCCCAAAAAATAAATAAAAATTCAACTATTTCGGCTGGCGCTTTTTTATGCACAACAAAACCCCCTCAGAAATTAGGTTGAAGCATCTAGGTTTCTCTCTTGCTTCCAGATGTAGCATCTGCTGTGCTGCCGAAGACTTGGTGGGGCATCTATTCTTCTCTTATGTCCTGGAAAAATCCATCTGGTCTTGGTTTATGCATGCAGCTGGGCTTCAACTTCCTCCCAACCTCTCTGCCTTTGCAATTTGGATGATCATTTCTAAAGAAAATGACTCCAACGACCTCAAATTCATGGCAACCATCTTTATCACTGTTCTCTTCTACTTATGGAAGGCTAGAAATGAAGCATTTTTTGACGATCGTAAGCCCTCCCTCCTCTCTACTCAAGCTAACATCACTAAAGCCATCTCCTTCTCCCTGAAGCAGATTTCGAAGCCTTTTGCTAGCTCTCAACTCAGTGCCCTCTTTGCCTCCATGCGTATCGCCATCGGCGCTTGATTTCGTCTGCGTCTTCTGCTGTTCTGGCGTCTTCTTCCCTGCTTCTCCCTTGCCTCCCCTCTTTTCCATTTTTGTTTTTCTAGTTCTTTTGGGGATCCTTTTGTATCCTTTGTATTTCTCCCCCCCCCCCGCCCCCCCCCCCCCGGTCTTTTTCTCTTCCCCGCCCCCCTCCTTCTTTTTAATGCAAATCAACTTTACAACAAATATATATATATTTTCGTGAAAAATGATAATGTTGTTTTATTTGGTATGTGAAAAATAATAGTTTTTTTCTGCATGCAGAGTTAAAGGGCAAAGATAATTTTTTTTAAGTGACAACTTGAACCGTCTAATATAGTTAACTGCGGTTCGGTTTTTAACGGTTTTAAGGATACGGTGACGGTTTTTAAAAACTGAAAACTATAAAATACAGTTCGATTAACGATTTTCTCAAAACAAACGATTAATCAAACCGTTACACCCCCTACTAGGAGCATCAGATTTCTAAATAAATTGAGTAGTTAGGTGCGTGCATTCTCAATCTAACCTCATCCAAGCCATGCACTCCCCACCAAGATATTTATGATATAGAACTATGAACTTCTTTTTCATCTATCAAGAGTGTAGGACCGTGATTTTTTTTTTTTTTGGTACCCCAGCCAACGGAATGGAAACCCTCATGCACACCGGAAAGAAGCCTACATATGCCTGGAGAGGATAGCGTGCTGAGGATTCAACTGGATTCAAACTCTTGACAGTTCGATAAATAAAGACATTACCAATCAACCGTCCAACCTCAACCTTAATTTTCTTTTAACAAGAAAGGGGAAAAAAAAAAAAAAAAAGCTCAACCTTAATTCTCTTGCAGAATCATAATAATACAAGAAGGAATGACAATCCCACGTTAACCAAAAAGTTGTTATAATGTGATCCACACATTCCCACAGTTTCATCATGAACTTGCCTAATCAAATCAATGAAGAGTCATTAACACGTTATTACAAAAGCTTTCATTGCCAAAATCACCCAAGGTCAGATGTGACAATCCAATTCCTCAAGTGGGGCCCACCATTATGATGATATCGAAAACACCCTTAAAAAATTCTCCATGACCATCCCATGTGCTTCCACAAGCTGCCTACCACGAGCTTTGCGATTGATTAGAAAATTGCCCATTGACTATGAAATAGATCATTGGTATTATTATATCCATCTCTCCAAGCTCTTATTTTACATATATAGAAAAGTTTCAACCAATGTAAATGTTTTCCAATCATGCACATGTCCACGAGATGGGAAAGATTTTAAATTTATTTAATTTGGTATTTGAAGTCTGAACTACAAAATTTGATTAATCTATTGTTTGGTGATGGTAGCTAAGGTAAGGGTGCCTCTAAATCCTCCATCGAAAAGCAAGTTGCCCCCTCAGGGTTCATTTGTGTGATGAGAGGAATTTGTGTTAGAGAGGAAAAATAATCTAATTTTTCAAGCAGCCCTCTAGCCGTTTAGTGTGACACACTTTCCTCATAGAAAATTTTAAAAATTGAACTGATTTTCCTTCAAAAAAATAATTTAATTTCCTATATGAGAGATAAAAATATATAATTCTTTCTCTCTCTCTCTCTCTCTATTAAAAATGAAAAACTATGAAAAGCAGAATACTCTCGCTATACAAACACACACTCAAGTTAGAATGGAGAGAATTGTACAAATAGTGTCATAATAATATAAAGAAAATGAATATGGTAGATTAAGATGAGTGTAGTGGGAAGAAAAAGAAAATTTAGTATTCTATTAATAGATTTATCAATGTATTTATATTACTTCTTATTGTCAAGGTCAATGGTTTACATAGAATGGAATATCTAGGGTTTCGTCAAATTCTTAGTCGACCTAGTTTGACATTTTGGCATTTTCCAACACTTCCGTAAATATATTACACCTAGGTCGTTTCTCTCTATTAGGACCATATCCCAAAATAGTTTCAACTTCTAAGCAACAAAGGGATGGTCAAAGGAACTAGGTACATATTTTATTAACCTTCATTTCTTTTAATAACAACCATCTATTTTCATTCCTTAAAACCCTCGAATGAACAATGGAATAAGAGAAATGGTCATGTGAGGTGGCCCCAACGAGCTCTGATTTTCTTGATCCGTACTGTTCGCACTATATACTAGTCTTTAAATTAGAAAAGAGTGATATACATCATTGAATTGATTTATTTATAAAATTAGATATTTGAATTAATACGTAATCTCATTTTTGCCATAGGATGTGGACGCCATTATAATTGTTTGGGAATGGGTCTTAGTTCATCCAAGTTCCAGCCCGTGCCATCCTTCAAGCAAGGATCAAATTACTCAGTCGACCCATCTGGATGGCCTAAACATTGATCCGAATCTAGTTTTGTGCTTTGGCTGGGTGAGGGTCGATGTATGAGACAAATTTTCCAACGTGGGATGAATCTCGTGATTTGTTGGATGGAGTGGGCCCCAGCATATGGACGGGATTGTCTATTCAGAGTGCAAAGCATGGCACATGGTTCTCATGAATAAACTAATATCAAACCCTCATTAATTTAGAAAAGAGAGAGCCCCACGTCTTTGTACATATGTGGTAGCAGTGCATGCCTTCTAATATGTCTTTTGTATGGTCTTTTAAAATAATGCCAAACAAGAACAGTTTGGAAGAGACCGGCAAGAGGAAGCCCACATAATCGGAAGGAAAGCCCGCACAAATGACAAAAAGAAAGCCCATATATATAGAAATAGTGGAATATAGTTGATCTTTGTCGGACTAGGATTCGCCCCCAAAACCCACATGAAGTTTTTTGTCTGCTCCCAAAACTCTCAGCAGTAATTAGGGATGTAAATGAGTCCTTGATTTTTCGATTATCCGGAGGTTCCGACCTGTTGAAAGCTGGATTTGGCTCCTTATTTAGGCATTGATAAGTAAATGGGTCCGGTTCCACCTTTGTTCGGACCCGTGGACTCAGTGCCGATATATTACCTAAATTTTCAAAAATATTTTCTAAAATCATATTTTTTTTAATATCATGCTCTATTTAAATTTGGACTCGTCCTATATATGGTTCTGGTTCCCGCTCCAAAGTTAAGAAAATAATCTTAAAAAAATTTTAGATCGAGCTCCGATTCCACATTTTCCTTAAAGATTCCGGATTTAAGTCCATCGTGGACCCAGAATCCAATCCGTATACAACCTCAGCCATAAACATCCATTTTTCTTTTCCAGTGGGAGACATCAGACTTGGGAATTGCATTCGGCCGTTTCATTGGGTCCCACTAGGAAAAAAACAAAAACAAAAAAAGGAGCCTGGGCCTCTCAAAACATGTGGCTGGTCGAGTGGAGCGATTAGGTACCTCACATCACATGTCTACCTATGACAACCTCCGCAGCTTCCTTTGCCCTAAAACCATCAAAAATATCAATTGATCTAGTGGCTAGCATCACCCATTGATTAGGGCCCCACCTGAATGAACGGCTCAGAGCAAGCCCAACGATCCTCCTCGTGTTCTGGATTTCGGGAAGCAGAAAAAACCACCATAGTGTTTCGTTACCATCACGTGGCGAAGATGGGCACCCTAGATTCGTTTTCCAAGCGGCCGCGCACATGCATCATCCGAGCTGTCGCCTTCTAGTCAAGCCATGTGTCAGACTCCGATTCGCTGCCTTGGGATAAAGCGTTAAGAGGAGGGAAAGGATACACGTGACTTGAAGACATCGCTGTCTTCGAGGTCACGTGTCTTTTGAAGCATCGAGGATAGTTTTAGAATTGAGAGCAAACTTGGAGCGGAGGCAAAAACAGGTTGGTTTGGATGGCGGTCATGATGACACGTGTCAGTCATGGAATCTGGTTCGTGACTTTTCTATTGCCCCTGCAATAGTCTTATCGTTTAATTCGACTCTCGAGACAACAAACAGCTGTCCATTTACATTGAAAACGTCGAAGCGGTAGGTGGTATCTGATAAACGTGGTTCCAGTTCCACTGAGTCTCAAAAGACTCGGAAAGATAAAAGATGGAAAAGAAGAAGATTTTTTTATTTTTATTTTTATGGCTTCTCCCAAAAAATCTCAAATAATAATCTAAATAGACTCACCTCTGATTGATTGCTAAAAATCATTAATTTTTTTCTCATTTAATCTAATGTGAAATTAATTGTTTCCAAAATAAAATTTGTTAAAGGCATATTAATAACTAATTAATGAGTCATTTTGAGAAGTTTAAATTTTTTATAGGTGAAATACATGAGAACTTCGGGTGATGTAAAAAAGAGAAATTTCTTAATATTTACATGAAATTAGAAAATGAAAAAAAACAATAATATTGATTAGCATGGACATTCAAGATGAGACCCATTAGCTTTTATGGCATTGTCTAATCAGAGCATGCACGCATTTTTTTTTTTAGCCCATCCAAGAGGGTCGGGACTCATGAGTTACCCAACCCATGCACACTTATTAACATAAAAAGTATACATTTGGAGGTATTTAAGTATAGAAAAGTGCATCATGATAGATGAATCTCATCACCTCCATTGAAATACTATCAAGTTTCGATGGATTTCACCATCCAATTGACATCATGATAGAAGCTTGACCGGGCACTAACATAGCAAAACTATTGAAGTAGTGTTAATTACATTTCTATCATAGTATCCAATCAAACAGTAGAAGGCATTTTTGGAACTGAAATTTGAAAATATATAAAAAAAAGGGACGACATTCATCTTGATTTGTTTCGATTATTCCATGTAATTACAGCTGAACAATACAAATTCTTTAATGTTTTCACCTTCATGGCATTTTATCTATCATTTTAATAATCTTATTTTTTTTATAAAAATAAAAGTAAAATAATTTATTTTCCCTTATTCTTAGCTTTTTATTATTAGGCACAAAAAGCATTTTCCACCATGAGATGTGTCATGTCATGTGTGTACGTCTCTTAATTTAAAAAGGCCAAAAAGCAAAAAGCAAATAGCAAATAGCAATGTAGCATTCTCCATGGAAAAGGATTAAAAGATAAGCATTAGCATTTCCTATAATCTTATTATATTTGTATATATATATATATATATATTTAAAGTGGTGGTTGAAGCAGAAGACGACTAGCAGTTGTGGGCGGCCTACTTTACGTGCATGTATGCCACGTGTGTTGCGCATGTGACGGACAAAACCGCGTGGGGGACTAGTTATTATGGTTGCTGTTCATGCGAACTACCTATAAATGTTTTCTTTATTTTTCTTTTACGATTCTTTTAATCAAACACGTGCTATAGGATGCACATGTGTCATGTTGTTTGGAGAAACTGGTTTCCATGAAAAGAAGCAAAAGCAGCCGAGAAAGTAAAAAAAAAGAAAAAAAGAAAACGTGGTGGAATCAATGGGCGAGATTCTTTCATGGAGAGTTTTCACCACCTCTGACTGCAGTGCATTGCAGGTGCATGTATGTAGACTGTGGAGGAGAGATGAAAGGTCTCTCACTATTTTTTAAAGGTAGAAGGAGAAAAAAAAAAAAAAATCAGCTGTCGTTGGGCTATAACAACCCTATACGGCTATACATACAATGGCCTAAAATTTTTTCCTTTAATTATAGATTTCTTTTAAGATCCAATTTAAAGTAATTAAGTATCATTTTATAAAAATAATAGGTTTTTCCCTATAGTTTATCTTTAAGTTTCATTTGTACAGTGGGCCTTTTAGGCAAAAATGGACAGCGACAGGGCATCGGATTTTCCCACGTCGCCTTCATGTGTTTGGGTGTAGTGAGGATTTCCACCTCCGGATTTCAAGGCGAAATTGTCGAGCGCTTGGTTTCCATGGAAAATGGTTTTGGTGGTTTTGGTTTTCGATCACCAATGTAAGATTTCAACCGCTGTTTTCCCTTCCGTGGTGCTGCACAAATAACCCTTTAGAGATGGGTTTTCCCCAAACATTCTCAAAAACTCTAAGTTTCCCTTTACCTTATTAATGTCAGGGAAAATGTCAAAACTACCTAAACTTTCTCTTGAGGCATTTCCTAATTCTTGCGACTACAAAGACTGAAAGTAATATTGACCTCTTTTTATAAAATAGATATTTATTTTATTCACTTGAGTATCTGAAAGTCTTTATAGTATTGATGATTACTTTTAGGGTCTTGTTTTTTTCTTCTAAGGAATTACCTGTGAGAGTCATCCATGGAATAAAAATGGTATTCTTAGCCCTATATAATTTATTATTGTCAATTGGTCAAACTATATTAATTCTTTAAATAAGATTAATGTCTCTTTACCGCGAAAGTCTTAAGTGAAAATCATAGTTTTTAGTGGTAGGTGTTATGTAATGTTCATAGCATATTATTCAAGGAGGCAATCCTTATCCGATTGGCCTAATTAATATGAAGCCAAATCACTAATTTAAGTTCATTTTTTTAAAAAATCTTCATCTGAGTTTTAGCTTAACATTTTGAATTCTATAAATAATTACATTGATTTTCACCATGTTTGAAAATGTCAATTCAAACCCAATGACGTTTGGAACCTGAATAAAAAACAGTATACATGCAAAGCCGCGTGAACTCTTGAAACACGCAAGAGTTTGAATGATCATCTTAGCATTTACGTGAGATGCATCAATTTTGGGGCCTCTACACGTACAAGACGTACAACTCGTGAAAAACCCTTGAGACGATGTGCATTCATTCATTAGTATTTAGTCGTCATTACTCTTTCTCCCTTTTTTCTTTTTTTGGCTGAACAAGTCATTACTCTTTCACCGGTTCAATGTGAACATCCCTCACATACAATTTTGGATCCCCTTTGCATTAACTACCAACTACACGTGAAGACCGCTTACCCTTTTTTTAATTTTGTCTCCTCTAAAGGTGACCTTCGTTTAGTATTATTACTTTTCTCTTTTTCTCCTTTCTCACTCTTTCCACCCATAAGTAAATACATACACACCCACACAACACTCATGCTGTTCAAAAAATTGACAGACAAGGCTTGATTTATGTATGTTGCATGCGAAGAGAGATGCCCTGCCATTGAATCATCAATAGATTTGCACGGTCAGGCAGTCTATCATACGGTAAGAAAGGAAAAATAAATTATGAAAATAATGAAAATAATGAAATTAACCTAATTTAACATTAAGTAGAGGACGAATCACCAATGTTGTCGTCATACTATAATTTTAGAATCGATTTATTACTTTATAAGATTTATTTAAAACTATTTTACTATCTCAAGTGTTTAAAGTGAATGAAAAATTCATGTGACTCCGCAAGTCATTGAGTTGACTTCACTCAACGGCGAACCAGAAGTCTAAGTCACGTACGAGTTCAAACAAGTGACCGTGGAAACAACCTACTTATGCCTATTAGTTTTTACTTTTTTTTATATATGTGTGTGTTCTTATAGTCATTTTTTCTTCTTCTTCCCCTCTCAATATGCGAATAATTTGTACAATATCTTACTATATTTTGTTTGTTACTTCGAAAGCTACTTTTTATTTAAATGATGTATTCCATACTATACGTACATATTTCTCCTGCTCATATTGTTCCAATAAATCATGATATTTGCATCATTGAATACAATCTACCCTCTCGTAGAAAATGACATCATCTCATGAATCTATGAATCAAGTCGAGATAAAATGATGGTCCCGTAAAAAACTCCATCTAATTAGGATCTTCAATTCACTCCTCACCTTTTATTACTGTTTCCACGAAACTCACAATTTTATAAATTTGCAGGAGTTCATTTCCTAAATAGATGACTAGTTGGAAGAGAATGTTCTCCTACTATGAGTGCACTTGGGCTCACCTTTGAGCAGTGCAACCATTTTCACCATCTCATTCATTTCCCCATGACCTGTCATTATGCTCAAGTTTATACCCATCAAGTCTTTGCTTATCGTTGGATAAAATCTCAAAAGAAATTTATGGTTAAAAGATGATTAGAATCCAAGGCCACTATAAATTAAGCATTATAATAATTTGATGGGTCTAGTTTTTCACATGATCTTTTTAGCAAAGAGACCTGTCCATCCAGCCTAACTGAGATGATAAATAAGCAATTCAAGTGGTTTGTGTGTTACCCTGAACTGCACAAGTACACGTACAATTTGACCGCAAGGGAAAATCCTGGAAGGTGAGAATGGGACCACTGGACCACTAGTGCAACATTTCCAATAAAAGCAGGAATTCTCACAAAGTGGAAGTTAATATATCCATATTTAAACTTAGTAACCGACCAAACAGGCATTAAATTTCAATTCCCATCTTGGCAGATACTAAAAATTAGCAACTGTACAGATCACTCAAGTATATGGGTCTAAACTTATTCAAGAAAAAATCTTCTTTGAAACTGACCTTTGCAGTTGCAGCCACATTTTTCAATACAATCAAATCCTTTCCCATGGCCATCTCAGGCCATTACAAAGATAGGAAACGACAAATGAAGTGAGGTGTGCGAGTAAAAAAGCACATGGCTGTAACAACAGCACTCAAGATGTTGGGTTTAAGATGATTTCTTGTTATATCGGCCTTTAATCCGTCCTTTTACCTTTGTAATTGCCATGCACCTACAAGTGAGCTAACTATATACACCTTTAATCCATCTAGTGGTGTCACAAAAGTTGGTGATTTAAAAAAAAAAAATTCAATATTATAAAAGAATAAAGCAAAAAAACTATATTAATTATTAAAGCAAGTGATAAAAGACGTTAATGGCATGTTTATTTGCATTAGAATATATAGGACTCATATAACTGGGGGTATAAAAAATGACTGATCAAATATGAATTTACAAAAATAAGCATCAAATCACCTCTCCTTATATGAAAATATAATGAAAAGAAAATGAAAAATAAATAGGAACCGTTACCCAAGTAATTCAATACATAAGATAGCGAATGTTCTATCTACGTCTCTACCTTATATCCATACGTGTCACCCCCTTAACTACCGAATTTTAATTTATCCTCCATTACATATTCCACTGATATCCCAAGCAAACACCCTCAAATATAAAAATATACTCCATGTATTCCTGCAGTGCTGCTGCCATGGTAAAGCTGTTGAAGACTCACAACTTAATCCACAGCAAATAGGGTGGAGTACAGTAGCTACTAAGCAAGTGCACGCGCGGTCACGAGCGCCGTACAGGTTGCAATGACCGCCACGTGTCAGTCTTCGCAATCACAAAACTGAAACATAGCTACCGTAGTAAAACAGACAGGGAACAGAGAAGGAAGGAATTCTAAATTTTAGCGCACGTGGTTGGTGACCCGGACAGCCAGTTGCTTTACTGGTCGTTCCGGTAAAAGTCCACAACGTGGGGAATCTGGGAAAACGGACGGTCCAGATCCAGCGTTTGGTGCAGCGGCAAAAGGGCGTGTAGTGTGTATATATAATGAATATAAAGCAGCGAAGACGCTTCTCTCTGCATTTGCTGCTCTTCTTCTTCTTCTTCTGAGCTTGGATTCGATTCGATTCGATTCGATTTCTTCTGGTTCTCAAGAGAGGGGATTTTCTGTAATTTAGATCAGAGACGAGGGTGGTTTTGGTGAGTATGGAGAGGGATTTTATGGGGTTGAATTCGAAGGATCCAATGGCGATGGTGAAAGAGGAGACTGTCGATGGAGGTAAAGATCAAGGTATGATAATGATATGATCTAGTTTGATTAGGGTTTTTTCTTTGAACTTGAATTTGGATTTGATGTGGTCGTCTTCTTTTGATGCATGGAAGCTGAAATATTCTGATCTGTTTGGATGTTTAGATGAATTTTGTTTTAGGCTTCGGCCTTGTTGTGGGAAGATTTTTCGTTGTTTGTAGGCTATAAAAATGTGATTTTTCTTTCGTTTTTGGTGGGAAGGTTTGCTAACATGCGCATGAGGTAGGTGTTGGAATGCCTTTTAGACTGTTTTTCGTGTGGGATTTACTTTGTTGGGCTTATGGGATTAGAGGTAGAATTTCTGTATTGATCTCTTTTTGGATGATAGTGATAACAAAACTCAAAGAATTTGAGCTCCCTCGCTGTATCTGTTTGTTTGTTTGCTTGCTTGCCTTCTTCTTCTTTTTAGAGGAGTGGTTTTTTTTTTTTTTGGGTTGCTAATGTGCGCCTGTGAGGAGTATTCACTCCTCCATGACCAACCAGTAAGGGCCGATGGATAGCCGGAACTGAAAAAAGTGTTCATATCAGGAATTGAAGCTTTTTTTTGAGTTCCGGATTTCGGACAGTTGGCAAGCAACCTTGGGTATGGGTTGAAAAAGGATAAAAACACCTCTGTCCATGTGGGACCCACAAAGCTGGTCACACGGCATTCGGTGGGCTCCACCAATGTGGCCGGGGGCACGTATCATTGTCACCACAATTGACCAATCATATCATAAGTAAAAGTGTGTGATGCATGTGATTCTTGAAAAAAACAAGAAAAAAAGAAAAATTGTGGGCGATATGAAGGTGGGAGCAAGCAAATGATCTTATGTTGCCAAAAGCTGTGTGGTGAAAAAATGGAACATGATCGAGTGTGAGTGTGGGAAAGCATTGTTTTGTCTTGGGAACATCAATCTGTAAGGATTGAGGGCATTTACTTATCCAAAAACAAGTGTGGGAAGAAATACTTAAAAGGTCGTTGTTGTTCATTGGCATGGCCACGTTGCAATTGCTTGTGTATGAGATTGTCTCCATGATTCAAGCAACTATCACAATCTCACAATAACTTTTCAAGGCAAAAAAGTACTTGTGCAAAAATCTTGGAGTTAAGTGCAGACAAGCGAGGATTGATTGCAGTGGAATCTCATTTGGGGTTCAAGAAAAAAGTATTGTTAAGGATTTGGATTAATTCTATCTGTAACAAACAGCTTGGTGATTGCAGTGGAATCTCATTTGGGGTTTGAGAAAAAAAGTATATTGTTAAGGATTTGGATTAATTCTATCTGTAACAAACAGCTTGGTTAATCCTAATCCCTAACAAGTAACGTCATTCGTCACTTCTTTGTAAGGATGGATAAATTAGTCCGCCATCATCGAATTGGAGAAATTTGCTTTCCAACTAGGAAGGTTTGGCTAGGAAAATTTCAAGCATAATAATCTCCGAGGGTAGTGCCATGTTGTATTTTCCAAAGGGCAAAAATAATAAAAAGAAGGCATCAAAAGCTTTATGGGATGATCATAAAATCTACAGTGGGCTCAAGTGGGGAGGATAGATCTAAGAACAAGTTTCATGTGAAGCTAGTTGATGGGCATGCAAGTTCAAGACAGTGAAGATGATAGCTGTGTGCTTTTCTTCCATGGTGATTGAGACTCTGGTTGTTTGCACCATTGGACTGAGAATGTGTCAAATGTTTTCGGAGTTCCATTTGCATGATAGAAATTGGGTGATTATCATAGCAGACAATTTGGTTTATCCAGTTGTAAAAAAGGCAGCATGAATACCATGATTATGATTTTGTTTTATGCACTGCACCGACTTTTTCTAAGTAAAATTCTTTGTACTGAGATTGAGAGTTTTCAAATCTTCTGCTCCATCCTTCCTTGGAGGCCCAATATTCCCTTGTAATCTCAGAAAGTGACTACATAAGTACTTTATTTTCTTGGGTTAGTGACGTACCCTCTTATACACAATCTGAGAAACACTTTTACAGAGACGTACCCTAAGTAATTGGCCACCATCACGAACTTGGCACAAATCTAATTTGACAGGGTTGTAAACTTGCAAGCAGTATTGTATAAATGTGACAATGAGAAAGAACCATGTCTTTCTTCTTGTACATCTTAAGTTGTTGTTCTACAAGACACGTTTTATTTAATACGTTTTATATCTGAAATTCTGAATGCATATGGCTGCATATGTGTTGTTTTGCCACTAAATGCATTAGTGTTTCAGAGCTTGAGTTGATCTCTGCAAGAGTTTATTGTGTTTTTGCAACTATTTGTGTTCTCTAAGTAGGGGGAATCTCATTGTATGTTTTGGTGATCTATGTTGTCATTAATGTGTTCTAGTCTGTTAGCTGTGCTTTCAAAATAAGAAAACCATGAATAGAGAGTTTTAGTTTTTAGTTTTATTTTTATTCCTTCGATCGGCTGTGGGTCCATTTTAGTGTTGAACATGAAAATGATTTTATCATAAGCAGAATCATGCTATCTTTTTTAATTTTCTTGGCATACTATAACATATTCAGAATTTACACTGTTGGCTGTCAGGATAGAATCATGAATATGGCCCTTCCATGCCTTAGGGTTGAGGAAGCATCTGGTTTCATGATTTATGATGTATCGTACCAATCCATGATTACTGCTATTGAAATCATTTCTTGTCGGACTTGGTATTTTTCAATTATTTTTATTGTTCAATTGGACTGGAGACGAATTTTTACCATCATAAGATAACTTGTATGACTGCAATTATTAAATTGAATTTCGAATTTGTTAGGTATTCGGTATTTTTTCTCTCTAATCATATTCTGTTGAATATCATGGTTCTTTTGGTTTGCAGTGTTCATGGGAGGTTGTGAGATGCAGCGAGCTTTCTCAAACAAGGTCTCAGCTCTTCCTCATTTCATGTCTTTCAAGGCAGCACCAGAAGAGAGGCCTAGAAAAATCATATTTGATCCTTTGGCCTCGTCTGCTTTTCAGCCTATTCCACCTACAAATGTATTCAATTCTAATCATAAACCTTCTGGAGTGTCCCAGTCCCAGGTTTGTATGAGATATCCTTTTTACTTTGATGAACTATATATATGCATGCTTTATGGAAAAATATCTGATGTTTAATGCTTGTCTTTATTTATTACGTAATAACTGAGCATATGCTACTTTTATCTACTGGGCTCAATTGTAAATAGGTTGAACCTAAGGGATCATATTGGTTGGGTAAACCTTCCCCTGCATGACTTATTTTACTTGGAGATGGCTGGTTGGCAAACAATTTCAGACCGACGGTTGAAAAATGAAATGCAATGGCTCAAGAATTCATCCAATCAGTCACTACAATAATCCAATTGATGGGTTATATGTTCTGGCATCAGCCCCAGGAATGAATGATCCCAGCCACGGATTGTGGACTTGAACACTAAATACATACTGTTGTGGAAAAAAGTCAAGCTAATGACTGATACTAGCATAATAACACATGCTGATATGGCCAACATTACAATTTAAATATTCATGCATTAAAAAATTCATAGATTTTAGAGAAAGAAAAAAAAGAATAAGAAGGTTACGAGCGTACCTGTTTATATAATCCAACAGCCAGTGGTAGAAAGAGTGGTCGAGTTTGGATTGAAATGGAGTTTTTACGGTAAAGAAAAGTGGGGGTGGTTATGAGTGTTTTTGATAATGAGATAAAGTAGGTAGTTGTATAAGTGGGGAGAGGAGATTTAAAAGCAGAATAGCTTACGGTCAAAATACCAATTGACAGTCTTTAATATAGTATAATTGGATGGGAAAAAGTCCTGGACATTGGCGACTGAGATACTCTGTCTGATCTTATTGATATATAGTACCTGATAACTAATTGTTTTCCCAATCTGATTACATCCCATGCTTTAAATAAGACATTATACATTGAATGATACTCTTACTTATGTTTGTATTGCCAGAAAACTTTCAATCTTGACAGACACAGTGCCCATTCCATGATGCAGACATATCCATTTAATTCAGTCGATGCTTCTTATCGCTCCCATGAAATCAGAACCTTCCCTGCTTCCAATCATTCATTTACAGTTGCTATGACCAATCCTATCTTCAAGATTCATGGTGGTGTAGGTGGCCTAACTGTGACAACCAATTCTTCAATGCAACAGCCCCTTGGACTAATTCCTGCGACAAACCCAAATCCAGTAGTTCCCTTCATGGGGTCTGTGGCTGGGACCTACACTCCAAGGTAACAAAATAACCATAATTTTCATGCCTAGATGTTTTCTCTTGAATTTGTTTCTTTAAAGGCTTAAATTGTGAATATGGATGATTTTGTAGGAGTACTTCCAAGCCTGTAGACGCACCAGGACAACTGACCATATTTTATGCTGGCGCAGTAAATGTCTACAATGACATCTCACCGGAGAAGGTATTACCAATTATCATTATTTATTCATTTATTCATTTTTTCATGAGGCATTGTTTGATGATCTGCCTGATTATGATATTTATGGACATGCAAACGGCCAATGTGTGACGGTCCAGATTGTGGCTTTATTGTAGATGGGCATGACTCGCATCACACTCGGCAACTGTTTGCCGGTGATCAAATTCACAGTTAAATGATAATAGTCTGCTGTCCTGATTCAATAAATGAATACAATCGTCAAATCTGATTTAGGTTTTCAATGTTTATCTACGCTGCCCGCTTTTCATTAGTTTTCTCCTAGTAGTGTTCTAGTGCTGCAAAAACTCATGGTTTGCATGCTTTTTTTGGGGGGTTCATTTTCACTCAGGCTCGGGCAATTATGCTCTTGGCGGGAAATGGGTCCCCTGTGACTCCAAGGGTGCCAGTGCCTTCATCAGTGACTAAATATGTTGTTGCCGATGGCATTCATGGGAACCAGTCTCATGCAATGCCACTGTGCTCGGGTCTTCCAAGCCCAATGTCTGTGACTTCACACTCGGGCGGACAGTCAGGTGGTGCATCTTGTAACACAGATGACTTGATTTCCATCAAAACTATTGGAGTTGTAGCTCCCAGAAGCCAGCCAGAGCCTCCGAAAACAGTCACTTCTTTAGGATCTACAGCTGCAACTCTGATGCCATCAGGTATTGCTTCTCCTTTTTAACTCTTTTGATATGTGAGAGCTAGTCTGTTCTGTTCAGCTATCATTATATTCTATTAAATGATTCAATAATGCTTGTAACAATGATATTCATGATGACATTTGTGATTTTGGGTCTGCAGCAGTTCCTCAAGCTCGCAAAGCATCATTAGCAAGGTTTCTGGAAAAGCGCAAGGAGAGGTAATTTCTTGTAGTAGTTATAGTGAGTTGACTTTATTTACCTACAAATAGGTGTCTTTGCATGTGAATGTGGGGGCATGTTATCCATATATAACTCCAAATGTGGGTCCAATAGCTGCCTCAGCTCCACCTCTCTAGTGTGTGTGGAGGAAAATATTTCTGGGCTGTTTTGTTTGGTGGAACATTAGAAGTAACGCTCCTGGATTACATTTTTTTTTCCTGGTTCCACTAGTGACCTCATTCTGCAATTCATGGACAGAATGATGGAGAGAACGTACCCATCCATGAATGTGGGTTTATGACCTCAAACTCTGTATAATAAGTAGCATCCCTCAGGCATGTGGGTCTAATGGTTTGATCATGTTACCTGTTGATCTGATCTGCCCCATCATTTGATCGATTGTGCCTTAAACTATTTTTAAGCTGGAAGATGCTATAGACCATTTGGTACTAATCTTTTTCCCTTAATGTCAATTTTCTCTTTTAGGGTGACAAATGTTGCTCCTTACCCCAAGAAATCCATTGAAGATGCTACTCGAGCTGACACCGTTGGATTTGCTGGTAAATCCCAGACTTCAGTTGTGCCTTTGAGCAGCAAGGACCAGTCATGATGATATCTAGGGTCACACACGAAGCGTGAAGGACCGCTAATTTGCAAGCTGAGCTTAGAGCATTGATTCTGTAAGGCGATCTTCTCTCTGTTTTTTTTTTTTTTTTTTAAATGTATTTTTGAATTTGAATTTTGATTCTTTTTCGTAGCAAATCACAGTTATTATATATGGGTTTAGTTGTGATTGGCCTTGTCAATGTGATCAGAGCCTTTTTGTAAGTGCACCTTTTGTGACGAATATGTTTTGACTCATGATTTTGTAGAAGATAATACAAGTTTAGTATACATAGTTGTTTTGTCTAATCCCAAGTTATGGATGGCTTGCATTGTATGTTTGTAATATGTATAGTAGGCTGTATATGGGAACTTGGTGTATGCATTGGTGTGGGGAATTACAGCAGTTATATATGGATATGGAGTCTTTTGTTCTTAAGTAGAGTTTTATGTCTCATTTGGCAGCATGGCATTCTGGTATCCATTGATTGAACAACTTTTTCAGGACGGGGGAATTCTTTGGAAAAAAAAGTTGAAAAAAAGGGGCATTCAATGAAATCCTTTTTTCGAACGTCATCTACTCATCTTTTCATGGCTCAATTAAAATAGAGATTCTCTGTATCTAAACTGATGGGAGATGACTGTAAAGTTGAGATGATTCACCAGCTGAGCTTTGGTAGATGATGATGAAGTGAAAAACACGTCATTTGATCAAATTGGCCTCATTTTGACAAAAAAATGCCTTCTTTTTGGACACTTTCTCATGACAACCACCAAAAGCAGAAGCACGGGTCCCTTCCAAAGCAAATGACTTTCACAAATGACAAATGGATGGATGTAACCGGCAGGCGTTGCATGGTCGGTGCTGTTAATGGGTAAGAGTAAGACCAGGCCCACCCATCTTTTGGGCTTGATAGTACCTGAACCATACTTTTAAAGTATGGTGGGAGTTGGGACTCAGTGATAACTCGGTCTGAGTTTCTTGGAGGAATGGCAAGAAACTTGGTCCTTGAGTCGAAAACTAGTTATAAGGCTCTGTTGACAGCCTGAACCCGGTAAAGACTTAACCGACTCTACCAAGCCTCAATCTCAATCGAGACCCACACCGACTCTACCAAGCCTCAATCTCTATCAGGCTGAGTTTTGACACTTTGATTTTTAGCCAATTGCACTTCTTCTTTATGTATTTGTTTAGGTCCAGGATTTTATTTTATTTTATTTTGAGGTTCAACTTGCACTTTTCTTCCACACCAAAAATCTGTTTTAACGCTTGTTTGTATAATAAGAGGATGTTGATGTTCACCAATGCTTGTTCCATAGGAGAGATATACTTAGTTCTTATTCATTGCCTTTTATTTTCATAGGGGTTCTTCATTGATTTTTCATCAAGTCATGAAAACCCATGTCCCTGAGGATTTCGGCTAATGGAAATCTCTGTCTCAGAGAATTCTTAGGTCTAGCCTCTCTGATAGGATTTGAAAATTCTTATATTTGCATATTATACACAAATATGCAACTTATTTAAGGATTTGACTCAAGATTGATCAGAATGGAGAGTCATGTAGCCGACTTTAACATAATTGGATCAAGGCTATGACGAATTGACGATTTATCAATATGAATTTTTCTATATGCACCAATATCTTAAGCTAATTTCGATTTAAAATCCTAAGTTATATAAATCATCAGTGAAGAATCTTTGTTCATGGGGCAATAAAGCATCTTTAAATTCGCAGATACATCACATGTTACCAATGTTTTTCATAAAATTATTGCTAAGGCGGTGGCTAACAAATTGAAGAGAGTGCTAGATAAAGTTATCTGCCCTTATCAAAGTGCCTTTGTTAAAGGTAGGTCTATTTCAGATAACTACATGGTAGCCTATGTGAGGCCCCACCCCTTGTGGGCCCTCAATTTGAAATTTGAATACTATTTAATAGTATATTTTAGTTAATTTTACTAAGTAATGGGTTAGTAAGGGTAGCTATGTATACTTCCTAGGTTTTTGTTAGATTAGTTTATTTGTGTTAGTAATAGAGTTAATAGGGGTCTTTTGCAATTTCTAGATGAGTTAGTGAGTGGAGGCCCTAACTAGGAATTAGTTGTTACCATAGGGGGGTATCCATAAAAGTCTCTTCTAAAACATTCTCACCTAAAGACCTAAAAGCCCTCTACCCTAACCCTAATCCCATACAAACTAGAAGGGCATTTCAGTCCTTAGCCCCAACCCCATCCTATAAATACAGCCCATTTCCCAAGGCAACCCTAGCTACTATTCATCTTCTTCATTTCCCCTCTCCTTCCTCTCTTCTAGACTTAGACTTTGAGTTGGTTTTGAGCTGGAGAAGACCTAGGAGCTGTGATTTCCTTATTGGCTTGGTTCTCTTCTTCCTCTCTCTACAATCCCTCGATCATTTCAACAAGGCAAGTGCATTATATTGATTTAACATAGAATGTATATTTCTGATTTCATTGATTCTGTCATTTCCATTCAGTTAATGTAAATTTGTAGATCTACCCTTGAGCTTAGCATAGATGGAAATTTGGGCATTGATGGATGAGATTCTCTTATTTGGAAGATCAATGGACCGTTTGGTGTTGGATGGAGGTACATTGGAGTGTTTTTGTGTTTTATATTGATTTGGTGATGTTTGGGCGAGATTGGAGATGTTTAAATGGAAAAATGGGTTGGAGAAGAAGAAACCCTGAAATTGGGTTTTTCTACAGACTGCGTGTACTCGGTCGATCGACCTGCAGCTCGGTTGACCGAGCACACTAAAATCTGGGAAAAACCCAGTCTCAGTTATTTTTCTACAGAACTGAAAGTTCAGTATACTCGGTCGACCGAGCCCTGTCCCAGGTCGACCGAGCACACAGGTTTTGCAGAAATCAGCTGAGAGTCGGTCTTTTTCCTCAAATCCAGAAATCCAGTGTACTCGGTTGACCGAGCCCTACTCCAGGTCGACCGAGCACACAAAATTTGCAGTAGAAATGGCTGGAAGCAGAAACATCACTTTTTCCAGGGTTTTCTTTTGTGTATGCGGTCGACCGCCCAGGCCAGGAGGTCGACCGGACACACTGAAAACCACTGAAAACAAATCATGCCTTCCAGGTGCCTGACCAAATTTCCCAGTGCACTCGGTCGACTGACCTGGCCATGAGGTCGACCGAGCACACTGCACCAGGTCGACCTGGGGGTCAACCCCCAGTGTACTCAGTCGACCGAGCCCTCTGCCAGGTCGACCGAGCACACTGAGTTCAGTGATTTTTCAGTTTTCAGTAATATGAAGTTGTGATTCTTTGTGGGGCCCATTGACCATCCAAATGGACTTCTATTGATGTGCCAAGCCCGAGTCAATGGTGTGGCTCAACCTTGACTCGTGGGGACCACCAAGTAGGGTTTTGGTTATTTAATCTACGATGATTCGACCCTTAAACGTTGTCAATGATGCCCGTAACTTCTGGAGCACCAAACACAGTATCCATTGGCATCTGAGACTCCATTTAGGGATCAAATTACTTGAGATGGACCTGGACCTGAATGTGGTCCATTACCTAGGTTGACTTATTGTTATTTTTCTATTGATCCTCATGCTTGAAGTTCATACTTCACTTATCTTATTATTGTCACTCTTATGTCTTTACTATAGCTGTTTACTGTTAATTAAATGGAAATGGATGACCTGAACCTAGGATATCTTAGAGGTGACCCGATAGTGTGTTTGGGAGAACAGTGACCCGTGTCTGTGGCTAGGCGGGCCCTTTTATGGCCTAAGTATGGAATTGTTATATCCTTAGAATTGGAGAGGTGTATTGTACTAGGCTTATAACTCATTTGGATGAGAGTGGACTGTTTATCAGTAGAAATGGATATGATGCCTCGTTTGGACTGTTTTAGACCATGCCATTTGTTGATGGGCCTTGGTATGGATCCAACGGGTGGGCTTGGACTTGGATTGTAATCCATGGACTGATTGATATATGAACCTCTTAGAGACTTGGTTAGGACCTTGTTCACGCAAGGCAAAGCTTAGACAGACACAGACATTTAGAGTTTCTTCGAGTCGGCACAGACATTCACTCGGTTGATTTAAGCTCAGCCTGTGGACTGATCATCCCCGGTAGGAGCTATTTATGAGTGTTGAATGAGCTATCATGATGAGCTATGTTTTTAGACGGATGATGTGATACCGAATCTAGTCTCCCCGAGTGATGAGTGTGGTGAGACTGTTGAGTGTTTTGCGGGGTTAGTTATCCTCAGCATTTGTGAGGTTCCCCGCCGCAACTGTGTTCAGTATGGGAGGGCCGCGGCATAATATCCCGCGGTATCCAGCTCGTGTGAATGTGCCAAATTGTATTAGATTAGATGCTATATTTATCATGATTCAAAATGTTTATCTTGCTTAACTGCCTAGATCATTTACCTTGATATTCCTTAAATTATACAACTGTCTCTACTTTTTTGATATATATGTTCTATGTTACTTGTATACTGTGACTTGCCAGATCTTTAGATCTTACCCATCTTTGGTGCTTAGGTCTTGACCCCGAGTATGCGGACGTTGCGCTCTCGCTCGTAGAAGCGCCGGTAGTTGGAGATTTTGTGTGGGGCCTAACCGACCCAGATGTCGAGCTGGAGGGTGGAGAGCCAGGGCCAAGGCTTTGAGTGTTTATCCTTATTTGGGTTTTGAGCGAATTTTTATAGTGAGAGTTGGGTAGAAATCAAAGATGTAATTAACTTTTGTTCTTAACAATTAATACCTTTAAATTAGACTACAGTTCTGCTCTTATCTGATATATTGTGATACCCATTGCTTCCGTTTCACTTCTATGCTTCCGCAATTTAACCATTGTTATTATATTGTTCAAAAGTTTTAAATTGGACGTCACTGCGGACCTACGATCTTGAAAGTTCTCGGATTTTTCGGGAAGTAGCGCGCCAACTTCGGATATTCCGACGATTTTCTCGGTATCCGGAATTGGGGTGTTACAGCCCATGAGGTTATTCATGCATTCAAGAAAAAAGTAAAAAATAAAGCCATGGGTCTCCAATTAGACTTGGCTAAAGCCTATGACTGAATGGAGTGAGATTTCATCATTGCTACTCTCGAGGCTCTTGGTTTTCGTAAGGAGTTCATCAAGACTATTTCGGAATGTATTTATTTTGTTTCATTTTCTATTTTACTCAACGGATCAATGGATCATCATTTTTTGCAATGTAACCCCTAATAGAGGATTAAGACAAGAAGACTCATTATCGCCCTATCTCTCTATCGCAGGAGTGGGAGTTCTCCCTCGTTTGCTTTTGAGAGCAGAGGAGGAAGGGCTAATTCATCGATTTAAGGTAACTATGAATGCCCCAGTGTAGCCCATTCTGGTACCCCACTCCACATTATTTGGTATTAGAGCTAAACATCGATATATCCCTGGAATCGATATTCGGTAGTCCTCATCCCTGCCAAACCACCGCATCCCATTCAGAAATCCCTTGCATCACTTCCCTCATCAGATCTCACGCATGCACAGTATACGTTATTAACTTGAGTAGATCAATTCTACTTTCCATATACATTTTGTAGCAATTAAATACACATAAGGGATAACAAACAATTGTTTGAAATCCTAAAGTATAGAGCATTTTGAAACTGTTTCCTAATTCTAAGGAACAACTATTCAAAATAGAGAAACTAAGGGCTGTTATAATATGTTACAATCCGATGACTTATGATATGCCCCCCCCCCAAGATGGAGCTCGAGATAGAAGTCCAATCTTGGATTTTAGATCAAGAAAACGGATACGGTGAAGATGTTTGGTGAGTGCATCTGGAAGTTGATCTGCGGAGGATACATGAGCAACACGAAGGACACCATTTTGTACTTGGTCCCTAATGAAGTGATAATCGATGGCAACATGTTTCATTATGGAGTGAAACACAGAATTGGAGCAGAGTTGGGTAGCACCAACATTATCACAGTATAAGACTGGACAACAAGATCAGTTAGGAGATAACAAAGCCAGTTGAGCTCAGCTGCTGCATTAGCTACTGACTTGTATTGTATTCAGCTTTAGTGGAAGATTGTGTAATAGTTTTCTGCTTCTTGGAACTCCAGGAGACTGGATTGCAACCAAGATAGATAATATATGCACTGGTAGATGAAAAATCATCCTTGTCACCTACCCAATCGGCGTCTGAATAGGCGTGTCAATTCAATGGGGGCTGGCGATGTATTTGGAGGCCTTCATTAATAGTTCCACACAGATAGCGTAAGAGACGTTTAACAAAGCTCCAATGGTCGGTTGTTGGAGTGTGCATGTACTGGGAGAGCTTGTTAACCGCAAATGCAAAGTCTGGTCTTATAATCAAGAGATATTGAAGGCTGCCAACAACTGTTTTGTACTCAGTAGGATCAGATAAAGCAGAGCCTGATTTTAACAAAGGTGGGCTAGTCGGAATGGGAGTGAGTACGAGTTTGGCATCAGTCATATGAGTTCGAGCTAGAATATCCAAAATATAACGCCTTTGAGATAGTAAAATACCTTGTTGATTTGGGAGTACCTCCACACCCAAAAAATATGATAGCTGTCCAAGATCCTTAATTAAAAACCGATGAGCAAGAACATCAACAAAAGAGTCGATCATCTTAGTGTTGTCACCAGTGATGATTAAGTCATCAACATATACAAGGACATACATACTCTGTCCAGCAGTAGTGAGAACAAAGAGTGAGGTACTCCCTCTAAGGGATAACAAACAAGTGTTTGAAATCCTAAAGTATAGAGCAGTTTGAAACTGTTTCCTAATTCTAAGGAACAACTATTCAAAATAGAGAAACTAAGGGTTGTTACAATCTGTTACAATCCGATGACTTATGATATATGTCACCAAACATCCTCCTTCATCAAGAGATCAAAACCTAACCCATCACAGATTTATTCCCTTCAATCAGACTCCATCCCAAAGCCAAAACCCTAAAATTCCAGAACCTCTCAAGCCTTCATTAGTGATCAATCCAAAATCCTATCCTCACCCCTTACCAAGTTAGACCCGCCCTACATCCCCACCAACCTATATTCAATACCAACAAAAAAAGAAAAAGAAAAAAATTCTGATCCCAAAACTTCACAAAATTCCCAAATTACTACCAACTTTCCAAAATCTATTTTCAACAATTTTTCAAGTACAGAAACACTAGTCCACACAATCCCAAATCCCAGTCCCATTTCAGCCGATTCCCCATTCCATCAAACCTCATTCGATTAAATCCCATTTTCGATTGAAATCCCTAAAACCCAATCCTTGGTCTCAAATCTATCTTTCAACCTCATCCCATTCCAGTCAAATTCCAGAGAACCCAAAATCCCTCAAATCCCCCACTGACGTGACCCCTCTTCAATCAACCCCAGCCACCTTCCCATTCGAAGAAAAAAAAAAGGAGAAAAGTTAAAAGAAAAGGGAATGAAGAAAAGAATAGAAAAGCCAAGAGGACAATGATAGAAGAGTGTACTTGGCACCATCGACGTCAGTCCACCGACAATCCTCCATCGTCGTTGTTATCTTCCCCGGCGTCAACACACCTCACCCGTAGGAGTGGCACTAAGCCATCAGCCATTAACTCCACCAACAACTGCTACTCCATTGGCACCCTCGCAGCAAGCTCCGAAGTCCTTCTCCATAATCAAGCTCCCGTTTTTCTCCCTCTGCAAATCCGAACTCATTTTGCTAGCAGTGGTTTCATTTCTACCACTCCTCACCAGCATTGTTAATGTTGGTATATGGAAGTTGTCAAACTGGGAGAAAACTCAGATGTTTTATTGCATACGCATGGGGCTATTTATAAAGCCTTACAGTAACAGAAACCAGAAATAAAAGGCACTCCACTGTGATTGTGGGATTAAGCTAAAGAACAGGTCAACCCCCTAAACAATAGGGATTTATTAACAGAACTCAAAGACTAAGTAATTCAAAGACTAAGTCTACTGCAACAAACCCTCCCTTAAACTGATCACAGATCAGTTTATTCCTGGATTCTTGCAAACTCCCATCAATGTCCGCAGCTTCTCAAAAGTATTCAACCTTAGCGGCTTGGTCATCAGATCTGCCAGTTGTTCTTCAGTTGGACAGTATTCCAGCTTGACTACTTCATCCCAAGTGAGATCACGCAGAAAATGAAATCGAACATCAATATGCTTACTTCGGCCGTGCATAACAGGATTGCGAGACAGCTTGATTGTTGAGCTATTATCACAATAAATCACAGTTGCAGAATGTTGTTCTTGACAAAGTTGCTCCATCATCCTTCGTAACCAGACGGCCTGACACGCACCAGAGGCGGCAGCAACAAACTCGGCTTCAGTAGTTGAGAGAGTGACAATTGGTTGCTTGCGAGAGGACCAAGAAACTGCACCAGAGCTTAATAAAAATAGAAAGCCAGATGTGCTTTTCCTGTCGTCAACATCCCCTGCATAATCGCTATCAGAATACCCTACAAGCTGACGATGCCCTCCTTGGCGATAAAACACACCAAACTCAAGAGTTCCTTTGATATACCGTAACACACGTTTAGCAGCTTGGAGATGTAGTGTGGTAGGGTGTTCCATGTAGCGACTAAGGAGACTAACAACGAACATAAGATCAGGCCTGGTGGAGGTGAGATACATCAAGCTCCCTACTAGTTGCTTATAAAGGGTGCTGTCCACATGTTCTCCCATGGGATCCTTCATCAGTTTCGATCCTGGGACAATGGGATTGTGGACTGAGTTGCAATCAGTCATATGAAATCTCTCTAGAATTTCACGGGCATACTTTTGTTGACATAAGAAAATCCCATTGTCCTGTTGCACTACTTCCAAACCAAGGAAATATCTCATTTTGCCCAAATCAGTCATGTCAAACTCTTGCATCATGGAACATTCAAAGGAATTGAACAGAGAGTCATCATTGCCAGTGAAAATGAGATCATCGACATATAAACACACAAGTAAGATCTTACCAGTAGAGGTGTGCTTGATAAACAAGGTGTGTTCATATGGACATTTTTAAAAGCCTTCATTCACAAAATAGGCTTCGATTTTGCTGTACCATGCCCGGGGCGCTTGCTTCAAACCATATAGCGCCTTGTGAAGTCGATATACTTTGTGTTCGGCACCTCTAACTTCATCTCCAGGTGGCTGGCCAACGTACACCTCTTCATCAAGCTCTCCATGAAGAAAAGCGGATTTCACATCTAATTGGTAAAGCGACCATGCTTCTTGAGCGGCAATGGCAAGGATAAGCCGGATAGTGTCCATACGGGCTACTGGAGCAAAAACTTCGGAATAATCAATGCCGTATTGTTGAGTGTAGCCTTTGGCGACGAGGTGTGCCTTGTATTTGTCTATTTCACCATGCTCATTCAGCTTTGTCTTATACACCCACTTAACTCCAATTATTTTTCTTCCTTCAGGCAGATCTGTCAACTCCCAAGTATTGTTCCTTTGAATGGCAGCAATCTCAGCATCCATGGCAAGTTGCCACTTTTTGCTATGAACTGCATCATCAAAGGTTAGAGGATCTTCATCAATAAACATAGCAAAATTACCATCTTGTTCTTCCTCTGAAAGACCAGTGCCACTATCATAATCACTCATCCAAGGTGGTGGATGACGAGGTCGTCTTGCTGCTACAGGATCAGGTGAATTGACAGGAGGTGGAGGAGTATCTTGGTCTGCATGATCTTCAACTGCAGGTGCAGCTTCAGTACCTAGATTTCCAGCAACATTTTGATCAAATGAATCATCTGAATGTTCCTCCCCCACTTCAAGTGAAGCATGAACAATAGCACCGTGTGTATCTGTCCAAGGCCAATGTGCATCTTCATTGAAAACAACATCACGGCTGATCAATTTTTTTTTTTGATAAAGGATCATACAAACGATATGCCTTGGATTCCTCGCTGACACCTAGGAGAACACACTTCAAACTCTTGTCATCCAATTTTGTGCGTTTGACATCTGGAATATGAACATAAGCCAGACATCCAAATATTCGGAAGTGATCAACTGCAGGTTTAGTGCCACTCCACGCTTCCTCTAGTGTTTGATTTCGCACGGCAAGTGTGGGACTGCGATTGAGGACATGTACTGTCCAATTGACGGCCTCAGGCCAGAAGGTCTTAGGCACTTGTTTGCATGAAAGCATACTGCAAACCATCTCCATGATAGTGCGGTTCTTACGCTCTGCCACTCCATTTTGTTGAGGAGTGTAGGCTGCAGTCAGTTGACGTCGAATGCCGTTGGACTTGCAAAAATCAGTGAATTCATTGGAATTGAATTCTCCACCCCTATCTGTACGTAGTCCTCGGATGGTTGTGTTCATAGCTGTTTCAACCTTTGCTTTGAAAAGCTTGAATACTTCAAAAGCCTCTGATTTTTCTATCAAGAAAAACACCCAGGTTTTGCGACTAAAATCATCAGTAAAAGTCAAGAGATACCTTTTGTTGCTGTTGGAGATTGGAGAAATAGGCCCACAGATATCAGCATGAACAAGTTGGAGAATTTGCGAAGCTCTCCAAGTGATTTCTTGTGGAAAAGAGTGTCTGTGTTGTTTACCCACTAAGCAATCTTCACAAAAAAGGCTGGAACTCTTCAATTGCGGTAAACCATTGACCATCTGTTTGGTATAGAGTGTTTTGAGGCCACCAAGACTCAGATGTCCATAACGACAATGCCACAGGTGATCTGGATTTTGAGAAAACATATGAAAACATGATTGATCATGATCTGGTGGTGTGATAGTTGCTCGAAGAGCAAACATGCGATTGTGTGACATAGTAGTTGCAATGATGAGTCCTTTCTCTGGGTGAAGTACTTTGCACTGGTTGTGTCGAATTAGGATAGCTAATCCTTTCTCCTGCATTTGACCAATACTTAAAAGATTATTTCTCAAATCAGGTATGTAAAATACCTCTGTGATAACGTGTGCAAGGTTGTTGATTTGCATATGAATTCTTCCTTTCCCCATGACTTGAAGACTCGAATTATTGCCAAGTTTAACAGATTTGCGGAAGGTCTCATCAAGGTACGAGAAGAATTCTTTCCTTCCACACATGTGGTTGCTGCAACCAGAGTCCAGGAACCAAACAATTTCTTCATGAGATCTATCATCATTAACGCAGGCCATGAGAAGAAGCTCTTCCGTCACTCCAAAGTTAGCTTTGGAGTCCTCCTCGCATCTGGGCTCCTTATGTTTTTTGGGACACTCATTCTGAAAGTGACCAAGATCATGACAATAATAGCATTCAACAAGAGCTTTGTTCATACCTTGTCTACCACGTCCTCTTCCCCTTCTACGTGAGGCGCCACGGCCACGTCCAGGATGACCAAAGTGATCGTCATGAACAATCTTTAATGCTTGTTCTTCAATGACATGACTAGACATACGTTGTTCATGTACCTGGAGACTACTTTGCAATTCGTCAATACTCATATGATCCAAATCCTTGGATTCCTCAATGGAACAGACCACATAGTCAAATTTGGATGACATAGAGCGCAAAATCTTTTCTATCACAGTAACCTCACTCATCTTTTCACCAAGGCTGCGCATTTTATTAGTAATTGTAAGAGTACGAGCAAAAAAGTCATTAACAGATTCACCTTCCTTCATATGCAAAATCTCAAAATCTTTGCGAAGAGCTTGAAGTTGCGCACGCTTGACTCGGGCATTCCCTTGATACTTTTGCTTCAAGGAATCCCAAATACCCTTGGCCGTGTCTTTGGTTAAAATGGTTTCCAAGACGGTGCGATCAATGGCCTGTAATAGGTAGTTCCTAGCTCGTAAATCCTTCAATTTCTGGTCAGCCAGCACCTTCCGTTCCGCATCAGTGAGGGCTGCATCCTCTTCGGGAACTCCATTTTCAACTATGGACCAATATTCCTTTGAGCGAAGGAAATTTTCCATAAGCATGCTCCATTGCTCATAATGCCCATCGAGCCGGGGAATGGATGGTTGCACAAAGTTATTCTCTGAAGACATGATTGAGCTGCAGCTACAATCTGCTCTGATACCAAATGTTAATGTTGGTATATAGAAGTTGTCAAACTGGGAGAAAACTCAGATGTTTTATTGCATACGCATGGGGCTATTTATAAAGCCTTACAGTAACAGAAACTAGAAATAAAAGGCACTCCACTGTGATTGTGGGATTAAGCTAAAGAACAAGTCAACCTCCTAAACAATAGGGATTTATTAACAGAACTCAAAGACTAAGTAATTCAAAGACTAAGTCTACTGCAACAAGCATGGGTGATCAGAAAGTGCAAGAAGCAAAGGAATACAAAGAAAAAGTCATTGAGTTTTCCCACATTTATTTTATCTTTGGGGAATAGACCATTGAAACTTGGAGATTTTGAGCACATCCAATCCAAATATATATGGACTTCAAAAGAAACAATTCCTAAATTCTACCTGTATCTTATTATATCTCTCACGCCAATGTATTATTGAAATAGACAACAATAATATAAAAAAAATCCTCTGAGGTTTCAGTAGTTTTCTCGCGATTTTCACGTTGGGTCTGAAAGTTAGTCTTATACTTTTGCCATTTCTTCCAGTTGCAGTCTGACGAATAGCAAGTTTGATTCTTACTTCTTAACATATTATACCCTCTATTTTGTTCTTTTGTTCTACTCTGCCCAGCAAGCATTCAAGTTCGGTGCAGCTGGGTCTGTTACATCTGTGTCCAATAACTCCCATGCACAAGATTCTAGATCCTACTTTTCCATCATAGTCTCTCCATCGACAAAAGTTCTAGTTCTTAGTCTTCCATCATTTATAGATAGGTTCTAGATCCTAGTCTTCCATCATTCATGGACAACATACTCCAAGCGAAGCCATGTTCCGTCATTCATTTTTCATGACATAGTAAGCCATAACAGTAGGGGTGTTCATGGGCTGGGCCGGGTCAGGCATATCCAGGCTTTAGAAATACAGCCCAGGCCCGACCCAAGCCCAAAATGGGCATTAAAAGTCAGGCCTGACCCCGTCCATTTAGTCAACTGACCCGGTTGAACTGGGCTTTTGATAAACTTTGTGGGCTTTCTACCAAATGTTTGGCCTCATTCAATGGAATTACATGCATTCCTTATAAGGGATGGTCTGTTGCTTGTGTTTGTGCAGGTGGAGTTGCAGACTCATTACATCATCGGATGGTCTCGGTCCGAGCTGGATGGACCCCATTATCACCTACCTTAAAGACGACAGGCTTCCCGAGGACAGTGGCGAGGCCCACCGGGTCAGACTCAAGGCAGCTCGGTTTTGGCTATCTCCCGAGGTCAAGCTCTACAGGAAATCGTTCTCGGGACCTTACCTCCAGTGCGTCCCAAGTAAGGTCGAAGACCTCCTTTTCGAGATACACGAAGGAATCTGCGGGAGCCATATTGGAGGAAGATCTCTAGCCTATCGAGCCATCAGCCAGGGTTACTGGTGGCCGTACATGCAGAAAGATGCGCAGGTATATGCGAAGAAGTGCGAGAAGTGCCAGAAGTTCTCACACTCTCTCCATCAGCCCGCGCAGGATCTCAGCCCGCTCTCTAGCCCGTGGCCTTTCGCCCAGTGGGGGCTCGACATAGTGGGCCCGCTCCACCGAACCCCAGGGAACAAGAGATGGCTTATTGTGGCGACAGATTATTTCATCAAATGGATTGAAGCAGAGCCACTTTCATCCATCACAGAGCGAGACTCCAAGAATTTTGTGTGGAAGAATGTCGTTACAAGGTTTGGCATTCCCAGAGCGCTGGTTTCGGACAACGGAACTCAGTTCGACTCTAAACTTTTCAAGACCTTCTGCCAGGAGCCCGGCATCCGAAACCATTACTCCACTCCAGCTTACCCACAGAGTAACGGCCAGGCTGAGATCTCCAACAGGGTGATCCTCGATGGGCTCAAGAAACGGCTGGACCAAGCAAAGGGGAGATGGGTGGAGGAACTTCCAAGCGTCCTATGGGCTTACAGAACTACCCCAAGGCGCTCCACTTCTGCTACCCCCTTCTCACTCGCCTATGGCATGGAAGCAGTTATCCCTTTGGAGATCGGCCTCCCCACGATGAGGTCCGAACTCTTTGACCAGGGACAGAACGAAACCAACGTGGCCAGGGAGCTGGATTTAGCGGACGAGCGAAGGGAAGCAGCTGCGGTCAGGCTAGCCGTTTACCAGCAGCAGCTAGCCAGGGGCTATAACCAGAACGTCAGAGAGAGGAAGTTCTCTGTAGGAGAACTGGTTCTCAAGAAGGCTCTCCCAGGGGACAAAGATCCGAATCAAGGAAAGCTGGCGCCGAATTGGCATGGTCAGTTTAAAGTCACTTCCATCGCTGGACGGTCAGCTTATCGGCTCGAAGACATGGAAGGACGGCCTCTTCCGAGACCATGGAACGCGTCACACCTCAAGAAATTCTATTTTTAGTTTGTATGTTTGTACAGTGCTTCTGGATTTAATAGAACTACGTTCGTTTTGGGGCAAGTTGATGATCAATGGCAATGTGACAGCGACAATGGTGCGAATATGGAAGACCGTCTAAGGTTGGCACTCAGCCACCTAGATGAGCAGCCGAAACGGCCAATATCTAAGGCTGGCACTCAGCCACCTAGATGAGCTGCCGAAACGGCCCATATCTAAGGTTGGCACTCAGCCACCTAGATGAGCTGCCGAAACGGCCCATGTCTAAGGCTGGCACTCAGCCACCTAGATGAGCAGCCAAAATGGCCCTTGTCTAAGGCTGACACTCAGCCACCTAGATGAGCAGCCGAAACGGCCCATGTCTAAGGATGGCACTCAGCCACCTAGACGAGCTGCCGAAACGGCCCATATCTAAGGATGGCACTCAGCCACCTAGACGAGCAGCCGAACTAGTTAAGGTTATGGTTGACACTCAGCCACATAGACCAGCCGAAACGGCACCAGACGATAATGGCACCCAGTCTTATCGCTGCCTTAGGTCTGATGCGATTCTTTGTTTTCGCCGAAATAAATGAGGCCTCCAAGGGGTCAGAGCGCTCGCAAGGAACCCTAATCTGGTCGGTCTACTCTAGTCCGAACTCACATCCAAATTCACAACACTCACGGAAAGCGCAAACAAATGAAAGCGAATCAAAGCCAAACATAGCACAGCGGAACGCAGAGGAGACAAGTACGGGAAAAAATGTCCGAAATTCATTGATAATATGGTATGTACATTGAAGCTTACATTTTCCATTCATCACGATTTCTGATCAAAACAATTCGAAACAAGGATTACATTTTGTATAACAAGACAAGAAAAATGGAAGTCAGGCCTACGGCCCCGCTTCTGTGTCTTCAATAACGACCACAGCGGCCTCGGCTGGAGGAGCGGCTTCAGAGGGTGCGGGCGTCGGCTCAGCAGGGGCTTCAGCCGGAGTGGCAGGGATCTCGGCTGGGGCTTCAGCTAGGGAGGCAGCTCCGAACTCGGGGAGGTCTTGATAAATCGGGTCATCCTCAGGGACGCCCATCTTCTTGAGCACAGCCTCACAGCCAAGTCGGAACAGCTTCGGACTGAGCGCGTCGATTTGATCAAGATAATTTTTCCCAGCGTCCTCAGTTCCGTCTAGGAAGGCGGCGTCGATCTCGGCCTGCCGGGACGCTCGGAGTTCCTCTTTTTCCTTCCTTTCCTGTTCAAGCTCGGCCAAGAGCCCCGCCGACCTTTTCCCCTGGAACTTCCCCTGCCACTCGAAGCTCTCAGACTTCACCTTGCAGAGCTCGCTTGACATCAGATCGGACTGCGCGTTGAGCTCTGCGTTCTTGGCCGCCTCCGCCTTCAGCTCCTCCTTTGTAGCCCGCAGTTCGGTTTCGGCTTTCTTCTTTTCCTCTGCCAGGCGAGTCCGCCGACCGTCCTCTTCCATCATTCTCTCCGCGACGACCTGGAGCCTTTGGACAGCCTGCAAGGGAATAAACGACTTAGTACGAAATCAGAAGTAAGAAACACCAATGACTAAAGAAGTTCGGTACTCACCGCGAGAGAGTGCTGCATGGTCCTCATGAGCAGCTGTGGGGAGTCTTCCGATCTGTGCCTCTCCATGTCTTTGGGGAGTGCACAGGCTCGGCTGAGCGCCGCGATGACAGCCGGGCTCCCCACCAGCCTGTCCTCAACATTCAGGGGCCTCCCCCTTCGCAGCTCCATGTCCGGCCTGAACGCGGCCGGCTCAGCGTCCGAGGACGTCGCCGCCTGGGGCTCGGAGCGCCGCTCCACCAGGGGAGCCACCTGGGCCGGCGCCTCCAACGTGGCCCTCTCCCTTGTCGCCGAGGAGGAGCGCGATCGCTCATGCTGCTCCTGGACGGGCTCCTGGCCTTTTGCCCTTTTTCTCGGCCTATCACTCTCCGGATCTGTGGGAGGTCGGGCCTCAGTTCTGGCAGGGACAAGAGCACCAGAGGGAGGCGGGGTTATACGAGGTGCGGCTGCCTTTCTGCCGAGCACGGCTTCTGCCAAGTTCCGCGGTTGGTACGAGGGTCTGCGCCTCTCCATTTCGTCGGCTTCGGCTTCGGCTTCGGCCCCGGAGGAATAGTTTTCAATTTCCCTTATCGGGGAGTCTGCCTCGGCTCCGGAGGAATAGTCTTCGATCTCCCTTATCGGGATGCCCGCAACCACGGCCAACGAAACGGAAGCCCCCGCAACCGAAACGGAACCACTGGCTTCGGCTAGGACAGGAGCGAAATTCCCCGGGTTGCCGGATTTCCGCGTATACGATATGTATCTCGGCTCGTACTTCAAGAGGGAATAGGCAGCCCTGGTGTGGTGGCCGCGGTAACGGTACACCTTGTTCAGCCAAGGAGCGTGCCTCCTCCAGCCATCAAGTTGGGCCTCACGTTTGCGCTGAGAAAGGCCTGCAGAAAATGCCCAAAGATTAGAAACCGGCAGCAGGAATCAAGAAAGAAAAAGTCCGAAGTCCAGCAAGGGTTAAATTTTTACTCGGTGGAGTCCCGAAGATCCGCGGAACCGACACCCTCCTCGTCGCCTCGGTCTCGGTCTCGCCGAACTCCCAGTTCCCCGAGACGAGCAGGCGGTCATCCCCGGCGTATTTATTAGAGTCTTCCAACGCCGTGACGAGGGGTTGGCACTTCGCCTTGACGCGAAGGTAATAGGTGCCCCCCTCTCGAGATTTGCAGAGGTCATATATATCTTCTATGTCATGGACGCCGAGACTGATATCTAGAACCCTGTTCAGCTCGGCGACGCCCATGATGATCTTATACCCATTGGGCATTAACTGACAGGGGCTGAGGTTCCAGGTCTGCAAGCAAGACCTAAGGAGGGGAAGCAAGGGGAATTTGACCCCACCCTCGATAATAGCTATCAGAGGGAACGGCATCCAGCCGTTGTGAAATGCGTAGATGGAGGGGTCGACTGCCATGATCCGAACGTCGTCCGGGATCATATAGGATCTCCTAAGTTTTGCCAGGCCCACCTGAGAATCTATCCAGTGGGTAAAAATCCCCATTTCTAATCTAGGAAACCCTAACGACTCTAAGGGTGAAGGCAGCAGAGGGGTTGGGGGATGGAAGAGACCCTAGAAGGAACTGTCAACAGAAACGAAAAATAAAGAAAAGAGGGCCAGAGCAGAGACACTCACAAGCTCAGGTGAGGTCTCAGGGCCAACCGTTGCTCCCTCACCGGTCCTAGCAGAAGAAGTCCTGGCGATAGGAATCCTAGCGGAGAAGATTCAGGCGAGTAGGAGGCTCTTGCAGGGGTTTTAGCAGAGCTTCGACGAGTTCAGGGAGTGAAAGTGGCAAAGGAAGAAGACGAAAGTGAATATAAAGGGCAGGGATGGGCGCCATTCCGGAATTCGAAGCGAGACACGCGTGAGGTGTCGCCTCGGCTTGCGTCGCACGCCTCCTCGAAAAGACAAGGAGGCCTATCAAGCGATAACGCGTGGCGCTGAGACGGCGATGGTTCGCCTTCCTATACTAATCATAGCCCCGCATTTATTACCCCCTTTATTATCTCTGCCAGACGAAGCAATGGTGGCGTCCGACGCCGAACGAGTCAGAATTCCTAACTGGCAGGCATATTTGGATAAGCACTAAACAGTCTCGGGATATCGATGGGGGGATCAGTCCATGTCTTAACCTTAGAGCCCGAAGAAGCCCTGAAGGTCGAGAACTGAGGGGCTATTGTGTGGGGCCCATTGCGTGAACTGGAGTTTCTTGATCTTGGCAAGGGTGTGCTCGGGTATGCTACTGCGTGGGGACCATATCCCTTGATCTCGGCTACAACCCGATCCATATCGGTCTCGGCACTACATGCTGGTCTCGGTCAAACAGCATTCAGTTCAGCCGCACATCCCGTTCAGTCTCGGCAATGCAAGCTCGGCAATGCAGTATTGCGCTTGCAGCTAACAGCCACGGCCCTGTCGTGGCAAGGCCCAAGGAAGGGGTCTGATGGGACTTCAGCCACCACCAGATCAGGGCAAGATCAGGCCCAATGTGACTAGCATTAAATGCAGTATGGGCTGATCGGACTCACATTAAATGCAAGGAGGGTTGTGATGGACCTTCATTAATGACTTTGTGGGCTGATGTGACCCAGGTCACATCACAAAGCCCACTGGCACTCACCCAAAACTGTTCCATATATAAGGCACGAGCCATATGAAAGGGGAGGTAAGCATTCTCTTCCAAACAACTACTCCTCCTTCTTCTTCTCCGATCCATTGCTGACTTAAGCATCGGAGAGCCCTGCGTTGCCCACAGCCAGGGTCCTCTGACTCTTGTCTTTCTCCTCTTTCAGGTTCAGGTCGTAGCTGCTATCTCCTCCATGCATTGAGTAAGTCCTTAGAGGCATCCTGATCTTGTGAGTATATTATTCTTGCACTTACACTTCCCTTTCCCAAACCCTTGCCTGACTTGATGGCTTGGTCTTCAAGGTGGGCAATGGTAGGAGAGAGGAACTAATGGAAGATGGTTGTGAGAAGAAAGGTGTAATGCCCCACCCTTCACCCATGCATGATATTGTCCGCTTTGGCCCACGGGCCTCACGGTTTTGCTTCTGGTGGGCCTCAACTCATCAAAAGGCCTCATGCAAGGTAAGGGTGTAAGCTCTTACATATAACCCCATTCACTTTCCTCTCTATAGTCGATGTGGGACTCCGGGGCGTCACATTCCACCCCCCTTAAGGCTGCACGTCCCTGTGCAGTAGCCTGCCAGTCCCTGTAGCTTGCCAGCCCTCTTGGCCCGCCCACATGGAGACCCGCCCACTAGCACCAGACCACGGAAGGGGACCCACACTCGAACTAGTCGAGAGTCGGCTCTGATACCATTTGTAACGCCCCACCCTTCACCCATGCATGATATTGTCCGCTTTGGCCCACGGGCCTCACGGTTTTGCTTCTGGTGGGCCTCAACCCATCAAAAGGCCTCATGCAAGGTAAGGGTGTAAGCTCTTACATATAACCCAATTCACTTTCCTCTCTATAGTCGATGTGGGACTCCGGGGCGTCACAAAAGGTCTGATGGGCATTGTGGAAGAGTTAGGGGAAGTTGGTTTTTTTTTTTTTTAGGAAGTTATGTGGTTCAGTTGAGTGGAGAGTGGAGGGAAAGCATAACATATGACAGGTGGCTTCATGAAGGCAGACATGAGTCTTCATGTAAGGGAGACTACATTCCCTTAGTAATATAGATATGAAAAATTCTAAAAAAAGGGCCCACTTTAAAATGCGCCATATATATACGGGAGTGCTATATAGTGTCCGGACGTTTTTTAAGAGAGAACGTCCCTCCTAGTTGGGCCTACTGGGATGCATGATGATCATGGAAGTCCATTGGATGGAAAGATCTATGTGAGGCCTACCTATATGCCAAATCTTGAGTCCATAAAAGCATCCTAACCTTTTGTTCAATGGCCCTAAAACTTAATGGTTTAGAGACATCATTTTATCATGATTTCAATCCAATGGTGAGGAAAAGTTGGATGAGTGTCAAAGTTGGACTTAAGACTATTCATAGGGGGTATTGTGTGTGAAAAGGCTAGATTGAGTCAACATGGTGCACATGACAAAAAATAAATAAATAAATAAATAAATAAAATAAGCATCGCCAGCCAAATTCATGTTTCAAAACCTTAACTCATGAGCAGTCAAAAGAGATAGGACCATGGCCGTGGCCGGCTTGATTGCAATAGCAGCTTATTGAAGGAAAAGATCCCAATTTAAAAAAGAAGAAACTACAAACATTCAAATTTTAACTTTTCTAACATCTCTCTCCTAATATCTATCCTATTATTGCTAACAACTATAATGGTAATTTAATTCATGACAAAACTTGGACGAGTTATCAGAAAGATAATCTCTTGATTTTAAAAATTGTTGAATAAGATATTGATAAGTATCGACCTAGTTAGAATCTCTACTTAATGTAAATATTATTTATATAATTAAAGATAACTCATTGTGCACAGAATTTGCTTTTCTAAGCATATTGTACACACAAACATCTCAGGCCAATCTTTCAAAACCAGGACACCATGCCTAACGACTCTTCATCATCATTATCAAAGCCTTGTCCCAACTATATTTGGGGTTATGCTACATGAATTTTGTTTCGCAATTTCCGTCTATTCTAAGCCAAATATTTAAATATGTTGCATTTCTTCAAAATCCATTTTTACTACTATCATCGATGTCCTCCTCCTTAGCGTACCCCTTGTTAGGAATTTTGTAGGTTGCAATTTGATGGATGCATCTTCATTCAAGCATCATTTGATTTACACACTTGCATTGATTTAAAGAAAACTTGAAATCTTGTTTTTAAACATGCATGGTTTTTAAGAGTTGTTAAAGTAGTGTTTTATGCATGTTTTGTTTTAATCTTGGATGCATTTGTTTTAAGAAAGAGTTTTCAAGAAATCAAGCAAGCCTTTGTTTTAAAAGTCTTTGTATCCTTTTAGGCTTTTTGTTTCATGTTTTTATACATCTTAGAATGAGTTAAAACATGTGAAAATGCTTGATTTTAAGTGGCCAAAAGATCCCCAAAGGAAATCTTCAAAAAACCAAAAAAATGGGAAATTGGGGCAGCAGGCTCGGTCAACCGGCCATGTGTGGCCGGTCAACCGGGCTCCTGAAGCCAAACGGCTCTTTTTATGACCGTTGTGCTTGGCCGGTCAACCGGCCTGTCATGGCCGGTCAACCGGGGATATAGCCGTTGGGCTGTTTTGGCTATAAAAATGAGTTCTTTCCCTTGCCAAAAGTTGGGATTTTTAAGCCCCTCCTTGAGAGGTATTGAGGCATATCAAAAGGGAAAAGAACCAAGGGATGAAGGGGAAGATTAAGAAAGCTAAAGCTTGGATTAATGAAGTTAAACCACCAAGTAGGCTCTTCCTTCCTTAATCATATGTTTTCATGCTTTGTTTTATTTTTGGTAAATCATTTCTAGCATGTTAAACTATGTTTGTGTTGTGTCCTTAACATATTTTATGTTTTGAGTTGATTTATTGTTTTGGATACAACATCACATGATTCAATCCAAGTAGTACTTAACTTTGGTAAATCTAAGTAGATCATGTTAATGAAAGAACTTTGGTAAATCATATGTAACATGATCCATATACTTGGTTGAATCTTTGGTTGTTGTTTTCCATCATAAGAACATCTCTCTCAAAACTAACTTATGTTTTGGATTCAACTTCTTTACAAATCATATGTTTTCATGTTTTGTTTTATCATTGGTAAATCTTTGTAACATGTTAATCTATGATTTGTTGTATCCTTAGCATGTGTTATATTTTGAATAGATCTATTGTTTTGGATACATCACCATTGATTCATCAAAGTAGTACTTTATCTTTGGTAAATCTAAGTAGATCATGTTAATGAAATATGTAACATGATTCATATACTTTGTTGAATCTTTGGTTGTTGTTTTCCATCATAAGAAAATCTCTTTCAAATGTATCTTATGTTTTGGATTCAACATCCTTACAAATCATATGTGTATTATTGTTTTAATGTTTCACAACTTGCCTTACTTTGATTGGTAAATCTTTTTCAAGTTGTCTTTATAATTACATATGATTTGTCCCCTATTTTCAATCAAATCTATTCTTATGTTTTGAGCTTCATTGGTGATTTGATTGACATCCCTATGCATCACATGTTTAGAGCTAATCCATTTCATACAACTTGTGTAACTTTGATATCAATAACAAGTTGTTACTTTTAACATGTGATTGCATTACTTCCTCAATCATAAATGTTTTTGAGCTAAAACTTTCAAAAGCCTTAGGCATACATTTATGAACTTTCATTTTCAAAATGATTGAGGACCACACACACACACTTCATGTACTTTCATCTTTGCATTCATAGTGTGAGTGTGTATTAGTTTTTCACTTCCATATCCGCCTAATTAAGAGGCATTGTAATGAGCATAATAGAATCTCCATCAAGTGTATTATAGACACTATCTTAGTGAGATAACCAACCTTGTGGTTGAAGAGGTTATTGCTTAGCCTTTAAAAGCATAGTGTATAGGTTGATGTTTAGCCTTGGAAAAACATCATTGTAAAGGTTATTGCTTAGCCTTGAAAAGCATATTGTAAAGGTTATTGCTTAGCCTATTGAAAAGCATAAATAGTGGAAATCCGGTGGGGTGTTGATTCACAAGCCGGTAGTGGATGTAGGCATTGAGGCCGAACCACTATAAATCCTTGTGTGATGGTGCTTGCTTTGTGGTGATTATTGTGTTAGCTTCCGCATCTTGTATGTTTAATCATCACATGTGACTAGTTTGTTTTAAAGAAGTTAAAATTGTTAAAATTGGTCATAAAAGAAGCTCACCCTATTCACCCCCCCCCCCTCTAGGGTTCGGATCCCCATGGACTTACACCCCTTTACTGGAGGTGCCATCAAGTTGTATGGAAAAACTTTTTCTCACTAGTGCTGTTGTTTTGGCCTCTGCATTGGACATGCCCAATCCATATTAAACGAGTCTATCTTAATTTATCACTTATTGATGCTATCCTAAATTCTCCAGAACGTGCCCATTTCTACTTGTATCTTTTCTAGTGCTACCATTGATCAATATGATTACAGAACATATTACATGTTAATGCATATGCATGTCATCTTTCCAGCACATTGGCATATTTAGGTATGAACCATTTTTGCAATGCAATCCAATGACAAAAGGGTAGGAGGAACTTACATGAATCCTAACATCAAGCTTCTCAAATCCTTCCCTTCCTGTGATTTTCACTCTCAATGTACGAGACCAAATTCCATTGAAAGGACCCCTTGATCCATCTGCACCATAGTTATCATACACATAAGGGGTTATTACTTCAACAACAGGATCCCGTGGACGTTCACCTCTTTCCCTAGGATCATCTTGAGAAGTTGCTGGTGATATATTGGATAGTGTGCTTGTCGTTGGTGGATAACCTGGATTTACATGAGATGCACGGAATTAGGCAAATAGAACGAGGAGACCTGTTCAGGTGAGACAAATGCCATAAGTATTATGCACATAGGGAAGTCCTTAACATGCAATGCTTGGTCAAAAGCTCTCTGCCTTGACGGTGCCCCTAAACAACTGAGAGGAACCCGACCCGTGTATTTTTAATGACATGGTAAAAATTAATATAATTTGTGCCAAGACTCGAACTTAAGACAATATAGATTTTAAAGGAACAACCTTACCATTACACTACAAAGCATCTTTTAGCTAATAGTTATCAACAAAAACTTAAAATTAGTTAAGGAGAAAGGGACCCGGCGCCCCCACTTTGGAATATTGACTGTGAGTTGGAATTTATCTACGAGGTATTTATAAAAATAACTATATTTTTAGAATATTGACCCCTATAAATATTGTTGTTATTATTTTCATACTTATGCATTGTACTTTAAGCATAAATGATCTAACTTTTAAAATAACTATTTTATATGATTTCCTATATAGCGATTAATTTTCTATGACAACCATTTTACAATAAAACTAAACTTAAATGAATATACAATATATGAATTAATTAATAAAAATAATAAGTTTCATAGTTAATAAGAAAATGACAATATTATTAAAAAAAAAGAAAAATTCACGACAATAGCGTAGAGCTAAAGAGGAAGCGAGAAACTTTCCCTATAACCGATGTGCTACAATACACGCTTCCTAAGGGAGAAATGGTGAGTCTGGTTTTTTTTTTTTTTTTTTTTGTGTGTGTGGCTTTAAATTTTATAAATCGTGCTGTAAATGGAGTGGAACACTATGATAGAGCCCATCTATTAAAAATCACAGTCATTAAGGCAAACATCTTTGCTATTTATGGGATACCTCAAATTCTCACCTCATTCTGGGTTATTTCCACGGTCAAATTCATTCTCTGATAAAAGAAAATACAAAATACTGGAGTTTTCCTTTTTTTTTTTTTTTTTTTTTTTGTAATTCAGACTCTCCATCATGCCTTTTGTCTATTAAGAAACTCTCAATATCATCCTATTTCTATCAAGCAAGCATTTGAGTGTTAATGGGTCCTAGTGTCTATAAGTGCCACTAATCTAAGGAATTTCAAGTATTTTTGTTTCTTCTGATTATATGATTTTTTTTCTTTTTTTTAGAATGTGAAATGCCGATTTTTGGGTTGTCTGGTTTATTTAATCCTTAGTCTTTTTTATTTAATCCACTCTTAGTTCTAGGTTGTCTGCTTTCTTTTTTGTCTACTGATTTTTATTGTATACCTTTTTTTTAAGAATGTAGAACTAATGGTAAAAGGAATCTCCAATAATATTGGTCCATCAAAGTAAAGAATTAAGCTCATTCTTATTATCACCATTTTCTACTTTTTCCAATATAATTCTATTTCTCTATGTCAACAAGAGAACTTTCATTTTTTCCATTCATTTACTTTTAAGTTCATTGTATTTGTTTAGAGCAACTTTTATAATTTTTTTGTTTTTTTTGTTTCTCTTTTTAGTACCGTCTCATGTCTCATTTGCATGCTTATTTTAGATCAGCATTCTTTTTAGACCTCCTATTTTTCTTATGTGTGTGTATGAATTTATTTAAGCATATAAGTGGGTTTATTTTAGCATGATTCGTATCTAGGTTCTTACATTATTTTGATATTACTTTTTTTATGTAACTCTGATGAGAAGTTCTTGCGATTCTTATGTGATTTTTATTTAAATAAGCGGTCATGCATGATTCTCATGTAATTTGTTTTTGCGATGGCTTGTCTATGTACAATTATCGTATATGTGGAATTTTTTGAGCATATATGTGGGTGTGGTTAACCAATATTGTTATGTGTGGTCTTAATAGCATGGAATTAATTTTTTTTTAATTACTGGGCATAATGTTTAGCCTCAGTTTCAGATTTAGGTTCAACTGCCCACCTTTCAAAATCCCAATGCTTGTTGCCAAAGAGTTCTAGAGATTTTTTCTTCTTTTTTTTTTTTTGGCTATGTACGATCCATTTGTTTGTTCCATATTTACTTCATGAGAACTCAATCCAATAAACTCTTTCAAGGGCCTAAGATTGAGGAGTTAAAAGATAAGATTCAACAATTCCATTAAACTTTCTTCACTTGGATAGTAAATGATTGCTTAGCCATTACCCTATTAAATTAAGATTGTAGTAAAATGGGATTTCCATTGACGTCATGTTGCGTGTTGCATTACATTGACATATCTAAGTTAAGATAAAAGGAGGGTACACATCGGGTTAAATTAGTGCCCTGGTGGCAATATAGGAAAAAAAAAAGTAATTTTCTTTTCTTAAGCTCTGGGTTCAACTCTAGCCGATGAGGGGTGCGTAACAGCCTAAGCCATATAGGACCTCCAAGGGCTTTGGGCCACCCCAAGCCCGGCCTGCATATATTGAGGGTAGGGATTGGAGAATCTTAGGCCTAGCTCAGCCCTTTTACAGCCCTGATTAGCTATGTCACCAGATCCCAGTTTGTAGTTTGTTATTCATGGGTTGCATTTCACTTCATGTAAGTGATCTCAATTGGCTGATGGTAAGATGATATATATCATCCATATTAAAGAATTGCTCGCATGAGTACAACAAATTGTTTTTTATTTACAAGTTGAGCTAGGTTTTAAATAAAAAAAATTGAAGCTATTTGAAATGTTGGGTCTATGTTTCAATCATAGTAAAACTTCCAATGTGGATGTTTGATTATAAAATCTTGGCTCACTATATTTAGAGGTTCAGGATTTAAACCATTAGTGCTAGGATGTTTAACATTTCGAGACTTACAGAGAATCAACTCATGATCTAAGTTGGATAAATAAAATAAAATAAAATAAAAAAATACTCATGACTGCCAATGACCCATATGATGGATTGTGCAATGATACAACATTTAAGTAATGAGGAATTCTAAAAAATTCCCATTATAAAAAATCTTTCTTTTGCTCTCCTATGTTTTTAGGGCGTGGAGTCCCCTTTGAGCCAACCCAATTATTTTACACATACTACCTTTGCATGATTTGGCATAAAGCCCAAATTTGACGCTCATCCAACTTTTACTCATAATTTGATTGAAATCACAAGAAAGTGATACCTCTAAAATCGTTGAACTTTTGGACTATGATCAAAGAGTTTGGATAATCTAATGAAGTTGAGCATTTTGATATTGGTAGATCTTATTTATATTATTCCATACACCTGATATTTTATTTGTCATACACCATAGTGAGCCCAATTGAGAAGGGTGTTTTTTTTTTCTTTAAAACTATACGGGAGTTTTCTAGGGCTCCTCCTTTAAGTAACTTGCCATCAGATTTCCCCATACTTCCATGAATTCACAGGAGATTGCTCCTTCTCTTTACTACATTAACAAAACAATCTCATGACCTAAATGCATGCTTTGCGGAGTCTTGTCTTAGGTAGTGGTGGGGAGTACCTCAAATTTACAAGCTCTTTCAAATGGTTCACGTTGGAAAATATAACAAATCCAATAACGGTCATTTTAGGTGGACCGAATTTGGGGACCGAACATTGGCCCGGTCCACATAAAGGCCAAGGATGCCAGTCCAAGGGGCCTTTTCCATCCAATAAATGCAACCGCTTGGACGGTCTTGGACTTGACTGGTGTGCCCAATCACAACGACAAGTACGTTAGCATGGGACACTCTTTTCCCCTATAAAGGGACATAGGATTTAATTTCATGCTTAGCTTTAGTAGCTAGGCCCCCCATATTGCTTTGAAGTACGTAGTACGAGAGAGTGCCTTCAATTTTCTATCCACCAAATCATACTGAATTTGCAATTGTTTCACCGTAACTAGTGTTCACAATTTTTTCCTCTAACAATCAAATTTATACTAATAAAGCCCGTAACTGTGACCTCGGATTGATTAAATAAAGCAATAATATTGATGATGATGATAATAAATAGTAAAGTATTTTCAGTTATCCATGAATGTAAACGTTACATTTCTTGGGTTGGTGGAGGTAGGATGTGAATGCTAGCAATGAGAGGCTTAATGATGGTTTGATGAACCAAACAAGTAGGATCGGGTGATGTAAAAAACATTCATGTGATGAAATTTAGATGAATGGAATGGAATATTACTGTGCTCAGCTTAATCAAATAAGGCTTTGATAGAGATGATGATGATGTAAGTTTTCACCCTACTCGTAACTTCTTTAGATAATGGTTTTGCTCCCATTATAACGTTTCTCTAGTTTGAAGGTGCACAAGATATCAATGCACGAAAATTCTTACGTGTGGAAAAATTGGATTGGTGTCCTTTGTCACATGCTTATCCTTGTAATTCAAGGGGGTCCGGCTCTATGAAGGGTCAGGATGGGAGCTTCTGCATCCCGCTGCCTGTAGAAGAATATTTTCTTTTGGTTAATCCATTACAATGAAACAAGTACGGTTGGGTGATACCTAAGTCGTACAGATGGCCCACATGACATTGCAGTGTCGGCCAGAAAACAAGCGTGACGTGTCGGGTCTGGTAACGTTCACGATCGAATGGTTGGGATGCAATCTCAGATTGTTTCTTGGCCGGAAATGGTGTCCGTGCATGCATGGGGGAGGGTGGTGGGTGGTGGCCATAATTACATAAAAAAACAAAAAAGAAAAAGTTGGGAAAGAAGGAGGGGAAAAAGGTAATGGGTTATTGGCAAAAGGCTGAAGGAAGTGGGCAGCACAGTACTTGGGGAGAGGTTTTTGGTTTTGTGGTCACTAAGGCCTCTGAGAAAAATCAGACAAAAGGTTGCGTATTGGGAAGGACTTGTGGAAAGAAAATGGGTCACATACAGGCGCACAAATGCACCCACATTTCCTTGCTCATGAAGAGGTAGGGCCCAGTTGAAAGCACCTTTTTCACTGCCTAGGGATATGCCCTAAGACCTTTCCAACCAACCAAACTCACAATGACATCCATCTTCCATATCAATTGAACACCATTTTGTATGGTAGATTTTAACAAAAATGTATACACCCATAGAATGGTCTTAGTGCAGCTTTAAAAAACGCCAGAGTGGAAATGTCTACATATCACTGACGTAGGTTTTTAATTGAGATTTTCAGCTTCTTTTAATTTTTCACATAAAATTAAATTCCTACGAAATCATGGTAAAATGGGTTGCTACATGGACTACTACAGATACAGAGGTGAAGCAATAAAGCAGAGATGTAGATGGAAACCAATTAAACTAGGATTTGATTTACTATGGCAATGGAATCGGTGTTCATTTATCATCGATCTACTCTTAATTCATTTTTCGGAGATTATTTGATATTGCTTTACTTGTAGGGTCTATGTGTTTGCATTATATACATAGGGCTACTATGAATTTCTATATATTCTAATGCAAAGAAATTGGCTCTTAAGAATACATGAATGCATTTCTTCAAATTTCTAAGAACTTAATTCCCTAAAAACAAACAGGCCCTTGGTTCCATCGATATATAATAGAACAAAACAAATATAGAAGTGGCCATGATTCTGCTTCAGTGCATTCTAGGTTTAGGATTAAGTACAGAGAAATTGTTGCTGGCCATTACTTAGGACATTTCAAGCTAATCAACTTGGCTTTGGCCTAACTTTTAAACTTGAGGTAATGGTCTTTGATTATTGTCATCTTGAAAATCAGCCTCGGCTTGGCTAGTATTAGAATTGAATCGTGTTTGAGAACTATGGTTAAGATGAATTACTTATGACATATAGAAAGAACATTTAGAACCATGATTATTAAGGGCGCATTTGTGTCTTTTCATGTGAAAATGAAATGGATAATACAATAATGGTGAGTGAAATGGAGTTGCAATGAACAACACCACAACAACAATGATATTAATAATTCACAAACATTCCTTTGCCAAATGAAAAAAAAAAAAAAAAAAATAGACCTATCTATAATTTTTCCCTTGACCTTTCACCTTTTTCCATTTTTTATCAATGATTTCATCCTTTTTGTGAAAGGAGATTGAGAAGACACAAACATTTTATATGTTAAGTTTGAAAGAGATCCTGTAAAAATGATCACTAAATGATGAGATCCGGCTTCTACCATGACAAACATTGTGGTGAATGGTCACTATAAAAAAAATTGTGAAGGAAAAGAATTTCGCACCGATTGCTTATGCACAAACAATGAATGAATTGAAATCGAACTCCACATGGTTTTTAGAAAGGAAGGTCCACTCCTTTCATGGTATTATGGATAGATCTTTATATATTGTGTGTGTGTGGGTTTTTTTCAATCTTATTTATTTATTATCTGTGTGTGTATAACTTCACACTTGACCCCTTACCTTCTCTTTGACAGATGCATTTGTCCTTTTCATGAAAAGTGGTCGAATAGACATAACTATAGCATGTAAACTTTTGAAAGAGATTTCATAAAAATGATCACATAAAAATGATCACTATATTTACCATGTGAAGATTGTGGTGAATGGCCACCAAAGCAAATTGCAGAAGGGAGCATTGGCCTTTCTTTCAGTTAATTCAAGGTCGGCCCAATCTTTAAATGGGCCCAAATTGCATATCCAACACGGTCGGGACAGACTCGAGCTATCCCGTCCTATGAACACCCCTACATAACATCCTGTTTTCTACATAATCTTTCTACCAATATTCGTTGTCTTCACAGATCACAGATACTTGCCACATCCGGCTACCTCTGATTTTTAATTTTTCAAATTTGATTGTCTGCTCACTGTTCAATTATTATATAGGAAGCGAAGTGATTCCAATTTGAAACCACTTCCAATTGATTTTGACCAATTTAATTTAGTTTGACCCTAGCAAACGGGTCGGATCAGGGTAGTTTAGGTCTGGTCAGAGATATGAAGCACACTTTTTAGACCCAACATTACCCGTGTATTTTTAATGACATGATAAAAATTAATATGTTTTGTGCCGAGACAATTTTTCAACCATACATATGATTTATACCCCACAGGATGAAATGTGTGATTTCTGTATGGTTATATGTGAGAATAGCCTGCAATGAGGTAATTTATTTTTTAACTTATGAAAACCCAACTTGGTAAGACTAATTTTTATAGTTAGTACCCCTTTATCATGTCGATGGAACAATTGTTTCAGGCGTCTTCACTTCATATTGTCATTGAAACACTATCACTGCTTAATCATCAAGTGGTCACATACCACGGTATATACAATTATTAATGTTAACTGACATTGATGTGACATTGAATGTTCTCTCATGCACTCCACTCCATAAAGATCCAAATATGGCTAGGTAAAGTAGGCCCCACTTCACCACCAACAACCAAACACGGTTGGCTTTTCCCTTCCGTCATCTCCACTTTTAAACTCTCCCCTGATTCACTCTATCTGTTATCCAAACACGCCCTTATTAGGAATAAATCTAAATTTAGGAGAAAAAAAATCCTATACACCTATAAGATGTTCTCATACTGGGGCGTGGATTTCCAATGGACGGTATCCACTCTGGTGTTTGACTTCTAAAACTCATAGAAAGCAAAAAGTGAGACGCACGGGAAAAATCCGGACTCTTTCGGTATGCCAGCCGGGGGCTCGTTAAATAGAAGTCAGATCGAGGCACCGATGGATTCCGGGTCGTATTTTACCACGAAAAGAAGGCCCAATGATTGAAACTACGGACAAGACTTCTTCACAAGTTAAATCCTATATATATAGACCTGCCCAGGACACTATGAAGGATTGCTAAAAACCTTTCTCCCTTTGCCTTTTCAAATGGATGATAATGGTGTGCTGCGCATTGCTATGATGCCCTGGTTGGCTTTTGGTCACATAGGCCCCTTTCTTGAGCTCTCCAAGGCCTTGGCCCAGAGGGGACACCACATCTCCTTCATCTGTACCCAAAGAAATATCCAACGTTTCCCCAAAATCCCTCCCCATCTATCTCCCCACATAGATCTAGTGGGCCTTCAATTACCCCATGTGGATGGCCTCCCGGAAGGCGCCGAGTCGACCATGGACATCAGCCCTGACCAGATGCACTGCCTCAAGAACGCATTCGACGGTCTAGAAGGACCTGCAGCTGCTTTTCTGGAGTCTGCGGCCGTTGATTGGATCATCTATGATGCAATCAATCATTGGGTGCCGCGGATCGCGGCCAATCTAAAGCTACCATGTGCACATTTCAGCATCTACCCATCACCTGTGTACGGTTTCATTGGGCCAGTTTCCGAAGTGAAAGAGGGTCGCCGATTCATGGACATAGAGAGTCTAACCACTGTGCCCCCATGGGTCCAATTCCCCACCACTGTCTCATTCCGCTCACACGAGGCCATCCCAATCCTAAAGCTCTTACAGTCAGTGTCTTCTGGGGTGACTGACTTCCAAAGGATTGGAACGGCCATCGGAGAATGCCACATCATTGCGATCCGCGATTGCATGGAATTCAGCTCGGATTGGTTACATCTTCTGGAGGAACTCCATCAAAAGCCAGTCTTTCCAATCGGATTACTCCCCCCTCCGATCCAGGAAGCGGACGGTGGAGATGAGGCTTGGCCCGATCGCGAGTGGCTCGACAAACAAGCCCATGGATCCACAGTGTATATAGCTTTTGGAAGTGAGGTGATACCGAGCAAAGAGCAAGTGCATCAGCTGGCCTTGGGCCTAGAGCAATCTCAACTGCCCTTCATTTGGGCTCTGCGGAGTGGAGCCCACGACCGGGATATTCTGCCACTGGGCTTCGAGGACCGGATCAATGGCCGCGGCATCGTTCGAAAGGGGTGGGTCCCACAGCTTAAGATACTTGCCCATCCATCCATTGGAGGGTTCTTGACACATAGTGGTTGGAGTTCGATCATAGAGGCACTTGGGCTGGGTAGGCCTCTGGTGATGTTTCCTTTAATGTACGACCAAGGTATCAATGCTCGGTGGATAAGCGACAGGAGGTTGGGGCTGGAAGTGCCAAGGGACGAGATGGATGGATCTTTTACTGGAGCAGATGTTGCCAAGACTTTGAGAACGGTGATTGTGGAAGCTGATGGGGACATTTATAGAGCCAATGCAATGAAGATGAAGGAGGTGTTTGCAAGCAACAAGCTAAGTGGCCAATGCATTGACTATTTTGCTACTTATCTCAAAGACAACAGGGGTCACAATCGGTTATTCTCGTCTTCTACTCCACCATTTTAGTGTTGATTCGATTGTCTCTTGTACTTTTGAAGGATGTGCTCGATGGGATCGATTAAGAACCATTTCTGCTTTACCTTTCAATCTTTTTTTCCCCTTCTTTTCTTTTTTAATTGCGTGATTGTGCCAACCAGACTACCAGCGATCGATCCCTCATTGTTGCCTGCCTAGCTACTTACATATGAGTGCGTTGGGTCTTCCATTTTCTTATTAGTATATTTGTCAAAGTATTTGTTATGGAGATTTATTTGGTCTGTTTGCTCGTATGGAATTGATTTCTTAGGAATTAATTGTAAATGGGTACTGATAAGGGAATTTTTTACAAGTTGAAGAGGTGAAAAATATGAGGTAAAATGTAGATAGGATGTGACTTTCCCATGATTGATTTACTAGGTGAAAACAGGTAATAATTTTCCACTTGGAGGAGATCATGATGGTCATTTACTTATCTCGACCTTTATTCTTCAATTTTACGAACTTTGATAGAAATGCATTCTCAAGAATTCTTGGGAACTCAATTCTATGAAAGAGAACATGCCCTTAAAAATGTCACAATATTTTTAAAGTTAGGGATTATTTGGGTGATTATTGAAAAACGTTGTAGAAACAAATTTATTTGTAAAAAAAAAAATAGTATTTAAAAATGAAATAGATTCAAAATACAATTCGGAAAGAGTTCTATTTTGGCAACAATTGAAGACTTGGGGAATAAGAAAATATAAAATTTAAGTTTCAAATTTTAAAATTTGAAAATTTGAATTTAAAAAATATTCGAATTTCAAATTTTCAAAAGATAGAAGACTTTCCAAATTTTAAAGAATTCTAATCAAGGAAGATTTGATTAAGAGAAGATCAACAGTGAGGATTGTGTAGAGACTTTTGTAAAGATAGAATTTGAGATACACATGGTGCTGGAGAACCAAGGAGTCTAATTTGGAGGGAGCTTTTCAACTTCCTAATTTTCTCTCTTTCCTTCTACTTTTTCTCCTATTTTTTTCTCCCTCTCCTTAAGTAAGACCCCAAACCTACTTACCATGTTTAGATGCTAATTAAGTTTGCTTAACACTAAGTGACTTTTAGTGTTTGAGTAACATTCAAATTGGTTCGGTTGCTTTTCGGCCAAAGTCCAACCCAAAAGGGTAGTTTAAACTTTTGACCAGGGTCAAGGATATTTTGGGATTTTAGAAAAATACCGAATTAGGTTTGTTAGAAAGTCCAAGTTGTACCGAACAACATCTGTGTTGAACTCATGATCGTATGATGTCCTGAAACCCTTCGTTCCAGGACTTTTCTAACTTTCATTGCACATGTGTTAAGAAAATGGACATGATTTGAATTTTGATGCTGGGAAAGGCAATTTTCATTTGTTTGCAGTGAAATGCGATGTTTTGCCGTAAAAGGCGATTTTGTGTTTTTTTCTATGAAAGGCGATTTACAACCCCATCAAAAGAAAAGACAAGACTTTTTCTTTTTGTGTCTCTTTTAAAAATACTAAATACAATAAGATGAAAGAAAAGGAAGTCTAACTTCACAAGAGATTACGGGGACTTGTTCAGATTAACAATCGCAAGTCATGTTTGGACTTCGCCATCATCCTTCAGATGATAACAGAGGATGCTTTTGATTCTATTGACTCGGTTTGAACCTCATACTTTTAGAGAATAAGGACCAAGAGGAGGTCCTATATCCAATAAAATATAAGTAGACAGGCTGAAAAGCCGCGTCTAAGCCATGGAGATAGAAGGAGAGGGCCTTGGGGGGGTGGTCCCCCAAGGGTCTTTGGTCACCTTGTGATGGTGGTTGCTGCAGAGTTTCTTTAATAGAGGAGAGATCTTCTTTGGAGCATCGTAACAACGATGTAGAGTTTTTTTTTTTTTTTTTTTTTTTTTAAAGATTTGCACATTGTTCTTCACACTTTCTTTTTCTTTTTTTTTTTTTTTCTTTTTTCCATCCCTAGAATGGTTGGAAATGGCATCATTTTATAGGCTTTTGGTGGCCATGGGGGGGAGTAAATGAGCTTTGAATGCATTAATTGCATTAATGCTCCATTATATGAGGAGTTACACATTTTCATTTATTTATTTTTTGTAACTCCTTTTTTTTAGTTTTGATTGGCTGTTGGAGAATGAAGGGCCTTTTATTGCATTTAAACTCCATGATAGGATGAGTTTCATGGTTTAATGCCATCGTTGTGTCTGACTTGTAACACTCATTCTTTGGGTTCTGATTGGGCCCTCCAGAATAATGAGTAATCAACCACATTAATTTGTCATAAAATGGGTCATTAACTGCATTAAGTGGCCGCTAAAGTACTTGAAGAGTCGCGGATCGCACTGCGTCTTTTGGAATTCTACCGCGACGAGGAAGCCTTTATCACCGATGGATTTCTCATCCCAATTATTGTTGGATGATCATGCAATTTCAGACATTATTTGCTACTAGTGGGCCAGTACCATCCGTCCCATCGATTTCTCAATTGGTTGAGTAGAAAGTGTGCTTTCTTGGTTGGCCGATTGACGATTTCGAAGTGTCTAATGAAGAACCCATGATTTCGACGGTGCATCCATGATGTTGTCAAAGATTGACAGACTTTGTGCCCCAAAAATCATAATTTTGAAAAATCATAGAGGCCAAATAGCTTGGAATGCAAAAAGACACCCCAAAATGGAATTTTGGCGAAAATCTGGCTACCCGGATTTCCAAGGTCGCTTACGACCATGGGGTTTTTGCCCTTTTTTGGCCGTCTTTTGGTTTTATCTTCTTTAACATTTTTCTTGGTATTTTTGTAGAAATTTTTTCATAATTTTCCTATAGAAAACTTGATGAGAAGCTGTGCAAATAAGAGGGTAAAGTTTCTGATTTTCCGAGAAAGCCAAAGATTTTGTCACGAAAAGGTGTTAATTTGCCGTCAAAAGCTAAAACTAGGTCAAACGATGTCGAAATAACCTAAAATTCTCGGTGAAGCCTCATGGACAATAAATAAGATCAACCACAGGCTTTCATCTGAGTTTCGAAACCGTGTGGGGTCCTGTCTCTAGTAGACTTGATTTTGTCGCAAAGAAGAACCCATGCTTTGATGTACGGTCAAACGATGTCCGATTGACTTGAAATTCAACTGGGAGCCACTTGGAATCAATTTAAGATGATCATTTAGCTCCGGTTTGGAAATCATAATCCCGAGGGGCTCCGCCACTGGGAGGCCTGATTTAGCTTCTAGGAGGTCAAAGTCTGGTCAAATGTTGTCAAAATGACCTTAAACTTGATATGTAGCCCCTTAGAAGTGTTTTGAGACCATCCATGTGCTTTATTTGATGAGTGATGAGCTCGGTGGTTTTTGCCGCCGAGAGGCTTGGTTTTGTCGTTTGAGGGTTGATGTAGGGTCAAATGTTGTCAATTTGACTTGAAATTTGATATAAAGCCTCTTGGAAGTATTTTAGACCATCTATAGGCTCTGGTTGAAAATTTGATGTCTTCAATTTTGTCGTCGTAAGGAGAGTTAGCTCTTCTGCGGTTTTTTGCTTTTTGGGCCAAACGGTGTCGGAATGGCTTGGAATTTGATGTAGAGCCTTATAGTGGCATTTTCAGGTCAGATGTGTACTCTATTTTGTGAATCAAGGTCTCCATCTTCACCGTCGTTGGGAGCCCCTGTCCAACTACTAAAAGAGTGAGGTTAGGCCAAAAGATGTCAAAATGCCCGCAACTTCATGTATACTCTTTTTATGGTTGTTTTGAAGGATCTTACAGTTTTTGGATGATTTTGAAAAGATCTGATGCTTGAAGTAGCATCGCCTGTTGTGGTCGGATCTAGTTTCATGTAGCTTCCTTGATTTGGAAAGTGTATGAAGAGGCGAAGTCACATTTTTGGTGTCAACTCTCACACAAGAAAATGATGAGGAAAAGAAGCCGCTGTATACTACCTTAGTCGTACGTTGGTTGGTGTGGAGCATCGCTACTCTCCAGTCGAAAAAGAATGCCTTGCAGTAATATTCACCATGCAAAAGGTGCATCACTGCCTTCTTTCCAACACTGTCTACCTGATTTTGATGATCAACTTCTTAAAGGTCTTTATCACAAAAGTAGGTTCTCTCAATGCTCGACTGACAAAATAGTCAATTCTTCTGTCACTGTTTGATATTAGGTATCTACTACAAAAAGCAATCAAAGGCCAAGCTCTAGCAGACTTTCTCACAGAGCATCCATTGCCTAAAGATTCTCAACTCAGAGATAATATCCTTGACGAACCTATCTACAACGTGAAGACTTCCTCACCAAGTGTCTCCTGGGATATGTACTTTGATGGTGATACCAGGACAAATGGAAAAGGAAAACTGATCTCGGGAGTTGGTATTCTCTTTGCTAGCCTTGACAAATACATGATTCCAAATGCTTTCTCGCTACTAGAACCATGCTCGAACAATGCTGTTGAATACCAAGCTCTGATCTTAGGATTGGAACTCGCCCTTGAGTCCGGCATCACAATGCTAAAAGTCCTCGGAGACTCTCAACTTATCGTCAATCAGAATCAGAAATATGAAGTCATGAAGCTTGATTTGTTGCCTTACTACAACAAGGCGCAATCACTTCAGCAAAAATCTATCATTTGTCACATCACCCACATCCTCAGAGGTGAAAATGTTCATGCAGATGCCCTAGCTGGACTTGCTACATCAATGGTTGTTTAGGAAAGAAAACATGCAAATTATAGTGTGTCAAAGAAGGATCCTCTCTCCTCTAAACATAGACCAAGCAGTTGTCGAATGCCACTAAGTGATTGGAAGTTGTATCTCCATCCTTAAGACTCCAATCAATGACTGGAGGGACCCGTTCATTGATTAGACTATGTTCAGAATCCTACCTGAAGATCCAAAAGAACGGGTAAGCATTTAAAAACGAGCCTCACATTTTCATTTTGATATTTCTTCAAAAATCCTTTACTGAAAATCCTTCAACGGAGTACTTTTACATTGTTTGTCACAACAAGAGGCTAAAGAAACACTCAAAGAAGTTCATGTTGGTTTTTGTGGAGCCCATCAAGCTAGTCCTCAGCTCTATGATCAGATAAAAATATTAGGTTATTATAGGCCTACTATGGCAGCTAACACTATGTAATTTGCTAAGTGCTACCAATAATGCCAGTGATTATGTTCCCCTCTCTCTAGAATGGCTGCATCCTACAACGATCTCATGTCCTTTAGAAGTCCGGGGTATGGACATCATAGGTCCTATTTCTCCCCCATCAAGCAAAGGTGACTTTATCTTCGTTGCTACGGATTACTTTTCTAAGTGGTCAGAAGCATTTGCGCTCAGTGAAATGAATACCTCATCAGTCATTCAATTCTTGCGCACTAACATCATTTGTCGTTTCAGCATACCTAAAAGATTCATCCATGGTAAAGGACCACAATTCCGGGATCACCGATTCTACAAGTTCTGCAACATATACAAAATTCAAAGCAGCCATTCGACGCAATATAATCTGGCAGCAAACGAATTAGCAGAAGCCGTCAACAAGACAATTTGCAAAATCCTCAAGAAAATGGTCTTTAGTCACAAAACAGATTGGACCGACAAATTAACTAAAGCTATATAAGCCTATCGGATCACCGCTCGAGGACCAACCCACAACACACCATTCTCGTTGGTTTATGGATGTGAAGTTGTGGTACCTTGGAGGTACAAATTCCTTCCCTGAGGGTAGCTTTGTAAAATGAAATGACTCAGAAAAGCAATGTGAAATTGAAAATCCAAGAGCCGGACAATCTCGATGAAAGGCGACTCGATGCTCGACAAAGCATTGACCTTTACCAAGCACACATGACAAGGTCTTTCGACAAAAAGGTTAGGCAACGTGCCTACAAAAAGGGTGATTTGGTTCTCGTAGTAAAAAGATCAATGGTTTTCACCCACATATTCAAAGGAAATTCGAACCAAAATGGGAGGGGCCCTATGTCACCAACAAGGTTTTCGCCAACGGCGCATATGCTCTCTTAAACATGGAAGGTGATAGATGTATGTTGCTCATCAATGGTAAGTTCTTAAAGTAGTACTACCCATGAAGACTTCCTTCATCGGGTCAGAGCAATGCCTACATGGCCAAAGCCTATTTGCAGGTATTTGCTCATCAAACCCACCTCTCTTAAAATTTTCATATTTATGTTGAAATTTAAAAAAAAAATCAAAACAATGCTTATTCCCATAGTTTCATTGTTCAAAAAAATCATTTCAAATATCCAAGTTTAAGAGACTTTTCCTGACTTGACCAGAATTTTCGACCATTGAACTCAAAATTCATGGTTTGAAACAAAGATCGGGATTTAGGGATTTCCACCATAATCCACCATTAAATTGACAAAACCCTAACTTTTACTACCAAAATGGTTTTAAGTCAAACTTTACGACCCTCATGCCTTTAAACAAAAAAAAATGGTTTTCAAAATTTGCGAGGAAGCGACATTCCCTCGATACTAGCAACTGAATGAGCAATGAAGCAACATTCCAACGATACTTGCAAAACCATTCAGCAAGGAGGCGACGCTTAGTCGAACTTACATTTTTTAAAATAAAAAAAATAAAAACCTGGCTTTCATGCCAAAAACCAAATTTTAGATTTTATGACTAAAATAAAAAACCTAACTTTCGTGCCAAAATAATTCATCTTTTACGTCAAAAAAAATCTGGCTTTCACGCTAAAATACCAAAATTTGGCTTTTATGCAATAAAAAAAATAAAAATTTTGGTTTTCATGCCATCAAAATTTGGCTTTCACAAAAAAAGCAATAAAAAAAATAAAAATTTTGGTTTTCATGCCATCAAAATTTGGCTTTCACAAAAAAAAAAAAATATATCTGGCTTTAATGCCAAAAACAAAAATCCGGCTTCCATGCCACAAAATCTTGGCATCCATGCCCCAAACAAATCTTGGCTTTCATGCCACAAACAAAATTTGGCTTTTATGCTACAAAACAAATTTTGTTCCATGCCACAAAAAAATTTGGCTCTCATGCCATAAACAAGCAGTGACTCTTACGCCAAAATCCAAAATTTGTCTTTTACGCCACAAAAAAAATTTGGCTTTTATGCCAAAACCAAACCTTTTGGCCTCTATGCCACTCCAAAATTCAGCTTTCAAGCAATCCATCGAAAAAATAACTAAGCCTTTTGCCACAAAATCTGGTTTTCATGCCATAAAACAACCTTTTGACAAAAGATTTTCACAAAATGATAACCTTTTAATCAAACTTTCAAACAAAGATTCCCATTTAACTCTTACTTAAAATTGATTTTATAAAAAATAAGGATTTGAAAGGAGGGAACAAAAAAAAGAGGGAAAAGTGCTAAAAAAAATGGTGATAAGCTTTATAAAAAGAGTATAAAAAAAATATATATGTAAACTTGGGGTACAAAAAAAAAAGGGTTTGTTACAAAAGTCATTAGGAGATCATTCTAACATAGACTTCAGCCAAAGATTCAACTCCTCAAGCAATCTCTTAACCTTAGCCTTTAATGCCGTTAGGCCATATTTAAAAAAAAAAAGTCACGATAATATGCGGCAGAAAATTGTGACCCATCATTGGCACAGGGAAGCTCTGCCCAAAGAGCTTGCCATTCCTCACGTTCTCAAGTCCTCTCCCTGAGAATGTTATTAGCATATGCAACTTGGCGAATCAAAGTCTCCTCTCTGGCACGGGCCTCTACTATGGCGGTCCACTTGGTCGTAAGTTGCGCCTCCAATTGCCTAAGATGTTGCCTAGCTTCAATGACATCTCCCTCAAGGTGATCAATGTCTTGCCAGAGCTCGATGATGCCCAACTCGGTGAGATTCTTATGTTAGATAAACTATTTTTTTGTTCGCATAATCTCATCCATTGTGGATTTGGCTTTGGTGGAAGGCTTCACAAACATTTTCCCAAAGAAATCATCATCCGTAAAATTTTCGGTCTCAGTCCACTTGATGCCCAGTGCAATGATATTATCAACAAAAGCCTTGGCACCTGTGACATCCAGACCAGCCTTTTCACTCCTGGAGAGTATCTCCTGCACATACTTGATCATGTCGAAGCCTGCATCTAAGTGGCTAGAAGAGATGGTCTTAATCCATGAGCCCAAACACTCTTCAATGCATTCTTCACAAACTGATGAGATGCCTAGATGAAGGCTCGTCCCGCTCCATTGGCCGACTATCCATGTCATGCCTCGCTGGAAGAGTAATCAACAAACTCTTACTGAAGAAGGAATCTCAACACAAAGGTCCCACCTCAAACCATGTCAAGACTGGTTGAAGAAGCCCCCATTCCTGGACTAATCTTTGGGACCCTTGCTCTGGTTCTGAAGAAGGCAAAGGTGCAACTCCCATCGCTTCACAACCCGCCAATAGGAGATAAAAGTGGTATGAGTATGATCTTTCCAAATTCTAAGAAAAATTTAAAAAAATCATGCATTAGATGCTAGAAAACTCTTGATCAAAGTTTGACCAATTCCAACCCAATTTGTTCAAAACCAACCTCTTTAACAAAAAAAAAAAAAGAAAAGAAAAGAAAAGAGGAGATACTCTTTTCAAAAAAAATAAAAATAAATAAAAAAGAGGAGATACTCTTTTCAAAAAAAAGAGGGGGGGGGGGTAGCAGGGGGAGGAATTTTCAAAAAAAGAAAGAGAAAAAGGGAAAAAAGAAAAAAAAAAGAAGAAAAAGAAAAGAAGAAGAGAAAAAGAAAGAAAGAAAGAAAGGAAAAAAGATGAAAGATTTTTCTTTTTATCCCTACTTCTACATGGAGTTTTTAAAGTAGAAGACTTACTTGAAGCCATTGATGAAGAAGAATATGAACTTGATGATCCTTGGAGAAGAAAAGCTCTTGCTCTTGAAGCACTCTTGAGATCTTTACAAAAGAAAGCTGTAAGTACAAGAAGTCTCGCAGACTTACTTGGATGATGTAAAACTGCTTTGGGAAGATTTGGCTGGTTGCGGACCTGAAAGGAAGAGAAACAAAGGATCAAAGACCCTGGCTGCTGTCAGCACAAGGCCCTCCGATGCATAAGTTAGTTCAGTCACTAGGCCAAGGATGAGTGGGGAAGAAAGAGAGTGAATGTATCTATTCTCTTTTTTACTTACCTCCTTGGACTCAGCTCATGTGCATATATGTATATATAGGTGTTGAGATTTATCAGGAGTTTCCTTAGTGGGGGTAGGTAAAAAGGGAACATCCCATCAAGCCATACCCTGCATCCTTAGTGGGGGTAGGTGAAAGCTCTGTCCCATCAGTCCATACCTTGTATGGCTGCGGACGTGACTATATTATAAGGTCAACACCTTATCAAGCGCATGCCCTATCTGACAGCTCGCAAGGCATTTATTATGATTGACGTTTGGTGCTTACCTCGATCGACTGAAGACACCGAGGCCGAGACGGGTATGCCAGCACTAGAGCCGAGATGAGACTAGCCGATACTTCTTACCGAGACTAGCGAGTACCGAATGTCGAACTCGAGGTGGTGCCGAGATGGGGAAGACCGAGACCAGGACAAACTTAATTGGTATTTTTGTCGAAGTTAGGCTCATCTTTTGGATTATGAAAATGCCCCCACACAAAAGCAATAAGAGTAAGGGAGTCAATCTCTCGTTGCTTTTATAGAAGATATTAAACTAAAGGAAAAAAACAAGGAGAAAAGCAAGGACCTAAGTTTTATAAATTAGCAACCATCCTAAAAGAAAGGAAATTTGAGAGATTCTCTATATATATATTGAGATCTTCTCTCCAAAAAAGGATATTTTAAGATATTCTGTACCCAAAGGAGATATTTTGAGATGTTCTCTACAAAGTGACACCACATGAGATCTAAGCCATCATTAAAGATTTAAGGTTCCACGGGTTTGCCCACATGAGCTAGGTTTGACCACCTAGACACTAAAAGGGGCTTCCTGACAATTGAGCCCCCCTCAGAATTTTGGAAATCCTTTTCCAACAAAAAAAACCCTCTTTCCAAGAGCATACAAAATGGTCTCATGCCTTTTTTGAGTTGATTGGACCACAAAAATAAATAAATAAATTTTCAAGCCCTATGAGCTTCCAAAATTCAAACCATCCTAGCTCATGTACCAAATTAAGCCAAAACCTTGAAATTAACTTTCTGCAAAAGTCCAAACCACTCCAATGGACCAAAAATAGTCCCAATGAGTGACCAAAGTCCAAATCTTGACCCTCTATCTTGCCACAAGGTAAAAAAAAATCCAAAAGAAAAATTGCAACCCGTTCTGATACCAATTAAAATTTCTATGGGGGGGGGGGGCTACCAAAATGGATTACTAGTTCTAATTTAACCAATCAATGCAGCGGAAATAAACCAATCAGATGAATTAAAACTAGCTATCTATCAATCACACACCACAAGAAGGCAGACACAATATTTAGCGTGGAAACCTTATCCAGTGAGAAAAACCACGAACCAGAAATCAAGAGTTCACAAACAGTTACAAGATATACTCACAAGCTCCTTTACCTCAGTCTGTACCTCGACCTAAGGACTGTAGTTATTATTGAAAACAATCCACTGACACGACATCCACCGTGCCCCGTTCTCCTTACTGGATCTCCTCGCACCTTGTCAACCAAGATGATCAATCTTCTACAAGAAAAGTAGAAGAAACAACAACCTTCTAGAATAGCCATTCAGAATAGTCTCTCAATGACTCTAGAGAATAAACTCTCTCTAAGATATCTCTGACTCAGATCAATGAGAATTGTGTGTGTTGGTGTGTCTTCTAGGGTTGAGAGTAACACCCTATATATAGCCCCAAATTCGTGCCTTAGACTTAGTGCACAAGTAGGACTCAAACTGGGAAAGATAGTCTCAAAAGAAAACTAACTCTTGTTAAAATAGGAGACTTTCCCGTTTCTGCGCACGTTGTCCGATCGATCGGACCATCCAAATAACTGGATGCTTTTTCTGACCGATCGATCGGGCCTGGCAGTGTTCGCCGTCTTCTTTTTTTTTTTTTTCTTTTCAGCTCTTCCGCGACACAACCACAGTCCATTCTAAAATAAATTAGAAAATACAACTCAATGGACCCAGAGTTTTGTCCAACCCATGAATTAGCCAATAAAAAAATACTAAAATCTCCCCCTTTGACAATTCATGGACAAAACTCCCTAAAACAATACAAATGATCTACCCAAGAGAAAAACCCAAAATATATTGAATTTTCAACCCAAAAAAAAAAAATCAGCATCTGTAGATCTTTGCTTGTTTCTCCCCCTGGCTTCAGTATTCTCCCCCTTTTTGTCCACAATTGACAAACAATTTTGTTCAAGCAACTTCTGTCAATTTAGATTCTGCAGCTCCCCCTAAATAGACTCCCCCTCAAGATGATCTTCGTATCAACACTGGGGTGGGGGCTTGATCTTGTAGATCAGGGGTGATGAAGCTTTGACACACACACTTATATTTTCAGATAGTTTAGCATAGTGTGTACCAAGACAGATGGAATGTCTTCTTTCTTGACCCAGACAGCTTTGGTTTTCATAGGTGACGCTTCCTTCTGTTTTTTTCATTGCTTTTGGTTTGGAGACTTTCGCAGTTTATTGCAATGGGGTCGAATGTGTCCTTTAATTCTACAGTGATGACAAGTGGGTATACGGTTAGGACGTGGCACATTTTTCTTCTTGGCAGCTGTAACATGAACAACATGATTAGTAACAACTGAATTTTGAACAAAACAGTTAATACCTTTGGCTTTTGATGTAGATGCCCCGTCAGTGTAGCCAATGTCATGCATGTTATTCTTTGCCTTTTGACTGCTCAAGATGTCATCAAGTTTTGTAGATCCAACATTCATCCTATTTAGTGAAGCCTTGCTTATATCCAGCTCAGAAAGAACAATCTTGAGTCTTCCTTGCAAGTCGGTATTTTCAACTTTCAAGGTCTCCATATCATGATTAATCAAAACACACTTCTGTGCTTTAGCAGTCAATATATCTGCCAATTTGTTATTTTCAGCCTCTAAGTGACTCACTTTTATAAGAGCTTCAGACAATTCAACTTGTAAAGAAATATTCTGCTCTTCAGATTCTTTCCAACTTGTAGCCACTTTTTCATTCATCTTGAGCATCTTCATGGTCTTTGCAAACAATATATGATATTCAACTTACCAATCATGTTCTGTCTCTGACTCACCAACATCTTGATCAGTCCCTTCATCAGAAACTAATGGAGTAGCAGAAACAGAAGTTGCCATGAATGCCATGAATTTTTCTTTGCTAGCATCAGGCTTCTCAAACTCAGATTTTTTTATCATCTTCCTCAGAAGTATCATCATCCCAAGTCAGATTGAAAGCCTTCTTTTTTTGCTTTTTGTTAGCACAGTCACTAGTAATGTGTCCATAACCATGACACTCAAAAAATTGAATCCCTTTAGAAAATTTCTTTTTTACAAAATTTTTAGGGACTTTCAAATCACTTTTCTTCCCCTTCATAAAAGCTTGAAATTGTTTCATAAACTCAACAGCAACTTGGGGATCAATCTCCTCAGAATCATAATCAGAATCACTACCAATTTTCTTGAATGATTCTTTAGAGGCTCTCAAAGCAATACCTTTGGATTTTGATTTTTCATTGGTCCTTAGGTTTGCTTCAAAAGTCTGAAGGTTACCAACTAATTCTTCAGCTTTGAGAATATTTAGATTTTTATTCTCTTCTATGGCCTCAACCTTTGCATCAAACCTTTCTAGAAGAGACCGCAGAATCTTTTTCACAATTTTTTTTTCAGGAATTGGCCCTCCCAAAGTAAATGTATCATTCACAATTGTATTCAACTTTGAATTAAACTCATCAAAAGTTTCATCATCTTCCATCTTTATGGTTTCAAAGGCTGTATACAATTTCTGAAGTTTCGACTGTTTGACAGTGTCAGTCCCTTCATGCACAGTCTGCAGAATATCTCAAGCTTCTTTTGAAGTAGTGCATGTAGAAATTTTACGAAACTCAGATATGCTAACTCCATTATAAATAGCATTCAAAGCCCTAGAGTTGCAAGTGGCTGCCAATTCTTCATCCTTTGTCCACTGTTCTTCAGATTTAAAATTGGTTATCCCATTAGTAGTGATAGTGGGCAAGGAATAGCCTTTCTCAATAGATTTTCATACTTTCAGATCTATGACTTTTACAAAGGCAACCATTCTGGCTTTCCAATAAGCATAATTAGAACCATCCAACAGGGGAGGCTTATTGGTTGAAGTGCCTTTTTGGTAGACATCCATTCTAGCAATACTTGGATCAACATAATAAAATAGTGCAACCCGCTCTGATACCAATTAAAATTTCTAGGGGGGGGGGGGGCTACTAGAATGGATTACTAGTTTTAATTTAACCAATTAATGCAGCGGAAATAAACCAACCAGACAAATTAGAACTAGCTATCTATCAATCACACACCACAAGAAGGCAAACACAATATTTAGCGTGGAAACCCTATCCAGGGAGAAAAACCACGAACCAGAATTCAAGAGTTCACGAACAGTTACAAGATATACTCACAAGCTCTTTTACCTCAGTCTATACCTCGGCCTAAGGACTGTAGTTATTATTGGAAACAATCCACTGACACGACATCCATCGTGCCCCGTTCTCCTTACTTGATCTCCTCGCACATTGTCAACCAAGATGATCAATCTTCTACAAGAAAAGTAGAAGCAACAACAACCTTCTAGAACAGCCCTTCAGAATAGTCTCTCAATGGCTCTAGAGAATAAACTCTCTCTAAGATATCTCTGACTCAGATCAATGAGAATTGTGTGTGTTGGTGTGTCTTCTAGGGTTGAGAGTAACACCCTATATATATATATATATAGCCCCAAATTTGTGCCTTAGACTTAGTGCACAAGTAGGACTCAAACTGGGAAAGATAGTCTCAAAAGGAAACTAATTCTTGTTAAAATAGGAGATTTTCCTGTTTCTGCGCACGTTGTCCGATCGATCGGACCATCCAAATAACTGGATGCCTTTTCTGACCGATCGATCGGTCTGAGGCTCCGATCGATCGGGCCTGACAGTATTCGCCGTCTTCTCTTTTTTTTTTCTCTTCAGCTCTTCCGCGACACAACCACAATCCATTCTAAAATAAATTAGAAAATACAACTCAATGGACCCAAAGTTTGGTCCAACCCATGATTAGCTAATAAAAAAATAAGCTGAAAGATCATGGCCCAGGGCCAGGCCAGCTTCTTATTGTTGTCGTCGTAGTCGATGGTAACTTAAAAACTTTTATTGACTAATTGTGAATGACAATTCATGTCTCAGGGATTGGTGCAATTTTATTTTTTTTCAATTACAGAGGCTGATATCTTTCAATTGAAATGAATGTAAGATCAAGATCTTAAAGCTTAGAGAACAAAAGCACATTTATTATTTCAGACTATACAAAGTTCTTAATACAACAGAGTCACATTTATTGTTCTCGATTGCACAGTGTACTACCCAAAGACTCAAAACTGCGTATCTTCTGCAGCATCCAAAGCTCAGCTGCATTTGAATTGATCATGCTTTGTATTGCCCAGTTCTGTGTGCTTTCACTGTTTTAGAGCTTTTGATAAGCCAATTGATCACAGCATCGATGTTTGTGGACTCTTTGCATGAGATCATGTAGCAGCTCACCTCCCTGTCTGTAATAGATTCAAGGCATCTGGGTCCCACATCCATTGAAAGGACGAGTTGGAGACGTAAGATTGTTAGTATAATCTTGGAAATTCATGATAAAGCATAAGTAAAAAACCACAATCATTGACTGAAGGATGTGCCTCATACCCCCCCAAGCTTTGAATCCACATTCTCCAGATATTTCTAGAGGATGGCCTCTCCTGTGTGGACCCATCAAATCATGGACCCACATTGTTTACATTCAGTACCTGAGGATATTAAGCATATCCTCATGTTAAGGATCATGATCATATATGAGTCATTAATGAGTTTCAGACTTACAGTTGATTAATCAATGCTTGCTTGTCAAGAGCTTCAGATTTATCAATCTTGTTGCCTAGAACCAGCAGTGGGATCCCATTTAAGGATGGCTTCATCAGAAGGTCATGCAGCTCGCTTCTAGATATTATGACATTGTTTTTATCAGCAACATCAACTACATAGCTGTGCCAGGGAGGACTAGTAAGTATTGAAAGAAACAGGAATAAAATCAATTCATAAACCAATGATTACACTGTTATATATTATGAAAATAGATCATCTAGTGGGCTCTACCATGTATATGTCACTTCCCTGAATGACTGATCTGACGACCATTCCCTTCAACGAGAGGTTTTGGAAAGGAAAATCATCAATTAATGTATTCTTGGGTTTACTCGTTTATACACAGCCAGCCAGATGAACAAGAACAGAGTGGCTGTGTTCCAGCACGGAGAAATGATGAAATTTGAGAATTCTGTTATGAGAAATGCTAATGGACTAATGACAAATACTTAGTCCAGTGCCATTGATCGCAACAAAAACTAAATGTCTTTGATCTATTGGCAGTTAATAATGCAGGTGGACTTGAATTGATTGGTAAGTAGTCATCATTATACAAACTATAATGTGTGTGTGTGTGAGTGAGAGAGAGAGAGAGAGAGAGAGAGAGAGAGAGAGAGTTTGCATGAAAAAATCCAGTAGTAGAATAGGATTTTTCTGTAACGATATCAAGGGAGTGACACAAAAGTTTGACTATTTATTTGGCTCTAACAAGAGTTTTAAGTACTGAAATTTCTCAAGATGCCATTATAATTCATTATGCTACAATTCGTGTCAGTTTGTTAATTTGCTATTAAAGTAAAAGTGATGTAAAACATCAAATCAAGAGATAATAAAAAATAAAGGGTACTTACGACGGATTGATTGTATTTTGGCAGTGAATAATCCAGGCGGACTTGAATTGATTGGTAAGTAGTCATCATTATACAAACTATAATGAGAGAGAGAGAGAGAGAGAGAGAGAGAGAGAGAGAGAGAGAGAGATTGCATGAAAAAATCCAGTTGTAGAATAGGATTTTTCTGTAATGATATCAGGGAGTGACACAAAAGTTTGACTATTTATTTGGCTCTAACAAGAGTAAGAGTTTCAAGTACTGAAATATCTCAAGATGCCATTATAATTCATTATGCTACAGTTCCCTAAATAGAATCTGGCCCCATACTTTTAAGTAAAAGTATAGGCACCCCGACTGGGACCCCGGGCCCCCGGGGGCGTTGGATCCCACTCCCCTGGGATCCAACAGCCCCAGGGGAGCCCGGGCTCCCAGTCGGGCTCCCCATCAGGGTGTGTAGCAGCACTCTACTTTTAATAGAGGAACAACAAATACTATGAAATTAATCCTAACAGGTAGGTAACGACACATTTCTTATACAACGTACACTAAAAATGAGCCACAGGCCTATCAGTTCTTTTTCATCATTTTTTTAATGGTGTTGTCACTCATATTTTGATAACCTGCTAATGGTAATGAGTCGTTTTCTGTTAGACTTTCTTAACAGATTGTCCAAATAGTGGGGCCGTACAGACTCTCAATCAAAATGTCACTGATTGGATCATCCAAACAATCTGGTTAGTTATCAGCAAAAGCATAATGATCAGCAGTTCAAATTCACAAACCAAATCAGATGGGCTATAATTCATCCAAAGTTAGACCCATGATTTGAATGGAAAATATATTTAAGTGCATGAGTGCAAAATATAACAACTGGAAGATGGCAGATGGCAGGAGAAAGGGAGAAATTACATAATTGCAGAGATGCCACGACAGTAACGTTCCCACATGGAGCGAAACCTTCTCTGGCCTCCTAAGTCCCAGAGCTTCATGGTCACATTTCCCTTTGTAACTTTCCTCATGTTGAAACCCACCTGGTTTACAGAGGTCAGAGAAGCATTTTCTTACAAGTTTTGCAGAACAGAGTATATTTTTGTTTGATTTGGGTCGACTGATACCTACAGTTGGAATCATGTCCTCACTATAACTCCCAGTCTGGTAGGAAAAAGTTATTGGTCAGTCATTGAAAACAATATCCAAATCTTTGGAGAGAGAGAGAGAGAGAGAGAGAGGCGCGATAATAAGATTTACTTACAGCTATGGCATTAACCAGAGATGTTTTTCCTGCATTTTGTAAGCCAATGAGGGAAAGCTCCATTTCCTGCCTGAAAAACAAACTGAATTGTGAAATGCAGTTAGAATCAGGACAGTAAATTGAATGGGAATAATGACAAAAAAAGAAGAAAAAAGTATTATGGTTTCTAAAAGGAAGTAGTGCAAATTAATGATAAAATAGAATATAGGGTCAATGGTTAATAAATTTCCTCCCCTAACAAATCGTACCAAAACCTCGAGGCGTAGATGTCGTGGAATTACTTTTTAACACTCCCCTCAGGTGGAACCTATTCGGCACACATTCCGCGGCACACAACCGATTGTCGTTGATAACATATTAAATTTCCTTCACTGCTAACCAATCCTACCAAAACCTCGAGACATTAGTAGAGGCAGAAAATGTACTATTCAACAATCCCCCATGGGTGGAACCGGGTCGTGTACATTTCACGACATGCACGTTTTAGAGTTGAGTCAAGTTGTTCCTCTTGGAACTCCGCTGAGCAATCTTACCAAAATCTTGAGGTATTAGTAGAGGAAGCAAAAATAATTTTCAACACTACCCCATGAGTGGAACCTGGAGTTTGCGACATCCAAATTTCAAAGCCAAGTCCGATCATTCTTCCTGAAATTTGAACTTGCAATGGGTTGGCTCTATTACCATATTAAATCTTCTCTTCTAACCAATCCTACCAAAACCTCGAGATAATAGTCGAGGCAGTGAAATACTTTTCTACAATGATCCAGCTCAATGAGGCGCATACGACAATTGGAACATAAATTTCTGAAGAAAAACAAGAATCCCAGCAACCAATTACAATTTATAACCCAGAAAGCCAGAACTGGATGGAGGAAAAACAACTACCTACCTTCGAAGCCAGTCGAGAAACATGTACCAGAGGCCCATCTGTGCAACTTATGGATCTGTTACCAGAGAATGTATAAATCCTAGACCCACTATTACTGAGATGGATGAAACAAAGAAGACGAAGAAGCAGCAAGAGGTGATATCATGATCTGCTAGTGCTAGAGTACGTGATTAATGCATGAACGCCTGTCCCACTTGTTTGTTGATCATAAGTCAAAAGGCTACAAATAGATTTTGAAGGTTCAGATAAAAAGAGAGAGTCAGTGTCTGAGTAGTTACTTAGATCACACTCACAGGTGCTGGATTCTCGTGTAAAAAGCCTCTTTTTCTGATCTTAGTTATAAAAGGAGAAAATCACGAGCCAATAGGCCCAGTGAATCCGTGAGTGGGACCCACATCTTAGCCATCTTTTGCTGCATTGAGGAGTCCGGATCCCCTGTCATGTCACTTCCCGTGAGTGCAATGTCTCTGACTCCACAGTTGGGCCCACATAATGATAATTTAGACCGTTTCTAACGTATCATCGAATTTTATTTCAATAGCAGTAAGACAAAAAGTTAGAACCCGTTTATTATTTAGAACCTAAATTGGGTTCAGCACTTGCACCCATTTATGAATCGGAATATAAAACAAGTTTCAAATATGATTTTTCCTTGTAGGTTGAAACCTCTTAATAATTGGAGAATCAGGTAACTATTTGCATCCACATGGGTGGGCTCATGTAGTAGAGTCTGTATCCTCTCCTCTGAGGCTTTAATCTAGAGAAATCAATTTAAGGGAGTGGAACTCCACGGTGGGCCCAAATATTGAAATTCAAACCATGCGATCAAAATCAACGCCCTCCAGGTATATGGGGTTTCCTCAACTTTGATAAAGAAGAACGTGATAATGAATAGGTTTGAGATTCTGTAAATCACATTTTTTATCAAACATTCATTCAAATGGTGGAGAAAATTTAGATTGACATGAATATAAGGATACCCTATATATTTCGAGGGTGTTTATTTTGAATCATTCGGATTTCAATAGGGGCCATTATGGAGTTCCACTCTTTCAATTCAAGATTTCTTTTAGCCTGTTTGGATAAATGAGGAGTGGAGTAAAATGAAGCGGATTTCACATGTGGAGTAGAGTGAAGTGAAGAAAAGTAGGTTGAAGTTAAAGTAGAGTACTTCACTTCACTCCATTTGGATGTTTATTTTGAAGTTAAGGTTTGGAGTAGAATCCACTTTTACACAAGGAAATGGAAGTATTTAGAATTGAAGTTAAATGAAGTACATATGGATTACAACATCACTTTATCTATCGGGCTAGACTCATCCAAATGGCATAGAGTTGAAATTTTAGACTGTCAGGCCCATTTAACTTTACTTTATTTTTTGCCAATATATAGGCCCATGTTAAATCCTTGTAGGATCCGAATTCCATTGTGCAAGTATGCGTGGCATGCTAATTGAACACATGGCGTCTCCATTCTTTTTTTTTTTTTTCTTGGGTAGGAGTTTCATCAAAGCTGTTAGAATAACATTTTGCCATGTACATACTTAAAAAGCAATATTGACATCACTTTTGTTTTAGTTGGGCTTACTTGTGAAAGCCCATGTGTGAGCTTGCACCCGACTTGAAGATAAGAAAATATAGGAGGACCAAAACTACTTGGATGGGCCGACAGACGCCTATGCAATCCAGTCTATGTAGATGAGGCCTTGTAACATTCTTGGCAATGGTCCACATAATTAGCCTAAAACTCAGGCGAGCAGAGAATTTAGTCTAGTGTTTTTAAATATGCCAGGAGGGTCTCTACATTTATGTCTGGTGGGCCCAGGCCTGACCCATTTTGTGGGTCGACCAAAAAAATTAGAATTGGAACAAGCAAACTGGATTAAAGCTAAGTATAAAATCAGCTCAAAGGTGGCTCTGCCTTAGGCCCATGAACCAACCAAGTTGAGCTAACTTGTTCCGTCCATCCACCTCTTAATAGGGTGAGATTGCATCCAATGCCTAAGCATAGTTATAACTAGAGATTGAGATGGGTGCAACTTAGGACGGCCAATTTTAAGTCCATGTTTCCTGATCGACATGAAGATGCAACAGACCTCTATCAGTCTGTTGACACCTTTGTTCATCTTGCAAGGTTGTTTAAGACAATGGTTCACACTGTTCTGCTTTTTTGCTCAATTAAATGTAGTACTTGCAGGCTTTTTTTTTTTTTTTTTTTTAAATGTGTTGTTCTATGTTGATTGGAGCCCTGGACTCGTCGACTTAGTAACCCTTAGAACATCAGAATTGGGCTTGGGTATGTAAGCATCTCAACAGGCCAGATTTGGGCCAGAGTCACCGTAGAATCTTACACTTACACCTCATTGAGCTACCACTTATTCCAAAACCAATTGGTGATAGGAGATGGCACAACAATAGTTTTATAGTGAGGGCGAGGGCGAGGGCGAGACTACAATTATGACCGTTCAGGGACAGTCACCTGTGTCTGGGCATGACTTCATTTACAATTGAGGAGTCTAGTGTCAGACACTAAATATTTATCGGGGTCTGTCCCAATATTGGACCCAGAAGCATGTCCAGGCCTGCATAAATGAACTGGAATCCAGGCTTGACCTGGTCTCGATACAGGCTCATTAACGGCCTTCTGAGTAGGCCTGCTAATGGGCTTTACTTGAACATGGGAAAATTTAAATAGGTCCATTCTGAAAGACCGGCAGGATTTAGTTGAAAAGAAACAAAACCAAAGCCCAGTGGATGCATTTAGAACGGAGTTTAAAAAATCGTTCCGTCTCGCCCTGAGTCACCCAAGTTGACTTGACTAGTCAAGTTCCGACTCACCTGAGTTACTCGGTCAGTAGTTCACCAAGTCGAGTCAAGTTTGTGAGTTTTTATACTATGATTTGGTCACAATTAGGCTTGACTTCGGGGCCCTATGAATTATTGACTTGTCCCTCACACTATTGGAGGATATTATTATGGCTTCTAATTAGCATTACCCCCAATGATATCTCTTTATGCTTACGTTTACAAGTCAGCTTCAAGCCTTCAACTGATATACACCAATCCCATTTGTATTGTTTAGTTTAGTGGTATTTTGTCCTCTTTATTCTATGGTGCACTGCTCATTACTAACATGCTGTTTTAATTAAGTTGGTCTGGGCGTCTGAAAAGACAAAGGAACCTTGGGGTTGAGAGAGAGAGAGAGAGAATGAAAAGATTATCTATATAACTATATCTGTGGTTCAATCTCTACCATCTTCTTTCTTCTAAGATTATCTATATAACTATATCTGTGGTTCAATCTCTACCATCTTCTTTCTTCTCCTGTTTTGAATTTTGAGTTCTTCAATTTAATAAACCAAAGTGGCCTTGGTACAGGTTTCATTCCTGATGTCATCATGATGGTATTTTGGATCTTATTTTAGAACTCTCATTCTAATAATTTATTTAACACACAGTAAAAGTCACATTTCAGATATGGGTCCAATCTAGTCTCCTTATCTATGTGGGCATGTAGTCAGCTTTAAAGCTTTTCCAGGTCTCTTTACTAATCCAGACCGTTATTGTGGTGTGTCCAATGATAGTTTTGGTCCTCAAAAGACAGACTGTATTCCTTGATGGGTGAGGTCCCATTAATTATCTGTTGAAAATACGCCATAGGGTCATCTGACCCATAACTTTTTCATGGTGGGGGCCTTGCTGTTGCACTTGCTATAGTGGAGGGCCATACTCCAGAGTGTCAGTACTAAAATTTGTGAGGACTAGTAGTACCCACTTCTTTTACTCCCTACCCTCAAGCATCTGTCCAGTATTCCATTTCTCCATTACATCCTCCAGAACTTAATGGAAGGAGGCCAATGGAGCAGCCCATGTGTCATCTGGCCCAGTCCCTGATTGGGTGTTTTTGTGCCACCACACCCATGTAATATATACACATGTCAAAAGCACTCATAAATCATAATACCTTCTAATCACTGCTATATAAAACAAGGAAAGAAAAGGGAAAAATAATAAAATATCCTTAATCTATTGTGGTAACATTGCTGATGGTTCACTGATTTTCTCATTGACTTGTAAACCACACAAGGGATCAAATGGGGGTATGTGTGTTAATGGTGGTGCTCCTTTGAGTGAATGATGATAGAGAAGAGCACTTGCTCAAGGACCATTTTTTTAAAGGGATCATTCCATTTGAATTGGAATGTTGAAGCCACAACCTGGTACACCTTGGCAAGAGCAAGAAGGATGTAGAAGCAAGCGTGGAGAGAAATGATTAGGAGTTTAATAGAGAGGGGGCATACCCTTGAAGGAACAGTATAAGAGCTATCATGAAAGTGTTGGAAATAAAAAAAAAATTTGAAAGATACCAAGGCAGATCCTGCCTTTTCTCTTTGGTGGGGCTTTGATGTCCTTATCTGGGTCTCTCATGTTTCTCCTGTTGAACTTTGATTCCCCGGCTCCAATCTACTCCAGTTATTCTGCCTAGAGAATTGCGCCCTAAAAGGCTACAAAGAAAAGAAGGAATAATTAAAAAAAAAAAACCACTTTTGTGCTAAGAAAAAAAAAAGGTAAATAATTCTTACGTATTTTTAACAAATGCACATCATCACCTTTTTTTTTTTTTCTTCTTCTTTGGTAAATTAGACATCATCGTGTTGAAGGTAGAAAGGGGGAAGTGTTCAATAAGCGATGGAGGCAGGAATGAAAACATTGTGTTCAAGGTCATGGTGGACAAATTCTAGATGATGATGAAAAAAAGCACTCTTTTTTCATACACAATGGGTCAGATTATAAGGGTCATCGAACCCGCTTAAGCCCATTTGCTAGCAAGCTAAATAAATATATAAGGGTCCATAACAAATTTTACTTGGCCCAAGTTTTAGATTCATGTATTACACAATCATAACTATTTAATCAAAGACTTGTGAAAAAGGATGGTTGGAGCAAATTGTGATCAAATTGCCCATTCTAGAGACACCCAACCAAATGCTTGAGGATAAACCCAATGTGGTAGACCCAAAGAGGCTCCACAATGTGGGTCTATAGTTTTTGTAAAGCAGCCAGAATGCACATGATGATTCCTCATTTTTATGTACTTTTCCTTCTATGGAATTTAATAAATCTACAAAAGAAAGAAAAGTTCACTTTCTATCTGTAAATAATGAATAAACCAGGCTAAAACATTTCCCTTTCAGACTTGGGTCTGTATAGAATCCTCATTTTTCAAAAAGCTGTATGCATCTTTTTGGCTAATATGGAGTGACCAGGTGGGACCCACCATCCACTAACAGTCCAATGGAATCACCAGCAGGCGTGGCTCCAGCGGCCCATGATTCTGCAACCGCCCCAGTAACCAATGCCAAGCATGATCAAGACCCAAAACCCCTCTGCCACAGCCACAGTGCCCTATATCCACTTCAAAAGGAAGAGATTGTATATTCCCAAAAAGTGCCACAAGCCTCTCTCTCATTCTCATGCTCATGTCATCACTACAAGTTTTAAACTAGAGTAATGCTACATGGACAAACTTTTTGGCCAACCCATATGGTTTCCATTGAATATCATTATGATATTCAATGGAAACCATATGGGTTGGCCAAAATTCTGGCCAAAAAGTTTGTCCAAGTAGACTTTTTGTTTAAACTATTCCAAAACTTCATCCATCATCTCCTTACAAATGTATTGAATCTCCCACTACCATTACTCTCTCTCTCCCTCTCTCTCTCTCACTCTCTCAACTTCTATGAAAACAATCATTGCAAATAAGGGGATATGTCTGTCGGCAGGTATTTTTGTTAAGTGTGTGGGATATATTACTCGGTACTTTGTTGCCATCTCATCCCCAATGAGGGCCTTTAAAGGGCTTTTGTTACATGTTTTTGTTTGGAACACTAGTGTTTTGATTTGAGTTTACAACAACATATAGATGGTGGGACTTTGTGGCAAGGTGCTGTTGGGCACTTACAAAAGGCTCTCCCCTTTTTCTGGGCTCTTCATACGCGTGTTTTTTCGAGTGAGGAAAAAAAGGTTTATAACACATTAACAAGTATTCAAAGTCTTTAGTCGGCCTCTCACTCGCATTCAGACCTTTGCATTCTTAGTATATATAGCTTTCATGTGGGCCCCATCGTTTCGTTCTGCATTTTAGTGATTGGATGATGGGATCTGACACTTGTCGCGTTAAGCTTGGTGACATGTGTCAGCTGCTTATATTTTGATGGCAGGGGCAGTTGGACCAAAGCCGTTCTATGAGTGAGTTTCAATCTAACTTTCTCATAGTATATAGGGATAATTAATCTATTTAGTTGGATATGTTTGTTCTTACTTAACTGCCTAAGGTTTGATCCAGAGTTTTCTTTTGAATCAAATGGATCGGCTGAGTGAGGGCAAGTTGATTCAAGTTTTAGAATCTAAAGCCCAACACAAGTGAAAGTCACCAAATCTTCCATGGGTCATTATAACTTCCAATGTATTTCAACTGAGTCACTCGAAATATAATCGAGTCACACTAGCTCAGCTTGAGCCAAGTTCTTGATGGTAGGTGGAGGCCACGTGGAAAGTCAGAATGAAATGATTGGCATGTCTTTTGTCCCACAATACTAGTCTCTCATGTTGAAGGATGTCCATTACAGAAAATGCCACAATTAATAATAACTATAGGAGACTTTCATAACTTAGGAACATAGGATGTTAAACAAACCAACCTTATCATCAGGAAGGGAACTTGACATAGAAAGTCTTGTAGAGAAAGTGACCTCTCCATGCCTTTACTTTCGTAATAAAACCCTGTGACTTTTACAAGGGAAGGACACCACAATTTTCCTTCTTTTTGTTACATTTGCTGCTACTCACGCGGTTGTTTGTTTGTTTGTTTGCTAGGGAAGTCAAAGGCTGATTTGACTCACCGTGTGAATGGATGGTTTGTCTGGGCCGGGCCTGGGACTATGTGGACGGGTCCATCAGAGTCAAAGGCGATTTACAACTGTAGAAGGGACCCTCTATAGATATAAACAGAGCCTGTTTTTTTTTTTAAACCATCAAAAGATAATAAACACACAACAAATTAAATGTAGTAGACATCAATACTCCTAGAAAAGGGCTTTAGCTATAGAATGATAGAACAAAAAAAAATGAGCTGAAAAAACTCTTCTGATTGTTCTATTGCTATTAGTTTCATTGTTCCTAGTGGAGTCCTTAGACTGGCTCCAAGACCCTTTTAGGGGAGTGGCTTCTGGGCTTCATAGCAGGCTTAGTTGACTGGCCAGGTCTTTTATGGTGGGCTTGTTTATTAAATTGCACTTAGTAATGGGCCTGACGACTATAGTAGCCCTTAACTTAGAGATTTGAGGCCCTTGGCCTTGATCACAATGGACGATGCATACGAGAGACTAATGGTCATTTCATCAAAAAGGACCCAAACTGTGACCTAATGATGTCGTCCTTGATAACCATTGTTAGGAAAGATTCTTAATTTGCATTAACAAATGTTACACGTTGAGCTTTCCAAAATGATGGTTATGTGGTTAGCAAATTATAGTGAAATCTACTTTGGGGCCTTTCACATTCAATCTGTCTTGTTGATTTACTTGAACAAAAGTTGATTCCGATATCAAGGTTTACAAATTTGACTTTTGAAGTATTCTTAGTGAAAGATTGAAAATGCAAAGAGACAAAATATTGCATATATGCTTCATCATATCACGTCAAAATCAAAACATGATAACTTGATGTTTAAATTAAAACACCACCGGCGCAATTTAAATACCAGCTCTTATGACCAGGATCACTCCTGTGAGCTATTCGGATTTCATAAGTGAGCTCTTGGCCCTAAGAGTTCTCGGGCCTGTTTGTTGACCAAGAGTAGAGTAAAGTAAAAAAAATGACTGATGTGTCGTTAAATTTTGTTTTATATGTGTTCGGATGGAAGATGCAAGAGAGATTAAACCTTACGTGATATAAAATTTTAACTCAACGGTGTTCGTGATAGAATGAGGGTAGAGTAAGCTTATCATGTGACCCTTCTCCTTTAATCTTATCCATAATTTGACCTCTACTCCTCTCATGTCAATAGACAAGCTAAGCCTAAATATACTTCAAACTGGATTTCATTTTAGTTTTGTAATGACCATGTTGAGTTTCTATCTTGAATTCCGATTTAATTGAATTGGTCCATTGGGTTAGTGAGGGATGATAGACAATATTGAGCGTTCGAGGTCTTTTGGTAATTATATAAGGACTTTTCTTATGGCTTAAAGAGAAAGTTATATAGATGATATAATTTATAACCCTAAGCCTAAGCCTTAAAATGAGCGTGAAAAGAAACTCATCTGACATGGATGTAAGCACATCACCAAACCATGTAAATCTTTTTATATCTCGATTAGATTGCTTATTTTTCTAATCATGCGTTTTTGCGCTTCTCCACGCACTCGCACCACAGACCACTAACATTTTCATCTGATGAAACCTGAATCACGACTATGGAATTGATATGACAATTAAATTAAAGGTCAATGGTTAAAAAACAAGGGCGTTATGAAGACCATAAACATCCGATCCTGGGACCCACTGGATGTTATAATCTGGTGTGTAAGGTTCACAAGTGCCAATGCTGAATGTCTGAAAGTGGATTAAATATCTACTTATTGATGTGGAAATGTGTAACAGAGTCAAGAAATGAAATAAATGCTAGTATTTTTAATTATCACCATGAAATGAAAAGATCACTGACCATGACTCCCACCATATGCTTGTTCAAAGTTCATGCAAACTTAGTCTTTGAACAGAGAAACTCAAGCATGCATTTGCACACCCAGCCCTGCTACGGTCCCCCAGTCGGGGTCCGTAGACTTTTACTTTCACACCACGAAATGCGAGATGCTTCATTCTAATATTTATTCAAAAAATATATATATAGGGAAACATTTATGTGCATCCATTTTTTACCATGTTATGGTGAAGAACAACATAATAGGATTGACTTTATAACACATTCGAACCATCTACATCCACATACATAGAACTCCCTTAAGTACACTAGACTCATTGAACTTTCATTGATCCAAATGGATTGGATCGTTGGATCGAGGGTCAAATTTTTTCCTTTAATATAAATTCATTAAATTTGTGGGCAACGGATGAAGGGTTTAGAGGCATGGGATTGACCCCAAATTTAATATATGGTCTCAACCAATGTGTCTCTTCACATCCCCCATAAGTCCCATGATTAGTGGGTCCCATTAAGTTTGTGTCCCACCATATAGTAAGCGAAGGATGCACAAGAATATCCCCCATATAGTGAATGAAGGGAAGATGAAAAATAAATACTTAGTCATCACCATAGTTATTTAAGTCCTAGAAAAGTCAAGATTCCATTTACAAGTCACATAATACCCTTCACCCCTCCCTCATTAATAATCTTTATAATCCTTCGGTGGAGCTCATTTGACAGTGAACTCAGATGTATTCAATTCCTATATATTCTATGGAAACAAATAATCCATAATATGATATAATTCATACAACAAAGTGATATTTACAATTGAATTGAGAGATATTTATATTCTATCAAAAATAAAAAAGTTGTCCCTTTAAAACCCACATGGGACAAGTTCTGGGTCCAGATAAGATGATGGGGGTTCAAATCTAAGTCTCATTGGTATAAAGTAAAAGCCCAACATCACACATCTTCTAAGTAATGTCTTTCATAAAGCTTCATATGTATGTTTGGGCATTCAACTTACAAGTTTAAGATTTTGGGTTGGCACATGGTTTCTGATATGGTATAAATGTGGGTTTCGATTCCGTTGTTCTTGTTTAACCCACGTGGCATGCCCGTCCATGAAATTTGTTGGACCTACACGTAAAGGGGAATGTTGGTAAAGTAAAGCCCCACATCCATCGGAGCCCCACATTCATCAGATAAAAAGTACCAAATTCAATAAAAGAGTGAATCCGATAAAGCTTGAGTTTTGCCGGATCCCGAGTTTGATTCAGTGTAAATAGACTATTGTACTTTCTAATGCAAAATAGTTTATTAGAACTTTACACTTATTATCTTTTATATGTTCTAGATATTATATATACACAATATATCATCGATTGATAAATTACGTGCGTACCGTCGTCTGATTGCCTTCATAGTTACCAAAATAAAATAAAAGAAGATTGGTCCTAGCCACCCACACTTCATGGAGTTGTTTTGTTCTTGATCGAACAATTCCTTGATGAGAGAAGGAGTCCACAATGCAGGTAGCAAGCAACCAACATCTATCACTTATCGATTTGGGATTGCCACCCCCGAACTCTTCGGAATGGATCATCTCATCCATCTCTCAGGAGGCACCTGATGAATGGATGAGGATGATCCTTACAATGCCCTGAACAGATGATCAAAACAATCTGAAATCTGAAACAGAGAAGAAAAGGTCAAAGGTCAAACAGGGTGAGATAGAGAGAGTTCAGGCAAGTTGAACTAGACAGCTACGAATGGGTTACACTTCATTTATGCTTATGGGTCAAAATCAAGCTGTTTTGTGGTTTTGTTTTTGTTGTGCAAGAGGAAAGTCAAGTCGATGTCCGTTTCAGTGATTCGTTTGTTATTGCCAACGGCTTGACAAAACTTCACGCGCTTACTAAAATCTTCCTCTCCACAACCCACTTGAATTTGAGATCATCCATCCGTCCTCTAGTCTTTCAAAATGGGATCTTCCAGTGTTCACATTGACCAAGTGTACATGTACATGTCCACACTGGTGAGCCCACACGGGTTGATGGTCTGACCCATTGATCCATCCAATGCCCCTCTTGTCTTATAGACCAGTTCTCATAGAAGAGATATTTTTGTATTATCTTGTTAAATGTTAATTTCCAACATGATTAATAAACAAAGAAAAATCCATCCACTCTGGCAGGGGCGGATCCAGGACTTCTAATCTGGGGGGGGTGGGCTGCACTTAAGTTATACTAAAAAAATAGCAACAATGTCTCACCAAAAACTATAAAAAATAGCAACAATGTCTCACTAAAGATAGTAACAATGGGCGCTTTATGATGCGACATTATAACCTAAGATAGTAAATAATCATCAATATACAATACAAAAGATCGGTTTTAATTTCTTTTTCCTAAGTTTTTTTTTTCTTTTCATTTTCAGCTCACAATGAAGTGATGAACAGAGTTACTGTAAATGGGAAACCCAATCCCATAACGTGGCAGGCTTTCAGCTTCTAGTAACACAAAAAACAAATCTTTCTCCACAACCACAAAGAATCAAGATGAAAAATAGAAAGAAACTACAAAACCTCAATTTCAGAAAACCATAAAAGAAGAACAAAAAACCATAAAATGAACAAACCCATGTAATAAAAACACTCCAAATTCGTACCTGAGATCCGGAGGGCACAACCACAAAGAATCAAGATGAAGAATAGAAAGAAACTACAAAATCTCCATTTTAGAAAACCATAAAAGAAGAACAAAAAATCAGAAAATGAACAAACTTATGTAATAAAAACACCCTAAATTCGTACCTGAGATCCGGAGGCAAAGAGAGAGTCGCCGGATAGCGTCGGTCTTGCTGGAGAGAGTCGCCAGCAACCGAGCATCGAATTCGCAAACCACTGAAATCAGCTACTTGAAGTGACGGTGGCAGCCTCAATGTTAAAATGGGTGAGACTGAGAGAGTGGGAGGTAACAGAGAGACGGAGACGGTGGATAAGAAAATGGTTTTGACTTTTGAGACTTGAGTTGTGACTTGTGAGACTGGACCCCAAAATTGAAAAACTAGTTTTTTTTTTTTTTTTTTTTGGGGGGCTAAAAGCTTCCCCCTCCCCCCCCCCCCCCCCCCCCCCCTCCGCGGCACTCGGGGGTTGAAAGCTATTTTGTTTTCTCGTAATCTTGTAATTTAAGAAACTGCTGCTGATAGATTAGTATTAATTTTTTCTTATACTAGCAGATGCCATCGGATGAACGTGTTGGGATGGTAAACGTAGTGCCCCACATATCTTTGGCAAGGATCATGAGATGCCTCCTTGTCCAAAGTCAACAACAATTAGTTTGTTTTCCTTACTGCTTGTTCTCTTTCTCTACAGAAAGTAGGGTAGTCTTCTGGACCACTTAACATTGGGCAACGACCAATCTCCATGCATGCAACACAAGTAAAACGTTTGGCACTCCATAACCAGGATTTGCCCTCATGGTTTTGACCAATACATAAGCAAAAAAAAGAGGAAAGAAAGAAAGAAACACAACAACAGTAGTTATATAATGATTTAGGGTTTAGTGTAATGCCTTCCGCGCTGGTCATTATTGGTCTTAGACCAAATTTAAAACCATGCTAAGGAGAACAATCATGTGCATCAAATGGTGCAGTTAGATCATGAACTCTTTATGGATGGTTAAAATCTATAAATCTAAATTATCTGGCTAGTAGCATATAAGTATTTGATAAAAAATAAAAATAAAAAAAAGACAAAAGTAATAGGGATTGTTATTACAACATGGTTTCTTTTCATTTTGGGAAGATCCACAATGGAGGAGATGGAGCCTACCACCTAAAACCTTTCTGTGTAACCATGTGCACTAAGTAGATCCGGTGGGTTACAATTTAGAGTGGTTGGGCAGGGCACTATAGTAGGCAAATGTATAATAGGTAGGTCAGTGGATCCCTTTTATTCTGTTATGTTGTAATGGAATATAGTCATTTTATAACCAAAAAATGCAAATAATATATTGCATATAATCATTGGGGTTCTCTTGCAAGCACTGGCTGCTGACATACATTGTCGATTCCTCTACCTTCTCTGTTTCTATGAATAAAATACCTGTAAGTTGGCTAGGATCAATCTCGATCACCACCATCAGAGTAGTATTGGGCTGTAGCTGGGAGAGGTTCCCAACCGATCCCACCACCTCTTGCATGGTCCATGCTTCATCATTATTTGAGTTTTGATCTAATCCATGAAAGGAATTCATAAAACTGCTCCCAGCAGATTCGCTAACTCAGCTTACGGCACATTTGTTTGGAAGCATTTATGAAAGGAATTCCCTACAACAATGTTAGTTGCGTTATTACACCAAGAATTCTGAATTCCTTCTTTAAATGGTGATTGGTGAGCAATCATAAAACTGATCGTATGAATGTCAGCTTTGGATTATAAGATCCCTAGAATCCTAGTTTCTAGAATGCTACATTCTAGTTTTCAGTTTCGGACAGAGTTCATTGTCATCTAATCTAAGGCCACTAATTGGATAATCTAAATTGAGTTTTTGTCATTTACCTTGTTTCCATTCACTCCATGATCTTAGATGATAGCTATTTACAACCTCCAATAACTTAGTTCTTCTCAAAATGCTAATTTTCAACAAACTGTGACATGTCCTTTTCTGAGAAGCAGAGAGCTTCTTGCTTAACAAAATGGAATGCAAACGTGTTGCGACACCGAGGTTCTCATATAATTTAGTTTTCAACAAAAACCCACTAAAACTATACATATCAGACGCCATGCAACAGTCTAAACCAAGGTTTAAAACTATGGCTTAACCAAATGACCAGCATGGGTTGACCCAACCCAGCTTGGTAGTACCACCAGTCCAGGCCTGAGTTTAAATCATTGCCACATGTATTTCTGACCTACTGATTTCATTCTTCTCATAAAACTGATCACTTTCTCTATATTTGCTATCGTGTAGACGGCAGCCAAATATCATTACCTATATATCCAAATTCGGTTCATTCACTCTGCACAAAATCTGCAACAACATCTTGCAGCTTGCTAATTATACAATAATGTTGGCTTCTTAGTTGTTTCTTAAGTTGCATTTAATTACTACTATATAGGCACCGAAACCTTAAACCCAATTAATATAGCTATCAAAACCTTATTTTATTATGTTGTTGGTTGGTCGACTCCTAAGTCTTAACTCAATACACACCAATGCATCTACATTCATCAGCCTTCACTTTCCCACATTTATCTATCCGAGGCATTTGCATCAGGTTTTTCCTGAAGACATGGAAGCCACTATAAATGGTTATAAAAGAATGAATAGTACTGGACATGCCGAAAGCATTTCTCAATTCTCATTGGTGCACTGAATTTCGCTACCTCTATTAACGCCTCGAAGTTTTGGTAGTAATGGTTAGCTAAAGAAACTTAATATGGTATCAAAGACATCTGCTCGTGAGTTCGAAATCCATAAGAAACAACTCGGTGCAAAAAAAAAAAAAAAAATTGCGTGTCGCCAAAAGTGCGTTTGGAAGTGTGCTCCACCCGAGAGAAAATGTTGAAAAGTATTTCTGCTGCCTCTACTAACACCTCAAGATTTTAGTAGCAATGGTTAGCCAAAAAAACTTAATAGTATAATCTACAAAGCGAAAGACTCCCGCCGTATATATACTCATATCTTGTCGTTTTCACAGATTGTCTTGGCCAAATCCCACCTTGCACTTTGCAGAAGACACCCTCAGAGTACCTTCTCTTATTGTCTACGTTCGATCTACTGTCATTATCAATTAGATCTGAATCAATTACCAAGACACATTTAGATATTTGTCCTGTTAAGAAAGAGATAAATCCATATGAACACTTGCTAGGATGAGAATTCCATATGAACACTTAATAGGATGAGAATGAGAATCTTTACTTGTGCAAAAATCAAAGGCGTCCATCAGGTGGCCTTTTCTGTATGGGATGCATCAGTTACAGCATGCTACAAATATTCTTATATAATTAAATGAGAATGCTACCTTGAGATTACAAGTATGTCTTCAAAAATGGAAATGCTATCTCGGGTTTTCCACCTTTGATATGGGGCTCTCTACTTAGAAGAGGTTCCTTATTACGTGTGGATGCGATCACAGCCATTCATCGTGTTGGTCTTATTGTATGAATGCTGTGGCCTAAATATTAAAAGAAAAATTGACCTAAGATTCACATTCAACATATAATTTCAGTTGAGACTGTTTATTTGTACCCATCAAATCCCCTCATCTTTTCCACATTTACCATCTGGAAACTGCAGCAATAAATTACATAAAGATTACATATCTCGGCACCAGGGGGGGAAATACACGGAACCCAAAAAGAACTCCATCAGTCTGCACAGAAAATTGGAAAAAAATGAAGATGGGATTTCTTAGTTTCCTGATTATTGTCTTTGTAAAACTTTAAATTACAAACAGACCCACTTGAGGATTTAATCACAAGAGCTCGAATTTCCAGGAATCTTGATCATAAGGCAACCTCTGATATTGACTGAAAGGATCAACGGCCAGTTTTCTGTCACCATCATCACAAATAGAATCCCAGCTGGTAAAATCATCCAACCCCCACAGAGATAAGGATTCAGTCCACTCGATGCTAGAAAAGTTGATTTCTTCTGGCAATAGACAGGAATTGGACGAAGATGAAGAAGAGGCAGAAGCACAAGGGACTAGAATTTCATCTGGTTGGATTAAAGGCACTTCATCAGTGCAAAAACCAGGGGATTTGCTTAAGAGAGCATCAGCTTCTATGGCATTGAATGCACATGTTATGCTCTTCTCTTCTTCAATCGCATCAGAAATAGGTGATTGTGTGGAGGTCTTGTTTCCCTTGTCCTCCTCTGCATCAGGAAATTCAACTATGGGAGAGGAAATTTGCTGTTGCTGCTTTTTCTGGTCAGCTGGAGGAGGATATTGTGGTTTGTGTGTAACAGGATCAATGCCCATCTTCCTCAGCTTTTTCTTGATGTGGGTGTTCCAATGATTCTTTATCTCATTGTCAGTTCTACCAGGCAAATGGGAGGCTATTTTAGACCATCTGCATGCATACAAACAAAGGGAAGAATTTAATTTCAGTAAATAAATCACATAGAACAGGAACTAGTATATCAGAAAATCCTAGCAAATTTAGACAATTTGAATCCAGGAGAAACCTGTGACATGAAACTGAAGGGAAAAATAATAATAATAATTGAGGAGTGCAGTAGTTTCAAATGGAATAACCTGTTGCCAAGATTGGCATGGAGGTCAATCACCATCTTCTCCTCAGATTCTGATAACAAACCCCTCTTCAAATCAGGTCTTAAATAGTTGGTCCATCTTAGCCTGCAGCTTTTCCCACACCTCAATAATCCTGTAACACCCACAAGAACAAAACTGAGACAAGCGGAAAGAAAAAGAAGCACAGAAAATTAGACCAGTATGGCAAAAAAAAAAAAATAGGAGGAAGGCAACAAGCTTTTCTTCTCATCACTAAAATGCAAGCTTTTCAACTTACAAATCCAAAAGTAGCTAAGTCAGCAACTTTTTTCTATATGGAAAAAGCTATGCTAAATCAAACTCTAAAAATCTCTTGCTTCTTTTTTTGTTTATCACCAAATATTTGAGCAGAAGCCCATTTGATGTTCTGTTACAAAGTTCAGTATTTTAGGATAAAATTCATAAAGCTCTTTCTTCCTGTTTATAAAAAAAAAAAAAAAAAAAAAAAGTTCTCTTTTGTCCCTGAGAGAATCAAGATTTCAAAATTCCCATAACTAAGCAATGCTACAAGTACAGCTAGCCCAAAACAAATTAAAACAAAACCCATATAGAAGAGCACAAGAACAACAAAAATCTCTCTCTCAAATTGACCCACAAAAAGTTCATTTTCACTGGATAAATTGAAGCATCCCAAGACCTGCAAGCTTAGGCACAGCCCTCCAGCAGCATTGGCCATTGGTGAGGATGAAACTTATTAGCTTCTTGTCTTCTTCAGTTGTCCAAGGTCCTTTCTTCAGGCCTACTTTGTCACAGCAAGGCTGTCTTCCCATTGTCCACAACCCAAAACAAGACAGACGCCAAACAGAGGAAACAGAAACAAAGACCAAGAGAGAAACAGAGCGCCACGGCAAAGGAAGAAAAATGGCACACCTTCCTTTATAAACCATCAACCCATGAGAATAAGCGCTTGTTTTATAATCCAAGTCATCATTGCACTCGTGTCAAAGAGGACACGTAGCGTAGTCGCACGTGCCACGTCCATTTCGGAAAACACCACCTCATCTAATGCCTTTGCTTGCTTTGGAAGCGTGAAGAATTTGAAGAGTCGACAAACAAGAGAAACAGAGAAAGAGAATCTCTTTTCCAGTAAAAATCCTTTCCTTGGCTTTCTTTAAGCCCTGTTTGGCGCTTTACTACTCCTCTCTTTCTTTACTTGCCTTCCCTTCCCATGCTGACATTTTCTCAGGTAATTTCCATGGGACCACCATAACCATGGGCCAATGTGGCCCACCCACCACATTGCAGCCGTCCATCTGGCTGACTCTGACTCTGACTCTGACTCTGATGATGTCCTTACGAGTGCAAAAATCTCATCCACCAACAATCCTAATCACGAGAAGTGGAGGCAATTTTTTTCTTAAATTTTGTTTGTTTATTGACTGTCCATTTCTGTGGGGGTGATGAGGTCCACATGGTTAGCAATCAGATGGTCCATTTTTACTGATATACTTGGACCAATCAGAGGATTGTTTATATATATCACCGTCCTTTTGTCACAATATGCATTTTGTACATTTGGGGCCATGGTGTACTGTGACCATTGATCAGTTTATGGGCCCCACAGGGCTGCTTTAATGACAATATCTTTATCACAGTTTCTTTTGGACTATATTGCTATTTTTTCTTAGTTACATGATTAAAGCCTTGGAAGATACTCCTTGATCAGGCAGTTTGTTTGCCACAACAGTGCCATATATTGGTCCCTCCATAGAAACATCTCCTTGTTCAGACAACTAAACTGTTTGAAGAGCATTGTAATTTGTAAAGACTCAACAGATCAGAGATATTTTTGGTGAGTTTGGCTACTCTAGAGTTGGACCTATGGTCTGAATCATAGCCATGGGTCCAATAGAAACATATCAATGTCCAACTGTAGATATCTTCATGAGGTCAAGATCAGATCAGGAGAAATTAACAGTAGATGTGAAAGTATGGCTGAATGGGTCTCTGCATTTTGTGTACCCCAGTTTGTTTATTTTGCATGCAAGGCTTGTGAGTCCGGATCACCTATCGCATTTGTTATACAAATTCACCGTGAGTAGACCAATAACATTCTCACACATCATCCAAGAATTTAGGTGATTGTCTAGACCAATAACATTCTGGCACGGATAACGTATTGGAATGTTATTGGTCTACTCAGGTGAAGGTATATATATGGACCTGGAGATCTTTTCAGAGAGAGATCCGATAAAACTGGAAAGAAACATAAGCTTGTGGAGATTCCTAAGATATCGTAATCTTAAACACAATTAGTTCCGAGATGAATGGCCATTTTTCTTTAACGTTACTTTCTTGATGTCCTAGTTAAGAAACGTCCAGAATTACAACATGGAAAGTTTCTACTAGAAAAGAAAAGAAAATACAGTTTCAATGTGTAGAAATATCAACTATAGACTTGACTCGGCCATTTTGACTCCACCATACATTTGGTCAATAGTCCCATTTAAATATATCATATACTTATCATATAGAGATTTTTTCCGACGGACAACCGCAGGAGAAAATGGACGTTTGCATAGCGGTAATTATCTCAGTTATAAAATGAATATTATTTTTTCCTTTTCTTTAATTTTATCTTTTTGGCTAAGTTGGGTTACTCGTCCAGGAGTAATACTTTTAATTGGAAGACTGAAGGATCAATTCTTGGGCTTACTTTTTTATATAGACATGGGCTTTTTCTCAATGTTTGGCAAGTACCCTTCAAAACACGATACTTGAGTCCGCCCTTGACCATGAGAGAGTGTTGGCTTTTATTTTTATTTTTGCATTTGCTAGATTGCCGCGAAGGGATAAAAATGATACTTCTAACGGAAGGATTAAGTTTCGATCGATGATTGTTTGAATCAAAAGTAAGGTGCTTTGGTAAAATGATGTATCAATTTTTTTCTTTTCTTTTTTACTTTTTGCTTGAAAATGATGTATCAATTTGTGTGGTCATTTTCAAAAGAAAAAAGAATTTACGAATCTTCAAGTTTTAGTTGATTTTAGGGTACTTTAAATATAAATGAAAATGATGAAGTTGATTTCAAAGGCTGTGAAAATGAATTGTGAACTAGACATGACATGAGTTTTAGCAAAAATCTATGTATAGAGGTTTTAGCAAAAATCTATGTATAGAGGTTCGAGTCCACGGCCATTTTGACTTAAAGAAATCTAGAATTGAAGGAGTAGAACAGTACTTTGCAGCTTACCTATCAAAAATCTAATCAACTCAAAAAAAATTCCCTCTGAATTTATGTGTTATTCCCAACCTTCAACGGGAGTTAATCCAACTATATGATTGACCCTTTGACCAAAAAATGTGATAACACGGTCTAATGAATGCTTCATTAATTACAATTTTTTTTTTCAAACATTCAATCATGTAGTTGGATTACCTCTTATTGGGGTAAAGTTTGGAGATAAATACTCATTGTGGAGTTTCATTCCTTTAATTTCAGATTTCTGTAAGTCAAAGCCTTAGCGAATTTAATCCACCGTACTCCTATGTATAACCTACAATCTAATTTAATCTCGACTAAATTTTAGAACCATGCAAACGAACCACCTCATTTACCTAACAAAAATCAAGAAACATAAAGAGTCTTTTTCTTTTTAAGGAAAAGAAACATAAAGATTTAATAAATAGGAATCATTTCCCAGGATGCAGTGAGGGTGAGGGTCATGGTTGTTTGGATGGTCAATCATGGGTGTGTCACATTCCTGGTTTTCTCCTCCACTAAAACAGGTCGATACAAACGGGGAACAAAAGACGCGTTGCATCATCTGTTCGCATATGATGAGGTCACTATCTTTCTCAGTGTCCATGTGAATGTTGTGAAGGAGAGAGAAGGAAGTGAGCATTTGAAAAAACAGCCTTTGGAGTTTAGTCTCAGGTGGGCTTGGAGGTTTTAATGAATCCATCCCCGTAAACTCATTTACAAAGTCTATTTATTTACCTTCAAAACTATTGTGATTTTAGGCCTACGAGGAGAGAACAATCACGTACAAAGAGAACTCAAATTTATGAGGTTTAGCTTTTGACCTATGTCCATGGAGAAGACGAGAGAGTTTACTATGCAATTAGAATAAAGGTTGTACATCACATTACAACTTGGGCAATTCAGGGGACCCGGTTAACCAAAATTTATTAACTTCTATTGAGTCATACCAATTAACAAATCTCCACATTAGCGAACATTGAATCTAATCCTCGTGCACAAAACACGTCTCACCGCCTCCACCTGCACGTGAATTCACTCAGGTACTGATCACGTTGATCAAGTCCAAGCAATGGTTGAACTTGATTGCTGGAATAATCTTGGTCATTATGTTTGCTGGATTCTCCGCTGTAGCAATTTTAATCATTGCAATAGCACCCTCGGTGATGATATCTCGAACGAAGTGTGCCCTAACATCAATGTATTTGGTCTTTTCATGATACTTAGGATTATGTGTCAAATCGATCACACTCTGACTATTACAGAAAACAGTAGTTAGCTTCTATTCCAATCCCAAATTTCCAACTAAGCCTGTCAGCCAAATAGCTTCCTTCACTGTCTCTGTAGCTGCTAAATATTCTGCTTCAGTGGTAGACAAGACAGTTTTGGATTGCAATGCTGCCTTCCAACTAATGGCACCACTAGCAAAAGTGAATACATAACTTGTCAATGACCTTCTTTTGTCTAAATCTCTAGCAAAATCTGAATCAACATATCCAATAACACTTCCAGAAGTATTGTTGCTTCAATTATACACTATCCCAATATCAGTAGTATCTTTCAAGTAACGGAGTATCCATTTCACTGCCTACCAATGGGCCTTTCCGGGGTTATCCATGTATCTGCTTACTACACTAACCGCGTGAGAAATATCTGGCCTCGTGCAAACCATAGTATACATGATACTCCCAACTACACTAGCATAAGGAACACGAGACAAGTGCTCCACCTCTTCATCAGTTTGTGGTGATAAAGTAGCGGAAAGTTTGAAATGGGATGCTAATGGAGTGTTTATAGGTTTTGAACTTTGCATACCAAAGTGCTCCAGAACATTCTCAAGGTACCCATTTTGTGACAAAGATAATTTGCTTGCTTTCCTGTTCCTTCGAATCTCCATTCCAAGAATTTTCTTTGCAGCACATAAGTCCTTCATCTCAAATTCACCATTTAACTAAGTCTTTAACATGTTGATCTTAGACATGTCCTTTGCAAAAATCAACATGTAATCAACATATAACAACAAATAGACATACGAGTCATTTGAGTGCTTCTTGTGATAGACACAAATGTCGTATGCACTCCTGCAATAATCGTTCCCAAACATAAAGGTATCGAAACGCTTGTACCACTGCCTAGGAGACTGTTCCGGGCCATACAACGATTTCTTCAGCAAACATATGTGGTCTTCCTTTCCATGAATTTCAAATCCCTTTGGTTGATGCATATAAATCTGTTCATCTATCTCGCCTGTAAAAACGTAGTCTTTACATCAAGCTGCTCCAATTCTAAATTCAATTTAGCAACCATAGCAAGCAACACTCGGATAGAACTATGCTTCACCACAGGAGAGAACACTTCATTGAAGTCAACACCCTCCCTCTGAGTATAACCTTTTACAACCAGTCGTGCTTTGAACCTAGCATCTTCCACCCCTGGAGTTCTTTCGTTTTTCTTGAAAACCCATATGCAACCAACAATCTTCTGGCCTTTCGGAGGTTTCACCAGCTCCCAAGTTTGATTCTTGTGAAAAGATTCAATCTACTCACCCATGGCTATAGCCCATATTGTTGATTCTTTGCTAGTGACTGCATCCTGATATGTAACCGGGTCTGACTCAATACTCTCAGTTGTATTAAGAGCGTAGGCAATAATATCTTCATACATGTATCTCTGAGGTTGCTTAATCTGCCTCATCTCTTTGTCCCCGAAGCATGTAATCATTTGAAACTGCAGTTTCCTCGTTTGAGTTTTGCATCTCTTCTACATCCTGTTGAACTGAGACATCTACATGCACCTTATCCTGCAAGTTTTATTAATCTTCATTCTCAAACTCCACCTGTTTACTGACACTGTCTTTATCCTCCACCTTTTTACAAACATCATTTTCATTCCCAGCATCATGGCACGCCTTCAGTTTCAACATAACAGACTCATCAAATGCCACATTTCTGCTTATAATAAATTTGAGAGATTTTCCATCTAAACACCACAGCCTATATCCTTTCACACCATCTGCATATCCTAGAAATATGCACTATCTTGCCCTTGGTTTAAGCTTTTCATCATTCACATGAGCATATGCAGGACAACCAAATATCCGCAAGTTGGTGTTATCAACAGGAGATCCAGACCATACTTCTGTAGGAGTTTTACATTTTATAGCTGTTGATGGAGACCGGTTAATCAGATAACAAATTGTATTAACAGCTTCCGCCCAGAACTTCATAGGTAACCCTGCATTTGAGAGAATGCACTAGGTCTTTTCTAGAATAGTCTCGTTCATCCGTTCTGCAACTCCATTCTATTGCGGTGTATTTCTGACTGTGCGATGTCTCACAATCCCTTTATTCTTGCAGAACTCATTAAAAGCACTATTATAGAATTCCAAGCCATTGTTAGTTCTCAAGCGCTTGATTTGTTTACATATCTGCTTCTTAATCATAGCCTTCCATTGCTTGAACTGTGCAAAAGCTTCATGTTTGTGCTTTAAGATATACACACAGATCTTCTGAAAATAGTCATCAATGAAAGTCAACATGTATAAACCACCACTAAGAGACAGAACACGAGAGGGACCCCAAATATCAGAGTGGATGTAATCCATAGTACCTTTGGTCCGATAAGCAGTTGTCCTGAACTTGACCATACAATGCTTTATTAAATACACAATGTTCATAAAAGTCCAGCTTTCCTGTTTTCTGACCACACAGCAAATCCTGTTTAATCAACTCATCCATACCCCTCTCACTCATATGTCTAAGTCGCATATGCCATAACTTGGTAGTTTCTGAATTTGAATCTGAAGACGACACAACTGCAGCACCTGTAATTGTACTTACTACCTTGAAGAAAGCAAAGGCCATTATGTTTCGGTCCTTTCATCACTATAAGAGCACCCTTCGAGATTCTCATAACTCCACCTCAAGTTTGTAGGTACAACTATTGAGTCAAGAGTATCCAAGGAAATTAGATTTTTCTTCAACTCTGGAACATACCTAACATCTGACAAAGTTCTCACAATACCGTTATTCATCTTAATTTTGATTGCACATATCCCAACAACCTTACAGGCTGCATTATTTCCCATAATCACTTTCCACCATCAATAGATTGATAATTGGTAAACCAATTTCTATAAGGACACATATTATAGGATCACCTCGAATCAAGAATCCACTTAGTAGCTGAGCTACCAACAGTAACTGAAAGAACTTCTGCACTATTAGAATTACTCTCTGCAACTTCGGTTGCAACTCCGGCAATTTCTCCAGAATCAGATTTCTCCTTCCCTTTACGCTCTGCACAATATTTTCTAAAGTGCCATCCCTTGTGACATTTGAAGCACTTTAATTTTCTAGTTTTTTTATTTTGACTTTGACTTAGATCTACCTCTTCTATTCCGCTCTCTCTTCTCTGTTCTGCCACGCGCTACCAAACCCTCACCAGAACTGTCAGTGTTTTCAGTTGCAACATTTTTCTTTAACTCATTAGAGTTCAAGGCCGACTCAACATCTTCCTTAGAAAGAGTTTCTCTACCATACATCATAGTATCAACAAAGTTCTCATACGAGTGTGGTAAATAGCATAGCAACATGATAGCTTGGTCTTCATCATCAATTTGAACATCTATGTTTTTAATATCAATAACAGCTTTCGTAAAAGAATCAAGATGAGTTGAAACAGACATACCTTCCTGCATTTCTAAGGTGAACAATCACTTTTTCAGATACAAGCGATTTGTGAGAGACTTCGTGATGTATAAGTTCTTCAACTTCTACCATATGCCAGCAGTAGTTTTCTCATGAGCAACTTTTCGTAATATACCATTGCTAAAAACTAGCAGAATCTGACCGTACGCCTTCTCAAGCAGCTCATCATTCTCATCATCTGACAATTTGTCAGACAAAACATTCTTTCATTTCAAAGCTTTTTGTGACCCATTCTGAACCAGTAAAGCATGCATCTTCAAATGTCATAAACCGAAGTCATTGTTTTCGTTGAATTTATCAATCTCGAATTTAGCAGCCATTCCATGAATCTTTCACTACACCTGCGTAGATCTCTTCAAGACGAGTCCGTAGGTTCAAACGGATCTCAGATCGGACTCCGGATCGCCAATATATCGCGAAAAAAAATTTCATTCGTCAATCCTGTCAAAGCTGCCTCTGATCGTACGGAATTGTTGACGTATTGCTGACGTCAGCGAACCTTTTCTCTGCTACTGAGCCTCTGCTTCGCAGGTCTGGTCGACCTGGACTGGACCAGAAACTAACCTAGAACCTAACCCAACCCTATCTTCTTCTTCTTCAGCGGTTCTTACAACAGAGGAGATGAAGCCCAAACGACTTCGATTTCCACAACACACAGCGCAGCGGAGGCGAGCTTCCTTCTCCGGCTACATGCACCGACGACGTGCTCTCCTCGGCTGCGATGTGGGGCCAGACGAAAAACAGAAAACCAAATCGCTGCTTATCTGTTTTTTTTTCTTCTTCAGACCCTTCTCCAACCACGGCAGCGGCCTTCCACCGATCTCCAACAGAACTCAGACAGGCTGTGTCCTCTAGATCTGCGCAGCCCTTGAATCCTCCTCGAGATTGAATCTCAAGGATCTCCGTCAATCACGCCACACATAAACGTTGATCGCCTCCACACAAACAAATCCTCTGTTTTACTCGTGCACTCTTCTTCTTCGGACAGAAACAGAGAGAACGCACTTTGCTGGCCCACGCACGATCAGAACCAGCCCTGATCTCTCTTCTTCTTCTCTGATCAACCCTTTGAAATCCGATCCGTCGGATCTCCTCCGATCACGTGCAAAGCTCTGATACTAGTTTGTTGTAATCTTGGGTCTACGAGAAGAGATCAATCACGCACAAAGAGAACATAGATTTACGTGGTTCATCTTTTGGCCTACGTCCACGGGGAAGATGAGAGAGTTAACTATGCAATTAGAATAGAGGTTGTACATCCTAAAGACTCTGAGTCTCTATTTATAATATCAGCCTCAAACCCTATTACACCCAAACCTTACTTCTAATCACAGTACAATTTGGGCAATCCAAGAGTCCCGATTAACCAAGACTTGTTAACTTCTATTGAGTCATACCAATTAACAAAAACTCAAACCATTCAAGATCACTGTCCACATTGTAGTATCATCATAAAAATGAAAAAATGAAAATCGCTCTGGCATACATTATGTTTCGACGTCATTTTAGTGACATTTAATTATTTGTTTTAGATGTGATCAATTTAAAGGTGGACATTACTCTGATTGATATAAATCCCTTTTAAAATAAAAAAAAAAAAGGTCGAACAAGGTGAAATTGGCTACTTACTTAAAGAACTATCCCATGTACAACTTCCCCAAAATTGACTACACATGCAACATCTTCCCTCTGCATTCAGATGAGGGGTCTAGTCTCCAACAAAAGTGATGGCGTATGACCTTATCCATTGAAGACCTGTGGACTGTTAAAGTGTGTACATGTGGGGCCACAATTTAGTGATCTTGGTGGTATGGTCAATACCTAAAATTCCTCACCTGCCCTGAAATTCTGACCCATGATGAGTTAATAAAAAAAAAAAAAGAAGATTGGATATTAGATGAGTATAATATTGGACCATGAATACTTTTGAGACATTTTGTTTCTTTCTTTATCTTTTTTCCCTATGTTTTTTAGCCATTACATAATGGCAAAATTTGTTAACACTTTTTTTTTTTTTTTTTTTTTTTTGCATTCATATAGTGGGCCTATCAATGATCAATCAAATCCCTTCATACACTGTTTTCATTGAGTTGGGAGTGATCTTATTTGACATTTATTAGGACAATAGTTGTTGTTGATTTCATTACAATAAGTTTGCTTAATTTATAGACAAAGTTTGAGACCTAAACCTAAGGGATGCATGTGATTGGCCTCATATTTTGCATAGTTTGAATCCACGGTCAAAGTCTTTTTATTGAAATGTCTTTCATCGTCATGCATTTGGTGCCAAGTAGCATTGCTCTTGCGTAACTGACATAGGTCAGGCCCAAATCAGTGCAAGTTTCATTTTTTTTTGCTACACAGGAGGATTGGAACTGCACTCTCATACTCGAGATATCTTCCTAACCACCTGAGGTACAGTAAAGGAGACACAATCAATATAAATTTTCAATAGCCCACCATAGGATTCATGATTTTAGAGTACTCATACTGTTCATCGAATGCTTTCCATTGCCCTGTCTGTTTATATTTACATACTTCATCTAGGTGGGCACTATAGTAGGTGTGTCTTTATTTTTTTTTAAATGCCTTTGAAATTTTATCCTGCCATGATTTCTGGCAGCTCTTAGATCCGACTATGTTTTATACAATCAGACCCCCAAACAGAGTCTCACTAATTGTTGAATGCCACTTTAGCCATGATTGTTAACAGAAACTAAGGATTGATGGAACTGAACATGAAGAGGACCAGCTTGTTCAGAACAAAAGGGAGCGGTGGGTCCCCACTTTAAGAGAAGCCCATGAGAGTACTGACCCAGATCACCAAATTATGCATCCCATTTGTACGTAGCTGAACGTGCTAAAATGTCACTATTCATCTTCATCTTCTTCTTAGCAGTATCACATGTCTATTACCTTCGATCTAGCATGGCCAGCCCGTCAAAAGATAAATTTGAAGATATATAACTTATCTAAGGAATGGGAAAAATAAAATTCATGTAACCAACCTTCAACATAGTTGGAACAAGACTTTAACAATTATGATGATGAACTTAGTATCAATAATTCTAAATCTCGATACCCAACACTGGTTTTCCTAATCTTTTGTGATTATGGGGAATTAAGAAATTAAAAATGGCAGATCAAGTCTTCAAAACATTCCTTTACAAGAAAAAAAAAAAAAGCAGTCTTCAAAATATTCCAAATGGAACCTATAGTCTAAGAGGTGACATGTGCATGACCAATGCCTTATGTCAGACTTCATGCATGATTCATGGGTCCACTCGAGTCGATGGACCCAGAATCTCAGTTTCCACATGACAACTTAAAGGATATTTGAAACAAGAGACACATGTCAATCGTAGCTTTTGGAGCCTGGAGCCCACTTTAAATTGACTCTCCTGCGACTGTCTGAATGTCTCCATCCAATGGTGATTTAGCCTCCTCTCTTTCTCATTATCAAAGCAACCAAAGCCACAAATATCATTGCGTGGTTCTTAGAAAAACTGAATGGCATTTTATTTGATCCCACATTCCAAATCCATACCTGTTTCAAAGTATCTTTCTAATTAATTTAATGCTTCCTTTCACATTCATGGGTGGAATCCCAAAACCAAAAACCAACCATTGAAAGATCATAAGATTTTCAGAAATGTGTTGTCTTTTTTGATGTGACCCACCAACGACATCTGTTTTAAAGTGTGTTCCACGAACTTCTGTTTTTTTTTTTTTTTTTTTTTTTTTTGAGAAATTCACAAAATACTTGAGAAGTTTGAATATACGTCAAGTTGAAGCATTTAAATAGAACTGTTCTTTTATTCTTTTTTCACATCAACATCTGATCTAGGTACTGGTTTTACTCAGTTATGTTTTGCAAACTCGTATGGATTAATTAAGATTCCATTGGAGAGGGGATTTTTATCAAAGATGTGAAGTGTCTAAGATTTACGGGGGATTTACTAGAGTGATCGCTTGGTATTCATTTCCCTTGTTGTCTAATCTTTTGCCATACGGGAGAGTCAAACTCATCACTCTCTCATAGCATTCATGTCCCAAAGTAGCAAAGCAGCCGTCCATAAATGTCCCTTAGTTGATTAGTATTCATTTCTTAGGATGTGAAAGGAGATTTTATCTATAACGTTTGAATGAATATGGAGAACATTAGTTTTCTAAAAGGATAAAGGGTGGGGAGAATCATGAGATATCCCAATGGTAAGCTCAACAAAAGTGTCAGAGATCATCTCTACTGGTGGTGGAGCACGGATGCAAAGATACTATGGCAAAGCACAGATGTGAGAGCATGGAGCACAAAGCCCGAATACTGTAGGGTAGAGATGATCTCTAAACTCTTGATTAGATTCAGGACCATAATAGTTTACCATTCCTCCCATGTACTAGTCAAAAAGAAGAAAACAGGAGAAGAAGAAAAGGATAAAGGGTGGTCAATCATTTCCAGTCTAAGTCAATTAAAAGGCAAGATAAAAACTCCTACTCTTAGGAGGCATGCTTATCCAACAAGATGATTCTACGCTTTGCAGATTTTTGTTTTCCTTTGGAGAGAAAAACTTTGCAATCCTATCACTCCCATTGGAAATAGAATTCCTCTCAATTGAAGACAATAATTTCGATTTTTCCTTTTCTATAAGGAAAATTACACCTAAACAGTGAAAATATGTAAATTAAGAACAATTTTCTTTTCTATCATGGAATCCTCTCTCCACACCGAGGCACCCTTAGCCTCTTTGATAGAACCAAGGCCTAAAAATTCATAGGTACTCATATTCATATCAGTCAAAACAGCCTTGGCACCTTCGATCGGTTGCGGTAGAAGCCCAGTCACTGGAAATTCAGCAGGCATTAAACAGACGGGCCCGTAAAGATAATAAACTGGAGATCAACCATTAACGCTATTTATTTTTTGCATATCAAGTTAATATGGTAATAAAATTTGCTTAAGTACCCAATTTTCAAAAGCTGTCTATCCCCGTTCTTATCAAACGGGCTTGATTTATTGGCCTGGCTGCAAACATTAAGCCTAAATGTCAATCCAAACCAAGTCAAAAAGGCCAACCCAACACTTTGACAGCTCAATTCCCTGAGTTGCAAACTAGATGTGGAACTTAGTTATGAGAGCAGTTTTGGAAAATGGAAATTCGGCTCCCAAGAAAGGCCTTAAGCATAAGGTTTATGGAATGCATTAAGTTTTTGGACACATGCAGCAGTGTAATCAACAATGTTAAAAGTAAAGACCATTTCATTTCTTGACCACAGTCCCAAGAGGCTCGAGTTGTTGAAATTTTCTCATACAAGGTCAATTGAATGATACAAAAATCCAGACTTTCTCTCCAGACTGGTTTCAGGCCCAAGTCCATTTTAGGCCAGGTAAGTCCATAGTTTTAAAACTTGGACACCAACTTGACTCAAAAGGGCGAGCTGGAACAAGTTCATAATTAAACTATCGTTCAGTTGCAGTATGAAGCTTGAAAGCGACTCCAGGCCACTGTAGTGCTGTAATGGGTTGGGATGGGCCCTTAACAACCAGTTCAAAATCTGGGTCTGAAGTCTGAACCAATACAATTCCATCATCCTATTGAGGACCCTATCCGAGTGTATCTCATCCTAATGGCCCAACAAATAGGTTAGGCCCAGTATAGTATATCGTTAAATGGGTTGAAGTGAAAAATATAAAGATAGTACTATTATGGACTAGATCCATATCTGGTAACCAAAATATAGACTGAAATCCAAAGCTAATAGTACAAAAGGCCCACATTTCAGTGATCAAAATCAATGGACCCACAAAGGATAGACCATTGACAGAGCTGCAGCTGCTAGCCGTAATTGGAGATTTTCACACACCCAAACATTTTTTAGGCCCAACTATGAGATGGAGTGTCTCATATATCTTATATTTTATGTTTCTTAATTTGATTTGTTTATGTTGAAACTTTGGGCGTATTTCGATCATGTTCTAGCTATTGCATACATCATGCTAATTCTTGATCATGAAATTCAATTTTTTCTGCCTACACACGCTTTAATTAGACACATTCTAAAGATTGGCCCTTATTTTATGCCCCATTTTTCTTTCAAGTAGAGGGGCAGGTGATTAATCCAATCCTTATACTTACACGTTCTCTGATACATTTTCATGGGTTCCAATTTAAAATTGACCCAACCATTAATTACCATTGGATTTTTATCATAAAAGAACATATGTGCCATAAACTTTGACTCTTGAAATCCTAGGCTAGGATTTTTTTGATCAGATATAATACTATTTGGCCTACCCATTATCCATGTCCAAATCTATCCATCTTCCTTCATTGGCAATATGCAATCACTCTGTGGAGTCCATGGTAGATGGTTCATGAGAGAATGGGATGAGGGAGATCAAAAGGTCTATATCTTGATAAGAAGTGGATGAAAACTTGAATGAATTTTGATTTTGGTTTAGAGAAAAGGCTGATACTCTCAAAGGTGAGAGTGTTAAAATAATTTTAGAGAAACTGGGTCTGGTGATAATTCATTGCAGAGGAGGTTGTAGACATTAAGAGGAAAATGAGACCCTAGGCGAGCCCCATTTTAGGTTTTGCTCACTTTAATCCCAACAGTAAAGCCTTTCATCTCATGTGATCGAGTCACTTCCAATAGGCACCCATATGCACACCAGATATATATAGGTTTGAATCCATAATTAAGCACTCTCAGGGCCTGTTTGTGCAGTGCTGCGTAAGAGGAAAACCTGGATTTCCTCTTCTTCCATGACACTTCTTTCCAATAGGGGAGATGAGAAAGGCAAATGTTCGCTGGAGGAGAGAAAGTACACACAGCAGAGGCATCTAAAACCCTAGGAGAGAGGAATACTAGATGCACCGGACAGATGGAGCAAAGTGCTGAATTTTCTGGTGCCTTGTCTCTATTTTTTCCACGGCAACCTAGGGCTGCACAAATGCACCCTTTGGGGGTGTGTTTGTTTGATGAAAGGATTTCACAAGAGAGAAGAAGATTGTTCTAATTTTTCATGTAGCCTGCTATTATTTATTTGATGCAATATTTTCTTATTATGGAAAAGAAAAAAAAGGAATTGATTTTCCTAATAGAAAGGATTTAGATCTCTAGTATAAGAGGTGTGAGAATATAAGATTCCTCTCTCCCATAAAGATGGAAACCCGTGAGTATGGAATCAACCTTTAGTTGCACAAAGATGTCCTAGATGAATTGGCACTTCTACCCAAAAAAAAGTTGACACCACTTTGTCAATTGTTAAATTATGAGACTAAAGATTAATATCGTTAAAACCATTAAACCGTAGAGCCATAAATCAAGGATATGAGACTTAGGAAAAAGAAATCAAAGAAATAAGGCGAATGCTGTCAGGAAAACTGTTGCTCGTTTTTAATCTAGAGTGGGATCAATCCTTCTCCTCTACTTTCATGATTGTCATTAGGGACGTAAATGAGTACTCAGTTCCGGTCCGGGTCCATGTGAACTTGGAACCAGAACTATTTAATGAAAATGTAGAATCGGAACCAGTTTCTTGGTTTTGAAATCGGAACCGTTAATGAGTAAATGGAATTGGACCTATATATAGAATGGGTCCAAGTCCGGGTCTAAGTAGATAATGAAATGGGTAAAAAACCTAGTTTTTAAGAGAGATTTTTGAAAATTGAGATAATATGTTAGATCCTGAGTCCACAATAAAAATCAAGGTGGAATCGAACTCGGACCCGTTAAGATGGAATCTCCCCCAAGAGTCAGGGATCATATACATCCCTAATTGTCATGCATCCACGTGCATGGCCACCCTAGGGCAGTACTTACCTAGCTAGGATAAACAAGCATGGTGCTTACCCATCATAACTCTTGATCAGTGTGGTATCAATCGCGATGGTGCTGAAATTCAGGTGCAAGGAACATTTGTGGGGCCCGCCAGATAAGAGCCAATTCACGAGGGCAGTCGGATGTGCAAGGAATTATTTGGACGGAGGATCGATGAAGGTTCACACTCACCCAATCAACTTACATAGGTTTATGGTCCGAGTTGCTGTAAAAATCAATGACTGAGACGAAGTAATTACTATGATTGGATAGTGGGTAAAACTTCATCCACCCAGAGCTATTTTTCTCCTACAGTCCTGTGCATTGCCACTCATCGATCCATATGGCTGTCATAGAGCTACTCATCCCATCAAACAACCGCAAATTTGCAAGACCCCATATTTAGGGTCTGTTTGTTTGCAGAGATACATAGGACATGAATAAATAGAAATTCATGCTATAAGTGGTTAACAATAAAGAATCAATGTGTGTGTATACAAAAATAAACACTAAATAACCTCTCCTTTAATGAAAGTTTTAATCAAGAGAAGATGGAAAATTAATACCTATACATTAGCCTAGTAATTCAAATTCTAAGAAAGTTAATACCCATACCTTATATCATTAACTCCTCGCCTTATATTATTCATGCTCTATCTATTTAATAATCCTTCAGTGGAGCTTATTTGATCTTGAATTCTTACCTTCGGTGGAGCTTATTTAATCTTGAATTCGATCTTATGTATTCTAATGCAAACAAATATACCCCTTATTAAAATCCCGACCTTATTTACCTTGATCGCATGATAATGGACTTAAGACAGACCCCTAAATAATAAAAACTAAAGTAACATTAGTATTATAGAATATGCTTGTTTATATTATTTTAACTTAATGAAAAAATTTCTCTCCACGGAAAAGGGGAGACTCAAGAGGACAAGAATGAATGATTTGGTATGAGGCGGGCTGTGATGATGAAATAAAATTCATCTATGGTTGACCCAACATAGTTGGGACAATGATAAAGTGGTGTTTATACTAGTTTAACGTATTATTTTTAGGTTCTTTACCAAAAAACATATTGTTTTTAGATGAGAGTGCATGGACCCCATGCCAATCGGACCAGACCCAACCAAAGTCTGATCCAATCACACCAGATCCAAGCAAAGATATAATCTGGATCTGGCTGGATCCCATCCGAACCCAACCAAACCGTTTATTCGAAAAAAACGGTTAGAAACAGGAGCACCTAAAAGCTAAAACAACACACACCATCAAACTGTCCAATCCTTAAAACAGAAACAAGAAAGAAAGAAGGAAGCCCAATGAAAATAAAAACCGTATAAGGTTCCAAAACCCAACAAGAAAAGAGAAACCATTAAGTCCATCTTCTCCAATCCTTGGTGTTTTCTACAGCCATGGAATCGAAGCTCTTTCTCTTTGCAATCCTCTTCTCTTCATGGGTTTTTGTGGGTTTTTCTCGACAGCTGCTTGTGGCGTCAGGTGCCAAAATGGTTTGCATGCAGAAACTGATCCCTTGCCAATCTTCCTTGCACGCGCCTTCCTCTCCACCTCCTCCCACTTGCTGCCTTCCTCTTAAGAATATGATTGAGAATGACAAGGAATGCCTTTGTGGTATTTTCAATAACCAAAATCTATTGAAGAGCTTCAATGTAACCCAAGAAGATGCTCTCAAACTGCCAAAGGCATGTGGGGCTGATGTAGATATCACCGCGTGCAATCATCAAGACAATGGTAGGGTTTTATATATATATATATATATATATATATATATATATTGATTTTTATTTATTTATTGAGAATTGGCCGTCCTATTCTCTTTGAAGACGTGTTTGTAAAGATTTCTTATCTTGCTGCCTGGGGTTCGAATTCCACGTATGTCACATCTTTCCGTTTGTGTGGGCTCCTTTCCCACTTGCGTAAGCTTTCTTCCCATTTGTGTGAGCTTCCTTCCCAGATGAATGTACTGCTGTGTATATTTGGGATCTCTCGGGTCCCAGCCCCCTTGGTTCGGGTAAAAAAAAATTTGCATTTAAACCTTTGTTTGGACTTCGGATCAATGGTCAAAGAAATGTGGGCCACCCAGGGGCCCAAGGCGGGATGAGATGTCTCTGACTTGGGAAGAAGGTAGATAATGTATCAACCCCAGCTGACTGATATCCATTGTTGCATACCTAAGGTTCGAAGCTAGGCTGGCACGTTTCCTCATACGAGGTTGTGCTACCTCACCAGAGGTCAATTTCTCTCACCAAAGGATTTTCCCACCTCACCTGAGGGCTCCCTCGCCGGAGGACTAGTGGGTCAACCCCCTAAGCTAAGATAACCAAAAAAAAAAAAAAAAGAAACTGAGAACAATTTCTATACGTCCCATCCTGATTGTGACCCACATGGAACCAATAATCAAAATGTGTAGAGATCTTTGACTGCTTTAATTTCTTTAATGGAGCTCTTCATCTATCCATATATTTATTTTTGTAATAGGAGCAAGTGCTATGTCTCCAATCAGCAACAGCACCACAACGGCACCTACTCCTTCTGAAGGTAATTGTGCAAAAAATTGGTCTACCGTTGACTTAATTTATTTACCATCTTTCTTATTTTGTTTATAAGTAGTTTTTTTTTTACTCTTTGATGGCCATCACCAGGCCCAGTCTTCTGTTGAGAGCCAACAAAACAAACTTGCCTGGACCAGTGTGTTTAGGTCCATAAGCTCCTCACAAGTTAGATAATAAAAATCTCACACTTGAGTGACGTCATTCTTTGCATGCTTGACTTTTTCTCATTTTTTACATCTAAGGAGTTCATCTTCATCCCCTAGGTGTTCAGGCCCAAGCTGGTCCAATCACAGTCCATTTAGTTTTCAGGCCTAACATTCAGGCATAGATCCACCCCATGGACCTGAAAGTTCGGCCCATATACCACCATTTACATATACATGCTTCTTTCTTCTAATAATGTGAGGCTGGTGGGCCGGCCCATGCCTGCAGATCCAACTATGTAGATGGGCTAAGGTCGAGTCTAGGCTGGCCCGGTAAGACAGTAATTTGGGGAAGTTTAACCTCAATGTGATGGTTACCATTTAATTAATGGCTTTAAAAGAGATAGTTGATAAAAATCACAATAATCCAAATCTACTGCAAAATAGTAGATTGCAGTTGAAATTGCATGGAGTAGCCCAAGCCTGGCATTTAACACTAGGGTTGCAAACGGGACGGTTCCGGTTCGGAACCATGGTGGACCCGGACCCATTTATGAATTGGAACCTAAAAAAGGTTTCAGACCCGGTTTTTTGCTGGTCGAAACTTTTAGGTAATCGGAGAATCGGATACCCATTTACAACCCTATTTGACACCCTTTTGTCAAAGCCTGGCAGCCACTGTATGTCATATTTTATTTTTTTCTGAACAGTAAGGGTATATTAGATAAAAGACTTAAAGAAGTACAATGAAGATAAAATAAAAGGAAAAAGCACACGAAAGTATAATAGCTAAATACCAACGCATAAAATGACTAATTACAAATGAGCAAGAAAAGGAACATCTTTACTATATGTTAGATGTGGCCTCTTCTTTGCATGTTTGAATCTCTTATTCGGATAAGAATCTAAGAGGAAAATTAAAACATAATATGAGAAAAGTGGATCGAGGATGCTACTTGAAACAATCTCAATGATCCCAAAGAAAAACTGAGAATATAATCTCTATTCTAGCTCTGAAGTTGATGCCATCTAATCTAATCTTAACTATCTTATTATTATTGGAGCCACAAACTTCATTACAGTTATTTTTAATTAATGATAACAAATCTCATTACAGTTACTAATATTTTTTTGTACTTACTCATTCTCTGATCAGGGGGTTCAAATTCAACTTCTAGCCCAAGCAATACAACGAGCACTGATGAAAAGAGTGTGGCGCATGGTCTGTCACCTTTCAGTAGAGCTGGTGTTATTCTTACTTCAGTTGTTGCTTCAATGTCAATATTTATCTGAGAATATGAGATCAGGCTTCTTGGTTTTTCACCACTTTTAAGCAAAACGCAATTTCTAAGAATCGACAAAAGAAAATTGTTTATGTTGCAAAGTTGAATTTATAAAAGGATGTAATATATATTGAATATCAAAGGAAATACTCAATTAAACTGCAATGTTGAAACTCCAAATGTGCCATCTGTTTGTAATGAGGATGAATCAATAATGGAGATCATTGGTTGGTTACTTGATGAAAACACAACATGATGAAAACACTATTGATGAAAACCGTGCATGATGTTGAGATAATGTTGGGGTTCACATTAGGGTTCACAATTACTAGTGATGTAAATAGGTTCCCGATTCTCCGATTCCCCGGAGGTTCAGACCCATTAAAAACTGGGTATGGGTCGTTATTTAGGCCACGGTAAGTAAATGGGTCCGGCTCTGGTTCCACCTTAGTTAATTCAGACCCGTGAACCTGAAACCCGACATATTACCTCAGTTTTCGAAAATCTCACCTAAAAGCCATGTTTTTTTTTTTTTTTTTTCATATCATTATTTACCTAGATCCAAACTCGGATAAAGGGTTGTCCCATATATGGTTCCAGTTCCGATTCCCAAGAAAAAAATTGGTTCCGAAATGATTCTGGATTTAGATCCGGTTCCACCTTTTTCTAAACGGTTCCAATTCCGAATCCATTTTAAACCCGAACCGAAACCGACCACCTTACAACCCTGACAATTACCCTTCCTAAATAGGAACTGGATCCCCTGTTTGGTCTAAACAGGGGATCCTTGTTTGGACCAAACAGGGCCCTCCACGTGGGGGGGCGGAGGAAAGAAAAAGCCAGACTCTCTTTCCTCCGCCCCCCATATGGAGGGCCTGTTTGGTCCAAACAGGGATCCCGTATTTGGTCCTCCTAAATAATAGAGTTCTTGACCAAATTGATTACGATGTTGAGATCGTTCTCTCCCTTGGCTCCATCCCAAGTTACTGCAGCGTGAAAGATTCACCAAGTAGTCGTGCGTGAGCAAGCATGGGTGGGGCAATGGCCAAATAAGTAATTCTTAAGTGTTGACCAGCAGTCAAAATGAGTGATGATAACTGGGGCCCACTGACCCTACACCATCCCATCCCAAGTCTCTTTCCCGAAGTTAGCAAACCAACCTTTGGCAGAGAAGGATGGTTTGTTCGTGCATTGTCAATGTTTTTTTTTTTTTTTTACTTTTTATATTCATTTTACTAGGGAAAATAAAAGTGTTGTTTGGAGATGTCCAATTGTTCCTATATGTGCCAAGTTACAGAATCTTCACCCTTTTCCGTAAAAGAGCATTTCCCCTCAACTCGAGAAAAACTGAACTTCCAAAGTTCTTCTCAAGAGAGCTTCTGTGTTACAGACCTTAATTACAGGACCATCTAGAAAGGCTCTTCTACTCTTTGTTATTTGTTTTTTTTTTTCTTTTCTTTTTTCCCTCCTTTCTTAGCACCCTGCCTAAGGGGGGCGGGGATGGGGGACCCACCCAGCCCTTGGGTGAAGAAATGAGATCTCACAGAGGGGAGATAGCCCTCGGGCGAGGAAATTAATGTGGTAATTGTGTGGGCCGTTTCTCAGACGAGATAGGCGCTCGCTCCGGATACGTACACCTCGGCACGAGCCCTGACGGGGTGCCGATATCAATGCACATCAACACCATCCTTGCCGAAGTCAATAGCACCTCGGCTGAACTGCCGAGGCGGGTTTGTTCGCCACGGGCAGCAGACACCTGGCGAGGCGACTAGCCAAGCACTGCCCGAGCAGTCTGCTCTTGGCACGTTCTTGACGGTCGTGACCGTATCAGGGCGAGGCCCAAGGCAAGATCCGATGGGACCCCAGCCGCCGTCAGATCGTGACAGGGTCAGGCCCAGCATGACCAGCATTTAATGCTGTGTGGGCTGATTAGACCGACATTTAATACATCATGAGCTAAAGTGGATATCCATCAATTGCCCTACAGGCTAATGGGGCTCGAACAGTTGTGTCAAGGGGCCCATTGGCTCACATCCCATCTACCCCTCATATAAAAGGATACATGACTCAGAGAAGGAGGTACGCATCACTCCATGCCATACAACCATACTCATCTTTCTTCTCCGATCTCCGATCAGTTACCCGGACTAACTTAAGCATCGGAGAGCCCTGCGCTGCCCAAGCCAGGGTCCTCTGACCATTTGTTTTTCCCCTTACAGGTTCGCGAGATAGCAGCAGCTCCTCTGGTATTTAGTGTAAGTCCTTGGAGGCATCACGATCTTGTGAGTATATTTTCTGCACTTACAATTGGCGCCGTCTGTGGGAAACGGATTTCTCGTAATCTTCCCTATTACCATGACGAGGAGAGCTGCGAAAGGCGGAGAAACTTCTAAAACAAAGCATGCAGGACCGTCTTCTAACCTCCTTCCTGCCAAGAAGAGGTCTGGGAAGCAAACAGTTGCAGAGGACGATGCCGAGCGGGACCTCATCCGTATCAACGTTCAGGAGCGTGACCTCCGCTCGGAATCTGCTCCCAGGAGGGGGGACACCCAGCAGCAGCCTACAAGTCTCTTGACGGGGCCAAACCAGCGGGATAAGTCCCCAGTGGTCGATGGACCGCGTCCCCCTAGCCAGGAGGAGGATGACGAGGACGTTGAGGACGAAGATTATAACCCTGATGACGACTTTGACCCCACCCTTGAGGAGATAAGAGTACAGAATCAGGCCATCAGGGAGAAGGATGCTCTGATCCACCAGCTCCAGCAGCAGCTGGAAAGAGCTACGGGTTCAGCAAAGCAGCAGCAGCGGACTCATCAGGAGCAGTCCCAGCAGCATCGATCGCAACAACGACACGAAAGGAGAGTTACCCGTGTTAGGCGCACTTCCTCTCCCAAAGAGGATCTGAGGGACCATCTGAACAAGAGAAGGAGCGACCGAACCCGAGATGAAGGCTCAAGCACCAGCCACAGCTACTCGAGGAGGGCATCCGAGACCATTCCGGAAAGCATGTATCATAACCAGGAATGGCTGGATGCACATATAAGGGAGACTGTCCAGCGTAATCTGGAGGTGGCTGGTTTCGGCCGAGGCCAGAAGGATGTTTGCTGCGACCCCGTTGATCTCGGCGCATCTCCTTTCTCTCATGACATCAGGAGATACCCCTTGCCGAAGAAGTTCACTGTACCAAGATTCGTCACTTATGACGGGGTCTCAGATCCATCCACGCACCTCAGGCACTTCTCTCAGAGGATGTCTGTTTGGGGAGATGAGGGTCACCTAAACTGTCGAGTCTTTTCATCCAGCTTGGGCGACCTCCCCCTGAAGTGGTTCTGCACGCTCCCGGAAGGGTCCATTTCTAGCTGGCAGCAGCTCCAGCAGTCCTTCATGAAAAAGTTTCAAGCCTACAGGATCCTGCCAAAGACAGATGCAGACATTATGGCCCTGAAGATGAAACAGGGAGAGAACGTCACCCAGTTCGCAAAGAGATTCTGGACAGTCTATAGCCAGATCGAGAACTCCAAGGATGAGGTGGCTATCTTTGCGTTTCAAAACGCCTTGCTGCCGGACAGCGATCTACGGAAAGATCTGGCCAGGAATCCGTTGTCTTCTATAGCGGCACTCATGTCCGTAGTCAACCGCTACATCGCCCAAGAGGACGATCAGGTGAGAGCTCGGGAGAACCATGGGACCGCGCGGAAGGATCTAGGTGAAAGGCCCCCCAAGAGAGAGAGGGGACAGCCCCGAAGGAATGAGCCCCGGAGGGACGAGTCATCCAGACACTGGGCGCCAGCCGATTCGTCAAGAGCGCCGATGTCCACCTCGGCAAAAGATAAAAAGCCGAGGTTGTCCGAGGATGCACCCCGGACAGCCTACGCTATCTTCAAAGAGCCTATCCACAAAATAATGTACAAGATCAAGTCTCGGCCGTACTTCAAGTGGCCAGAGCCCCTGAGAGGCGACCCCTCCTTCCGGGACCAGGCCAGGTTCTGCGCGTACCATAAGGATAGCGGCCACAAGACTGAGGAGTGTAGGACACTGCGGGCGCATCTGGAGAGGCTAGTCGAAGAGGGACACCTGCAGGAATTCGTCAAGGCAGATGCAAGAACCGACACCCGAGCCCCACGCCGAGACGGGAGAAATCATGACAGCGACGAGTCAGAGAAGATCATTGATGTCATTCATTTGGCTCTCTCGCCAAGGGGCAATAACCGAGCACGCGCCGAGGCCAGACGCTCCTCCCATAATGAGCACGTTATGCCAGCCGAGCTCTCCTCGGCCCCGAAGAAGGCTCGGCGAGGAAGGCCCGAAGTCAGGTTCTCGGATGCAGACATGGAAGGGATCCAGCTTCCCCATAATGATCCGCTGATCGTTTCCCTGAAATTTGACTGCTCCGCGCAAGGTGTGAAGAACTGCACAGTACGGAAAATTCTCGTCGACCCCGGCAGTTCATCCGAGGTGCTTTACTTCGACAGTTTTAGGAGAATGGGCCTGTCGGAGAAGGATCTCCAGGAGGCCCGAGTTCCCCTCATCGGTTTTAGTGCTAAGCCGGTGTATCCCAAAGGGAAGCTGACGTTCAGGGTCGAGGTCGGCGGCGCGTCTGTCCTGACAACTTTCTTGGTGATCGACGCGCCCTCCCCTTATAATGCCATAGTGGGCCGATCTTGGCTTCACAGCTTGGAGGCGGTTCCTTCCACCCTCCACCAGAAGCTGAAGTTCCCTTTGGAAGGGAAGAACGGCAGGGTCGAGATTATCACGGTTAAAGGGGATCAGCAGACAGCCAGGCAATGCTTAGCAGCAGTTACGTCTGGCGAACGAGAACCCAAAGAGGTCAACATGGCTGAGGCAGAGCAGACGTTGGGCGAAGTCGGTCAGGAGCCAGAGAAGAAGAGCGTGGAAGACTTGACCGAGGTCAGAATCGACTCGGAGGATCCGGAGCGGTTTTTCCTGCTCGGCAGTCAGCTCGCAGAGCCAGAAAGGTCCGAGCTGGTCCGGTTCCTGGTGCAGAATAAAGACAGCTTCGCCTGGACGCCCCAAGAGATGCCCGGCCTTGACCCCGAGGTGATATGCCACAGGCTAAATGTGAACCCCAGCCACAAACCTGTGATCCAGAAAGCTCGCAGGACCGGGGTGCCACAAACCGAGGCCGTTGTTGAAGAGGTGGACAAGCTACTCGAGGCCGGCGCCATCAGGGAGGTCCAGTACCCGACCTGGCTGGCTAATACCGTAGTCGTCAAGAAGAAGACAAGCAAATGGAGGGTGTGTGTCGACTTTACCGACCTCAATAAAGCCTGCCCCAAGGACAGCTTTCCTCTACCCAAGATTGATCAGATGATAGACGCTACTGCCGGACACAACAGAATGAGTTTTCTCGATGCATACCGCGGCTATCACCAGATCCCCATGTATGGACCAGATGAGGAGAAAACAACTTTCATTACACCCAGGGGCACTTACTGCTATAGGGTGATGCCGTTTGGATTGAAGAATGCATGAGCCACCTACCAGAGACTCGTCACCAAGATGTTCCACAACCAGCTCGGCAAAACCGTAGAGGTTTATATTGATGACATGGTGGTCAAGTCCAAGCAGGCGCGGGATCATCTGTCAGACTTGGCCGAGGTCTTCGCTACTCTGAAGAAGTTCCGGCTGAAACTTAAGGCCTCGAAGTGCGCCTTCGGCGTTGGCTCCGGCAAGTTTTTAGGCAGCTTGGTTACACGCAGGGGCATTGAGGCAGACCCAGATCAGATCTCGGCTATCCTCAGGGTGCAGAGTCCCACATCGGCAAAGGAGGTTCAGAAGCTAACCGGAATGGCAGCGGCGCTAAATCGGTTCATCAGCAGATCCTCAGATAAGTGTCGGCCTTTCTTTCAGCTTCTTAGGAAGAATTTTAAATTTCAATGGACCTCAGAATGCGACCAGGCCTTGCAGGGGCTTAAGGCCTATCTTTCTTCACCCCCTTTGCTGTCAACTCCGGTCCACGGAGAGCCCTTGTATTTGTACCTCGCGGTCTCGGATCATGCGGTGAGCTCGGTCCTCCTCCGAGAAGAGGATAAGGTCCAAAAACTCGTCTACTACACGAGCAAGACCCTCATAGATGCCGAGACCAGGTACCTGCCATTGGAAAAGCTCGCTTTGGCGCTGGTAAGCGCCTCGCGGAAGCTCTCACACTATTTTCAAACTCACACTATAGTGGTTGTTACGGAACATCCACTTAAGTCTGTTTTCAGAAAAGCTGACTTTTCAGGAAGGATTTCGCGGTGGGCTGTCGAGCTAGGGCAGTACGACATTCATTATCGGCCCCGGACAGCGATAAAGGCCCAGATTCTAGCGGATTTCCTTGCCGAGTTCGACTCGAGTTCGGCGCCGATCCAGCCCGACCCCGAACTGGGGGGCAAGGAGCATGAGACATCTGTGGGCTCTGAAAAAACACAAAATCAGTCCCCAGCCCCAGTTTGGAGAATTTTTGTCGACGGATCTTCTACGTCGAGGAGAGCTGGAGCAGGCATTGTCCTTCAATCCCCGGAGGGGCTAGTCATCGAGCGGGCCCTGACCTTGGACTTCAAAGCGTCCAACAATGAAGCTGAATATGAAGCCCTTCTAGCCGGACTGAACAGCGTCAAAATCCTCGGAGCCCAACAGCTGGTGATCTTCACCGATTCACAGTTGGTGGCAAACCAGCTGGCAGGGGACTATCAGGCTCGTGACGACAGGATGGCTGCGTATTTGGCCCTGGCGACGAAGTTGCTTTCTCAGTTCCGCACGGCCGAAGTCAAACAGGTGGGCAGAGAATCGAATTCCCATGCAGATGCTCTTGCAAATTTGGCTAGCGCCGTTGAAGCAGGAAGAAAAAGAACCATCGAAGTGGAATCCTTAGCCGCGCCCAGCATCGAGCTCCACCCACCTCGGGAGGTGTCGTGTATCGACCTCGGCCCGAGTTGGATGGACCCTATCGTCGCTTACCTCAAGGACGACAGGCTACCCGAAGACAGCAGCGAGGCACATCGAATCAGAATCAAAGCAGCTCGGTTCTGGTTGTCTCCCGAAGCGAAGCTCTATAGGAAGTCATACACAGGCCCGTACCTCCAATGCGTTCACCCGAGCAAAGTGGAGGACCTTCTCTTTGAAATACATGAAGGGATCTGTGGAAGCCATATTGGAGGAAGGTCACTTGCCTATCGAGCCATCAGCCAAGGCTACTGGTGGCCGTATATGCAGAAGGACGCGCAGGTGTATGCGAGGAAATGTGAGAAATGCCAAAGGTTCTCCCACTCCCTTCATCAGCCAGCACAGGACCTCAGTCCGCTCTCCAGCCCGTGGCCATTCGCCCAGTGGGGGCTTGATATAGTGGGACCGCTCCATCGGACTCCCGGAAACAAAAGGTGGCTGATTGCAGCTACGGATTACTTCACTAAATGGATCGAAGCGGAGCCGTTGTCTTCCATCACAGAGCAGGATTCCAAGAACTTCGTGTGGAAGAACATCATCACGAGATTCGGCATCCCTAGAGCTCTGATCTCGGACAATGGGACCCAGTTCGATTCTCGTCTCTTCAGAACCTTCTGCCAAGAGCTCGGCATCCGCAATCATTACTCCACCCCGGCTTACCCACAGAGTAATGGTCAGGCGGAGATTTCCAATAAAGTAATGCTCGATGGGTTGAAGAAACGGCTCGACAGGGCCAAAGGAAGGTGGGTAGAAGAGCTCCCGAGTGTCTTATGGGCCTACCGAACGACCCCAAGGCGGTCCACTTCGGCGACGCCTTTCTCCCTAGCTTACGGGATGGAGGCCGTCATCCCCTTGGAAATTGGTCTCCCGACCCTTAGGTCCGAACTCTTCGACCAGGGCCGAAATGAGACTAATTTAGCCGTGGAGCTGGACTTAGCCGACGAGCTAAGAGAAGCAGCGGCAATTCGGCTCACAGCCTATCAGCGGCAACTGGCCAGAGAATAAAACCAGACAGTTCGGGAGAGGAAATTCACAGTAGGAGAGCTCGTCCTTAAGAAGACACTCCCGGGGGACAGGGACCCGAATCAGGGCAAGCTAGCGCCGAACTGGCACGGGCCGTTCAAGGTAGTCTCCACTGCTGGGCGGTCAGCCTATCGACTTGAAGATATGACGGGAAAACAGCTGCCGAGACCGTGGAACGCGTCTCACCTCAAGAAGTTCTATTTTTGAAAATGGTGTATTATGTACTCGAAGAGTTCAATAAAAGGATACTTAAAAGAACCGAGTCAATTCTGTGCGAGCACTTGTAAAATGATGAGATCGTCTCGGGTCGCCTACGGGCCGCCCGGACGTGAAGCCTTTATGGCCAAATGATGAGATCGTCTCGGGTCGGCTACGGGCCCCCCGGACGTGAAGCATTTATGGCCAAATGATGAGATCGTCTCGGGTCGGCTACGGGCCGCCCGGACGTGAAGCCTTTATGGCCAAATGACGAGATCGTCTCGGGTCGGCTACGGGCCGCCCGGACGTGAAGCCTTTATGGCCAAATGATGAGATCGTCTCGGGTCGGCTACGGGCCGCCCGGACGTGAAGCCTTTATGGCCAAATGATGAGATCGTCTCGGGTCGGCTACGGGCCCCCCGGACGTGAAGCCTTTACGGCCAAGCGATGAGATCGTCTCGGGTCGGCTACGGGCCGCCCGGACGTATAGCCTATGGCCAAATGATGAGGCCACCTCGGGGTCGGCTACGGGCCGCCCGGACGTGAAGCCTCCGCGACCGAAAAATGAGATTTCATCCTAGTGTAACCTGCTAGGACGACTACTGTGGTCGTCTCCGAGGCCAAGTACGCGGTGCAGAGGCAGGTTCGCTTCGGCTAAGCCGCCCCCGCATCGGCCCCAACCGACCGAGCTGATTTGCCGACCCTCAGGACTTGCCGCTCTCGGGACCTGAGCTATTCTACCCCTACCAGGTTTGCGTTAGAAGAAAAGCAAGGTCGGAAAGATGAAAAATGCAGGCAGACCAAATTCGACGAGATCCCCATCAAAGGCAAGTCCGAAGACTTCACAAGCACGGACAGACATCCATAAATTAAAGAAAATCACCATAAGGCTAAAAAGGGTTTTCATTAATTGGAATTGTTTGTACATCATTGTTTATACATCGAAGAGTTGAATGCCCTTTACAAAAGACGTACAGTACAAAACTACGCTGGAGGAGGTGGTGCCGAAGTCGAAGCAGGGTCCTCGGCCTCGGGCTGGACCGAAGGCTCAATGACTGTTCGGCCTTGGAATAGTGGGGCCAGGGAACGGAGGCGGCTCTGCGAAAGATGGGTGACCTTCGTTGATTTTGGCTTTCTTCAGTGCAGCGCGCCACCCCTTATCCCATGCCTTATCCCTGACCCGCAGCACCCGAGTCTCGTAATGTGTGGTGGCCTGCTTCACCGCGTCCGTGAATGCGACGTCAGCCTCGGCCTGCGCTGCTCGAGCCTTGGCCTCGGCCTCAATCGCTCTCTTCGATTCCGCGGCAAGGTCGCCCTTCAGCTTCTCGATGATCACTTCGAGCTCGGCGCACCTGTTCTTCTCGGCCTCGGTCTCAGCCCTGGCGCCCCCTAACTCGGCAACAAGTTCGACCCCCTTGGCCTCAAGCCGATTAGCCCTTTGGGTGGCCGCACCTAGGGCTTCCTCCAGCTCCAGCCTCTTCGCCTCCAGCGCGGCGATCGCAGAACTCTGCTTCATGTATCTGTCGATGAGCACCATCGACTTCTGCAAAGCCTGCGGAATAAAAGCAACAAATCGAGTTAGCCAAGATGACATGCAGATGCTAAACGACTTAACTTTGGGGAGAGACTCACCTGGATGTTTGATTGCAGCACGATCGGGGGGAGCGTCCGATCGTCGTACCCCTCATATCGCGCCATGTCCTTCGGCAGAGCGCAAGCTTTGGCTAGCGCCTCCACGACGAGGGAGTTCGCCGTGTGGACACAGTGATCCACTGTTATTCGCTCCCCCATGGTCGTGGTGAAGCTAGGCGCCCAAAGAGCCGGAGGCGGTGCTGCTCCCGAGCTCGTGTCTTCTTCCCTCGGCCTTTTCCCCAGAACGCTCCCTCTTGGAGCATCCCCCAAAGGGGAACGGTCCTGACCCACATCCGAGCCTGCCTCCCCCTCGGTTCGGCCAATGGCGATGGTCTCCTCGGGTACCCTGGCAGCGCTCGGGGGCGGTGGTGGCGGCGTCGGGGACACCGGAGCGGGTGATTCGGGTGCGGGCGACTCGGGGGTTTCGTCTCCAAAGGCTAACGCCTCGAGGTCGAGATAGGCGACTTGGCGGGCCATCTCTTCTGTACTCGGCGTCGGGAGTCGTGGGCGTCTCTGGAGAGGAGTTCCTTCCGATTCGGGTTCGGAAGAGGAAGCCTGGTCCCTGGCAGCAACCTCGGCCTCGACTAATGTTTGCCTGACCTCGACTTCGGTTCGGGAAGGCCCGACTTCGATCGGAGACGCCCTTCTCTCCGGGCTCCTCCTCGGGGGCTCAGGCGCGACTTCAGCAGTTTCCAGTTCGGCGCCCGACCTTCGAATGTAGCCTTTATACCGGGATTGGTACTTAAGCAACGCCCACGCTGCCCGATTGTCGAAGTCGGTGCACCTGGCAACTCGGCTATGCCAAGACTCGTTCTTCACCCAACGAGCGAGCCTTGCTTTCCTCTCCCGAATACCTACAAAACCAAGGATGCATCAGTTCGGGAATATCAAAATAAAAGTAGGATTTCTAAGCAGAGCATGGAAAATTCCGTACTTGGGGCCACCCCGGGGTGTCGAGGGATGCTGTAAACTCTTGCCTCCTCCTCGGGGCCGAATTCCCAGTTCCCCAAGACCGAAATGATATCGTCCCCTACGTATTTGTTTGAATCTTCCAACGCGTTGACGAAGGGCCTCCGCTTCGGCTTAAGGCGGAGGTAGTAGGTGCCCTCCTTTGTCTTGCAGAGGTCGTATACGTCCTCTATGTCCTGGATGTCCAGATTTATGTGGAGGTGCTTGTTTAGCGCCACCGTGCCCATGATGACCTTGAAGGCGTTGGGCATCAGTTGGCAGGGGGCAAGGTTCCAAGAGGAGAGGCAGGCCCGGAGCAATGGATGCAACGGGAACCTCACGCCACCCTCCACCACCGCAATGAGTGGGAAGGGCATCCAGCCCCCGACACTGCATCGACGGGCGTGATCTGCTGGGTCGCCTTTCCGGACAAGGACGTCGCCCGGAATCTTGTAGGCAACCCTAAGGGCCTCTATGGACGCAGGGGAGTCAACCCAGTGACTGAATATCCCCATGGATGACTGAGAGAAGGGCAGAGAAGGACTGAATGAGAAAGCAGAAGAAGCGAACGCGAAACTTACTCGGTTCGAGAACTGGAGGAGAAGGCACACTGCGGAAGGAAGTGGGTCTCGCTTGGAACGTATGGCCCTGGTTCTCAGTTCTTGGGAGCTCTCAGATGTGGCTCGTTCGAAAATGGCAGATAAAGAAATGGAGGAAGAAGGGGGAACCTGTTTTAATAGAAGAGCGCCAAATCATGGCGCCGTTTCCAATTTCGAAAAAGCCTCTTCGACGGTCGCGCTCTTAATGAAAGGTACTGAGGTAATGAACCCGGCAGCGACGCGTGGCACGGGCGATCCGACTCCTACAATTATTAGGAGGCGGCAGTTAATGCTCATAATTGTCTCCTGCACGCAAAGGGAAGACGGACGAGCTCCACGTGTCGCGTGACGACCAGACCATCATGATCTGGCAATTCTAAGTGGCTTTCGAAGTGAGTTTTCCACTCATAGGAATGAGATCCTGATGAGTTCAAAACTCGGGGGCAATTGTGTGGGCCGTTTCTCAGACGAGATAGGCGCTCGCTCCGGATACGTACACCTCAGCACGAGCCCTGACGGGGTGCCGATATCAATGCACATCAACACCATCCTTGCCGAAGCCAATAGAACCTCGGCTGAACTGCCGAGGCGGGTTTGTTCGCCACGGGCAGCAGACACCTGGCGAGGCCACTAGCCGAGCACTGCCCGAGCAGTCTGCTCTTGGCACGTTCTTGACGGTCGTGACCGTATCAGGGCGAGGCCCAAGGCAAGATCCGATGGGACCCCAGCCGCCGTCAGATCGTGACAGGGTTAGGCCCAGCATGACCGGCATTTAATGCTGTGTGGGCTGATTAGACCGACATTTAATACATCATGAGCTAAAGTGGATATCCATCAATTGCCTTACAGGCTAATGGGGCTCGAACAGTTGTGTCAAGGGGCCCATTGGCTCACATCCCATCTACCCCTCATATAAAAGGATACATGACTCAGAGAAGGAGGTACGCATCACTCAATGCCATACAACCATACTCATCTTTCTTCTCCGATCTCCGATCAGTTACCCGGACTAACTTAAGCATCGGAGAGCCCTGCGCTGCCCAAGCCAGGGTCCTCTGACCATTTGTTTTTCCCCTTACAGGTTCGCGAGATAGCAGCAGCTCCTCTGGTATTTAGTGTAAGTCCTTGGAGGCATCACGATCTTGTGAGTATATTTTCTGCACTTACAGTAATACCTAGAGTTTGAATACTAGACAGACAGTAAAATATACTATTTTTCATTAATAAGACCTTTTCTTTTGTGTCTCCTTAAAATTGACCTCAATTCTCTTGGGACTAAAATGTTCCAAACCGAACTTAAACTATTTCTTACAACAACAGAGATATTGAGATAAATACCAGGAAGATAATCAATGACAGTTTATGACGCCCATCACCAATAAATTATAGTGAGTTCCACTGTTAGATTGTATGGTCTCAATCCATCAATTAATGTAATAAATTGATTAATTTCTTTATTTATCAATAAAATTATGCTTACCTTTCATGAGATGAATAGTGTTTTATTACTTGATGCATATGATCAATACATATGACATAATGGTTCATGAGATAAACCGAGTCTCATTAGTATATTAGATGTGATATATGTATATGGATGAGATCCACATACAAGAGACATGTCACAAATCTTATACTTAAAAATATCTTCACAACCAGTGATAAGACTGAGCATCTCATCTGATAACGTTGCAACACTTTGATCACTATGAGATAGTGTAATTTGTCTCGATCATCAGAATGTAAGATTCTGTGTCATAGTGCTGGTACATTGGATGTATTAAAGGACCATGAAAAACACATTATGAAATACTGTCTCGATTTTAAGGACTGCTCTCATAATTCCTCAGCAATAGGCTCTCAATCCTGAGACATTGATGAACTCAAGTTTCTGTCTATTCATTTGCTTTGAGTCACCAATGAGTGAGGCCAATTGTAGGTCAACACCTCGGTGTCTTGGGTACGTGGTAGTAGGACTGTGGGAACATCTAATGATAAAAAATGAATCTATATATATTATCCCCTTGTGCCAATTAATGAATTTATCATTAGTAAGTGCGCACCCATCTCCATTAAGAGCTAACTGGATGGTACTGATGATTATTGTGATTAATTGGGGTTCAAGGATAATAAGATGTGGATCTAAGATTAGATGGGATAGATTTATTCTAATTGATCCAAAGATATTGATAAAGGGGCATACTTGTGGTAATTGGGAAGTTTAGGGTCTTCATTGTAATTTATTTCTAAAACTGGAGTGCAATTGCATTAATATAGTGGTATTATTTGTAATTAACTGTTGGCCCAAATTGTACATGAGATGTGGGGTCGCAGTGTCCCAATTGGAGCCAACTTTCTAAGGAATCCCTAGTGGTCCTCACACTAGCCCAAGTTATTAGATACTAATCCTACTTGAACTCCAAAAGGAAAGAATTAGAAAGTTACTATTTCTATTTGAAATTGGATTTCTAATAGTGGTAATAGTATGTTACTAATTTGTGTGGAAGTGAGACTTCTAATTTAATTAGTAAGAGAGGTAGAGAGGAAGTTACTTGAGGGCTTTATAAAGGGAACCATACCTTTGGACGTCCACTTCCATTATTGCACACACAACCCTCTCTTTTGCAAGTTATTGCACAACTCTTGATTCTCTCTTCTCTCTTTTAGTTCTCTTCCAGTTCCTTGGAATTTCTAGTAAGGGTTTTCTCTTTGAGATCTCACCCATCTTCTTGATAAAAGAGATCTGGTAGAGGGTCATAACGTGGAAGATCAAAAGGTCTTGAAGATTCTTATTTGATACGTGAAAGAGTTTCATCATCAAAGAAAGACGCAACTTCTCCATTAGAGCACAACCGAGTTCCTAAGGTATAATCTACTTCCGCACATGTTGTAGGCTTTTATGGATGCTCGTTGGCTGCTGTTCTATCTTCTTGATAGGTTTATTTACTGATTATGATGGCTGAGACTGAAGACATGGATTGTGGATTGAGTTTCATAGCCTTATGAATATTTGATCCCTGAGTCAAGTGGGTAAAATTTTTTAAAAATCTATCCACAAGGCCCACCTACTTCCAACATCCACCACATTCATACAAAAAGGTTATAAATTCTATGGAGCTGTAGAGTCGATTGTACCCACGTGAGCATCCAATAGGAAAGTCCCAAAATCACATGTCTATTTTGGAGTTCACTTTTTGTTGTTCAATGGGCAGAATTGACTCTGGATTCTACCCATTGTGACGATCAATGGCTAGAATCTACCCTCTGGGCGCAAACAGTGGGGGGTGGGGCTCATAAGTTCAAATCATAAAACACCATGGAGCTTCAAAAACATTAAATATGGGCGGTCTTCATGCAAAATGGTGATAATATAGATGGACAGATTGCCGACCCCCAACAAGTGCATATTAGTAGCTTTAGGTCATATTTGGCCATCATCAAATCCTTGGGGATGCATCACAAATTTTTTATTAAATTATGAAAAATTCAAGTTTGACAATTGTAAATCTTCAAAGATATGTGGAAATTCTCATTTTAAGGTCCGCCCCTCTCTTATAGGATTTAGAAGTCCACATTTTATGGGAATTTATGCATGATATCAATTTTCCTTAATATGATATTGATGTGAGTACTTAATTAGCTATACAAATCTTTTGTAAGGATGTCCTTTTAGGGGTAGCGAAGAATCCTTAAATATGTGGATTCCCCCGAGATTCCTCACTTTGTTACCAAATATGCCTAAGGGCCTCTTTCTTTACAAGAATTTCTGACAGGAATTCAAGCTGTTTGTGAATTCGTGAATTTCGGTCAGAAATTCTATGTTCACTTGCTTGCATTTCTAGCATTTGAGGCAAGTAGCATTTTGGAATTCCAAAAAAGTGGAATTCCCAAATGCTAGTATTGACTCTAGCATTTACAAATTCAAGCATTCCGAGAGGCTTGTTGGAACTCCGGCTCTCCCCCAACGATCAATTTTCATCTTCTCCTCTATTCTACTGTAACAAAATCAAGTCCAGTCATATTCTTCCTCCACCTTCCTTTCATATGTTTGCCTATTTTTCTCTTTTTTCTGCTACATGCTTCTTCTTTTTTTTTTTTTTTTTTTTTTCTTGAGGGTTTTGATAGAATGGGAAGAAGAAGGGTTTTAGGGGTCTCAATGGAATGGAACCAGTGCGGGGCTATTTGGTTGGATGGCTGGGTTGATTTGTGGCTTGTGTTGGTTGAGAGATGAAGAAACTCAAATAGTTATGAAATAGGAAATTTTTGGGATTTAGGTAGCCTAAAATTCTCAGGGATGATTTATGGCCTAAAAGAAACAGGAAATTCAGGAATGCCAGAATTAGTAGCATTTTAGAATTCCACCATATCAAATTCTACAGATTCCAACATACATGAATTCCAAAAATTCTTGCAAAGAAACATGCCCTAGAGAGTAAGATCCTTTAAAAGATACAGTGGGCAAACTAGTCTTTCTTATCTATTAAAATCATATAGGTGATTCTAATGATGTTATGATTCAAACACTGATTTTCAAATTTAGGGTTTTTTTTTCTTACAAATATTTATGAATTTATGTGACACTATATTGTTTTGAAATGTTATTGGGTTTTGTCATTTATGAATTCCTTATTTCATTCACATTAAAATTTCTGTATAAATAAAAGTGAATATCCATAAATAGTTATTAAATAATTTTTATTTTAATGAAAAATAAATGCCAAACCATTACAGTGGAGAATCATTTTCCATTAAAAGGGACATTATTTGATTTGATTGCCATTTAGAGTGATTAAAAGCATACATTAACGTTTTTGCACTTTATTATGGAGTCTGTTATGAGATTATGATCATATATAGCCCTGTTTGGAAAAGAAAATTCCAAATCCAAAATAGTGAAGTGGGCCACCCTGCTATCTCAAAGCCTTCACGTGGGGCCCCCACTACCTGTTTGTTAGTGGCTAGGAATCACAGGTTGGACTGCAGAAGGTGCCTGGTGGAAGCAACTTTTTCTTTAAATGCTTGCCATTTCTCACACACCTTTTTGTCAGGCCACATTATTAGAAAGTGATGAACGGTTGAGATGAGATGGGATGTCAAATCGCACATGAGCTGATTAAAGATTAAAAGAAGGGAAAAGTAGTTTTGTCTCTTCCTTTGTGTCCATCAGGAAACATAAAACATTTTCCCAGGAAGGACCAAGGAGCCAACAATTTAAAAGCACTTACCAGAATATGACCGTTGATTACAGCTGTCGCCACGTCAGCACTGGGTCCCTTTTTCACAAGCCGACCACAAACGCCCCTTGTGGGCGAATCTTCACCGTCGCTTTCTACACGCATCTCGCAGCGACTATATCCACACCATATTTTCACGAATCCGGATCCTATGAAGCTTCAGCATCGAGAAGTACTGCCTTATAAGTCGCATCTGCTACACGTGTAATATTTTTTTTCCTAAAACTGCGTCGTGAGCCCCACGTAGAGATAATTCTAGTAGAAGTGGGTCCCATTATTTAATTGAGAAACAAAATAAAGACGCGAAAAGACATTGACGTGACATTGCTGACACAGTATTATCATATTTTTTAATTATGTACTCAACTGTGCGATGGACCTACTCATTTTAAATTGAAATGAGAGGAATTTATATAAAAATAATAATAATAATACTTTAGATAACTAGTGGGCCAAAACAAACACTTTAATCAACCGTACATCAGAATAATTAGTTTGTCTGAAACGATATATTTTTTTAGGAGTTTCAACTAGCGTCCCTAGAGATCTTATTTTTTTTAAGTTAAGGGTCCGTAGGGATGCTGCGGCGGACACAAATTAGAGTAAAAGAGGTGTTTTGCTCGTGTTTCGCTGTCAAGGCTTTGCATATAGGTTACTATGTGCCCATTTCTGGCTTGAAAAAACGTTTGTTTATTTTTTCCTCGTGGCAGACATGTAATCTCCACTCTAAAATCACTTTCTAAAAGGGTTTTCGTCGTCCTTGTATAACAATACTCTCCATAACTTGAAAAATGCCCTAAAAATGGCGTTTGCCTTTTTGTGAAACACAATCGGCAGAGACAAATGCATGATCTACTTTCTAGTGTTTTAGGTTCTTAATCGCTTGCCAAAGGCAAATGCATGATCTACTTTCTTAATGCACTTTCATGTTCCCCACTAAACAAACAGCCCAACCTAGAAGACAATCCAACCCAGACGACACAAAAAAGGCTAGAAACCTTCGACATGGACGTGTGGGAGGGGACCATAGTTGGTAGGAGGGTGATGAGCAGGAGCAGCAGTCAGAGCAAATGTTGGAGGGGACCACAGTTTTTCGAGGAAGAAATGGACGCAGAGAAACCTGTATGTGAAGCCCTATCAGCGAAACACGAGCAAAACACCTTTTTTATTCTAATATATGTCCGTCTCAGGGTCCCTACGGACCCTTAGATTAATAAAAATAAGGTCCCTATGGACGCTAGTTAAAACTCTTTAAAAAAAAACACCGTTTCAGGCAAACTGATTGTCCTGGTGCACGGTCGGTTAAAGTGTTTCTTTTGGCCCACTCATTATATAAAGTATTTTTTTTTTTGGTAAAATCCCCTTGAAATTAAGATATATACTTGTGTAGGTAGGATTGCAAATGAACCACAATGGATCCACATCTCTTTTTAAATAAAAGTTTTGGTTTTGATTTCGGATTCAATTTTGATAAAAAAATCCGGTTTCAAAACAGGGTCAACATGGAGGACTCAAATCTAGCTCCAAAATTGATTATATTTTCTCTTTATTTTTAAAATAAGCATATCATGTAACTTATAACAGTGCATTAAGTCTCCAATATCTAGTATTATATATAAGAATGCCAAAAAAGAGTTGGTTTTAAAATACAAATTACAATATCGAAGACTCATATCCCGAGTCTCAGGTCCACGGGTCGGAACCTATATGAATCCGGAACCGGACCCGTTGATCAATAGGAGCTTAAATTAGGTTCCAAACCTGGACCCGTTTATATATCAGAATTTAAAATAGGTTCCAGACTTGGACCCGATTTTTTGTGGGTCAGAACTTCCGAGTAATCGGAGAATCGGATATCCGTTTACAACCATAAATTGGAGGGGATGGTATTTAGATTGATGAGGTCTGGATGATCTCTATGTGGGCCCTATGACGGAGCTTCAAAAAAGCGTCACACAATTCATGGGTAATAGCTACTACTAATTAGCCGTGTTATCATATTTTCATTAGGTACTCAATTGTGCGATGGGACCTACTCATTTTAAATTGAAACTATGATATATGGTTGGGCGGGGTAATATTTAGCTTGATGAGGTTTCGATGATCTCCATGTGGGCCCTACGACGTAGCTTCAAGAAAGTGTCACACGATTCATGGGTAATAGCTGCTACTAATTAACAACTCCCAAATGTATGGGTATCATCAAATTTCAACTCAATAGCATTTTTCTTTTTTTTACCGTCGAATAGACCATTTGTTAAAAAATATGATTAATATAATCTCATGCATATTCGTTATTAGATTTTTAAGAAAATATTCAATTCAACAATGGGTTAAACTTCAATTGACATAAACTTTGAGGATACACCCCCATATACCTGTAAGGCCTTTATTTTAAATGATTTCGATTCCAATAGGTGGGTAACATAGTTGAGTTTTATTTCTTATGTTTTTAGGTTAAAGGCTTTTTTTTTTCTTTTTTGCGCACTATCGGGGTTCCCAATCCAGTAGACTGCACTAATTTGGACACGTGGTTGTTTACGTCTCTTCCTTCTCTAGGGATGGACCCACATCATTTAGAAGTAGCCATAATCGCTGGATGGATGACAAGGTCCTTGATCAAAGTGTTTATAGATAACAATTTACGCTGATAGATGAAGGGCCTCCAGAAAGATCTCACCGCCCAATGTCCATGCTCTCGATTCAATGGCTAAGATTATCGGATGGATTTGAAATTTATCACAGAAGATTTCAATAATGCATCAGTCGTATCTGATTCCGCAGACTTGACGTAGTTTATTTGCAGTGGTCCCCCACAAGGTGGGTTGAACTGTTTGTGTCGTCCAAATAGGTTGGACCGATCACTTCCCTTTCCTTTTATGTTAGTTTTTCACTTCCCCCTTCGATTCTTATTCCACTTTACTACTACCACTCTCTTTCTCTCTGTCTCTCTGTGTGTTGTAATCTGTTGTTGGATTTTCATATGAGTGCATGCTTTTGAAAGATCGGAGCTTTACCTGAAGAATCCATGGCTCTGCTGCTTCTGTTCCTTTTACCACTCTCTGTTGCTGCCTTGGCTGAAGGTGCACCATTTCGTTTCTTTTCTTTTCTTGTTTGTTTGAATCTTTGCTTATATACTTGCAAACCCATTTGAGATTTCATGCTTCTGATGCTTTATTGGGACTTTTGATGTCTTATTCTTAGCATTTATTGTATCTGTGGCCCTTTTAAGAAGTGTGAGACGGGGGTGTTGAGCTTCTCTTTGATACGATAATATGCTTGAAAACAACCTTAGATTACTGCCTTTTATTATGAGATTGTGCATGTGTGGTGTTTTCGGTTTTGGTTTTTATCCCATTTCTTCTACTCTTTCAACTGGGAAAGTTTGAATCTTTTTAAGGTGATGGGTTGGTTGTTTTGGAACATTAAGGAGAAAAATGCAATCTTTCATCATATATAAGGTTCTGATTTTTGTGTAAGTTTGAGTGATCAAGATGAGGAAATAGATGATTTTTTCCCCTTCCCATACTCGTTCTGGCTTCAAACGTAGGAGCCATTTTTCTCGTTTATTCCTTTCAATAGAAAGGATAGAGAGAGGGAGAGGGAGAGGGAGAAAGGAAGAGAGAGATATAACTTTGTGACGAAAGTGCCCTTGTTTCATCTCTTTAATCTGTCAGTTGAGACCCTGGCTAGAATCAGACGTTTTCAGACGAGCGTGATACAGTGGCGTGTACAGCTGGGGGCACACCTTTTTTTTAATTGACCAAAATGCCCTCATTCATTATATAACATTGAATCCAGATATAAATCCAGATTCTCTTGAGGCTTAAAAGAGAAAACCTGAGTTAATGAGGCTTTAAAAGAGAAATCTTGAGTTAATGCCGCAATATGGCTCGCATATTGAAATCTGAACCATTTAAAATAAATGCAGCTCGAGTTTTATTTTTATATTTTGATAAAAAAAACTAATTATTGCAATCTTATGTATATTTGTTATCTCGTCTACATGACGGGGAGTTCAAACTAATTAACACAATCTTATGTATATTTGTTATCTCTTCTACACACGGGGAGTTCACTTTCAACTGTTCACGTTTCTTGTTTCTGTAGGCGAGTCCTGCTGTGGAGTTTCACTCCTTTTAACTCAGGATTTCTCTAGATTTCAGTGGGCAGGGGTGTACCTACATTGCAGTGACCTTGGGCAGTTGAAATTCCTTGAGAGTTGAATGGCTTCTTGAAGCAGGGCGGACCTGCGCCGGAGCGATTTGGGGCGCAATATGAGGTAGTCGCCCCAGGTCAAAATTGAAATCCTCGTAGAGTTGAATGAGGCATTGGAACATGCCTCACATGTCTAAAGCTTGTGGAACTATTGAAATCTGGAATCTTGAGTTAATGAGTGGAACTATTGAAATCTGAACCATTCAAAATAAATACAACTAAATTTTTTTTTAATAGGAAGATAATTAACACAATCTCATGTATATTTGTTATCTCGTCTATTGAGGCGAGTCTAATGTAGAGTTTCACTCCTTTTTAACTCTGGATTTCTCTAGATTTCAATGGGGTCCTTTCAGTTAGGGGGGCCACCCAATGCACGGCTACATGGTTCAAAGTAATTTTCACAATCTTCTTTATTTGAGTCCCTAAAAAGGAAGACAATTCATTCAACTCTGTTGGAAGGACAGTGATGTGAGTGGACCCTATAAAATAATTGTCGAAATGACCGGAGAACAAAGGCCTGGTCTGCATTGCATTTACTCCAGTCAGTTTCTGAAAGGATGTGGGGGGTATTATGGTCGATAAATAAGGGGTCTTTCATGGCAAAAGCGACTTGTGGGAGTAGTTACTTGTTAGTGGGAACGACAGTAGGTCTGTCATGGGCCCCAAGCCATTTTGTATGTTCATGGAGTGATGGAGGCGTCACTTCTCTTCTTTCTCTGGTGCATTATAATTTATCAATGGGATTGATTGTATGGCCAAAAGAAGATTTGGGAATAGGTACAGTCCCAAGGTTCAATTATCCAAAAGTGGGTCCCAACTAGTGGGCCCGCAAATATCTTCCAAAGGAGCAATTTCCTGTGAGCTGAAATGTACCACTGTACTAACTCAGCTGGTCCACATCTGAGGCCCATGAGGATCTTCAAATGGACACCATTTCTATGCATGGGCCATATATAAGGTGGGTTGTTACCTGAAAATCGCCTCTTGTACAATACTAAAACTTACATGAGTGAATGACACAATTGTTGGACCCGACATGATGTATTTTTCCTCCTAAAGACTTCATTGCCACTGCACATGGGCAAGTATTGGTGCCAATCAAGAGCATCCATATTTCTGCCCATGGTCTCTAGTGGTTTGGTCAAATTATTAAATTATTGTTCAATTGTCTAATTTATGGCCTACGATCATTTAAAGGCTTGTAATTGTCCCAGGTCTAATTGAGGCAAACTGCTCCCGTGTCAGTTTGATAATAGTGATATGTAGCATCACCGTAATCACCGAATATTCTCATTCTCCTCCAGGAATTTCTGCAAGTGGACGTCTCCATTTTATTGTCACTCACTTGGCTCGAAAAAACAGGGACCCTTGAATTATAGGCACTCACTTGGATGTCTGCATGCGGACATCTCTTAGGAGAAAACTCCACTCCCTCACATTAATAATGGGAAAGGGACATGCAAATTGTATTTTCTTGCACATGACCATTCATTATGAAGGGTTTGGTCCAATGGTTGGCCTTTATTAAAGGTGGATTGCGAGGATTTTTCATGAGATGCGTTACAGGTTCAAAATTGGTTGTGCATCCATCTGTTTATGATCATTCTTCTTGATCATTCCTCTTATTTAATAATACCCACAGATTTTTGCGGTTGATACTATAACACAAGAATTAGAATTTAAAATACAATGGTATTTTAAAATGTGTTTTTGTGGCACTCTTTATATACATGAAATTGCCCAGCCTGCTAGCTCAGCTGGTAAGGGATGCTAGAGTCCTCCTGGAGGAACCTGGGTAGCTAGGTTGGAGCTCCTGTTGAGGGAGGGAGCTATCATCTAGTAATGCCTAGAGATAAAGTAGGTTGGCAGTAGCTCAGTAGGGTAGATTAGGATTATATGTGAAGTTATTATTTGTATGATTGTATCCTAGTATCAATAACCCAATATTACTTCTTTTTTTTTTTTTTTTTTGACTCCAACAATCAAGGTTCTTATATCATTGCTAGGCCTAATAAAATGTTACTCGGATCAAATTGGTATTTTCCATCTGATTGAAGTGATCTTTTCTACTCAAGTTCATACACTAATCACCATGTGAAGAAGATTACTTTGATCCAAAGCATCACTGTATGGCTCTGATATGAGTGGTTTTCAAATCAATCCAAGTTGTGGAGGGACTGTCGTGATCTTTACTTCCTTGACAAGATGCATGGCCCTGAAAATACAAATTTTGCTCAGCTGCATTACAATTTATACCTTTGTTGAACTTTAGAAAACATTTTAATCCATGTTCTTTTGTCTGCTCACAAGCATCACAATCTATACCTTTAGAAAATACAATAGTGGTATTCAATTTCAACCCAAATGACACAAACAGCCGAATTTCATACAAGTTCTCACTCAGTTACGCACACGCAAAATTGAGGAATGGATTGCAATTCTTTCATATTCATTCATTTATTCATAGGAAACTGCATAGAAAATAAAATACATGACAAACTAATTGTCTAGGGATGACTAACTACCTAAAAGTGGTTAAATAAATTATTAACGAGAGTGGTCAAGTCCCTACTCAAGTAACACCTAACACATAAAAATATGCTTTATAAGTAAACTACTAATGTGGTTACCATTGTTTGGACTCCTGTATGGCTATACAATAGTTGTACATATGCAACATGCATTATTGTTTTGGAGCATTCTCCAAGTTGTTTTTTCTCCTGTGGTGATGATCTTGAATCTGGTGTTGTTTTCTAGTTATAGGAGAAAAGAAGTTACACTTCAATAATGTGGAGATTTTTATGTTTCATGTGTTGCATAAGGCAATGCCTGCTGTAGAACTTTCCATAAAACATCTTCAGATGAATCAATAGCGATGATACATTTCTTATTTATTGATTCTTTTACTTAACATTAAAAAATGCTCATACTTCATATTACCAGATTCCTATAAAACTTTCTTTTGCTAAATTCCATTTTTCCGTCTGGCCTTGCAGATGCATTTATTGGTGTGAATATTGGAACAGACCTTTCTAACATGCCTTCCCCAACCCAGGTGGTGGCTCTCCTAAAGTCCCAGCAGATCCGGCATGTACGCCTCTATGATGCGGACCGTGCCATGCTCTTGGCGCTCGCCAACACTGGCATTCGCGTCACTGTTTCAGTCCCCAACAATGAGCTCCTTGGCATTGGTCAGTCAAATGCCACTGCAGCCAATTGGGTGGCCAGAAACGTTGTGGCCCATGTTCCTGCCACCAACATAACTGCCATAGCCATTGGATCTGAGGTCATTACCTCCCTTCCAAATGCGGCACCTGTCCTGGTATTTGCTCTCCAATTCATCCATTCAGCACTTGTAGCAGCCAACCTTGATTCCCAGATCAAGGTCTCCACTCCACACTCCTCGGCAATCATCCTTGATTCATTCCCTCCATCACAAGCCTTCTTCAACCATTCGTGGAATTCAGTTTTGGTCCCCATGTTCAAATTCTTACAGTCCACGAACTCCTATCTCATGCTCAATGTCTACCCATACTATGATTACATGCAATCCAATGGCGTAATTCCGCTGGATTATGCCCTTTTCCGCCCACTTCCGCCCACCAAAGAAGCTGTTGATGCCAACACTCTCCTGCATTACACCAATGTCTTTGATGCTCTCCTCGATGCGGCTCACTTCGCAATGGCTGACTTGAACTTTACCAACATTCCCATTGTTGTCATGGAATCAGGGTGGCCCTCCAAGGGTGACTCTTCAGAGCCAGATGCCACTGTTGACAACGCCAATACATATGTTAGCAATCTGATCCGGCATGTATTGAATAACACTGGCACACCAAAGTACCCAGGCGTGCCAGTAAGCACTTACATATATGAGCTCTATAATGAAGATTTAAGACCTGGGTCTGTGTCTGAGAAAAATTGGGGCCTGTTTGAACCAAGTGGGGTGCCAGTTTATATCCTGCACTTGACAGGTTCGGGGCCAGTGCTGGCGAATGACACAACAAATCAGACATACTGTGTAGCAAAGGATGGAGCAGATAGGAAGCTGCTGCAGGCTGCGTTGGATTGGGCATGTGGGCCAGGGAAGGTGGATTGCTCTCCTCTTTTGCAGGGACAACCATGCTACAATCCAGATACAGTTGAGGTTCATGCAACATATGCTTTTGACACATATTATCACCAGATGGGCATGGCTCCTGGGACATGCTATTTCAATGGGGTGGCTGCAGTCACTACTACAGACCCAAGTAAGGAACCAGTGTCCTCATCCTTTGTTAATTTCTTGGACGTAGACAAGTAGCTTCATTGTTTTGAATTTTGAATGTTGATTTGTAATTTCTGTTTTTCTGTTAAAGCCAAACCAGAAGAAGCCACAATTTCCATTCTATATTGTGGTTTGCGGCATTTCTTATGCATGCTGGAATTCATGATTTTGGGTTTTGAAGGGCAACCAACCAAATGCATATATGAAAGTGTGGAGTACCTTTTCTGGTTTAAATGGAAAGTGGGTGCACTTTCCACCAAAATTGCGAATCTTCTGTGAAATTCATGAATTCGCGGATGCTATACAAAATGAGTGCCCAAACTTTGAACACCCTAAGCCCAGCACAAAGCTTTCCCACTGAGAGCTGCTCTTCATGTGTGTTGTATTTTTGTCAATTGTAAGATCTACGATAAGTTTCTACTCTTTCTTTTAGTTCCAAAGTTAGGTTCAGGATATGATTACTCAAGCTCTTAAATAGATATTTTTATTCAAGCCACTGTCAGTTTTTCTCATTTACCAAAGGATTTGTGAACGTTACGATAGGTGACCTTCATTCCTGCTGATGCCGTGCCATGTGTAGCTCTTTGATCATTATACTATTCATAGTGATGTTTTGTTCTGCATTATCTGTTGCTTTTCCAGTGGCTATTAATAATCTAATTTGACATGCGTTTGGTTGCTTTGGACTACTCCGTTGACAGGATACGTTCTGAACAACAGTTGCCAAATATTACAGTTATTGGGCATTTCTACCCATAGTTAGGCCACATCATGTATAGGCCCAGTTACTAATAACCACCTATTAAAAATTGACTTTTTTGTTTCATTGCTCCCACACACCTACGTTCTGAACGACAGTTGCCAAATATTACAGTTATTGGGCATTTCTACCCGTAGATAGGCCACATCATGTATAGGCCCAGTTACTAATAACCACCTATTGAAAATTGACTTAATTTGTTTCATTGCTCCCACATCTTCTCTTGATCTGTGACTTTTGGTCTATAATCTTTATTTAAGAGGTAGTAATTGATTCAAATTTTCAGAAATTGGATGTTGCCAATCAAATGCTCTGTGGGGACATAATAGTATTCTTATGTTTTAGTAGCATCCTAAAATTATTCACATAAATTGGGATATATTCTAGGGAGAACTTCCTAGAATGAATCAGAATCGCCTCCCTGGAAAGATTTTCATTACTAAATTGTTCTGTGTAGAGGGAATAGTCCTATATTGGCCATTGATGAGGGTCAGGGTCTCTTCTCATTCCTCACAAAACAAAGGGACATCCCTCGCCATCTAGATACAATGATTTCTTTTGTAAATAAAATATTTACTGCTTTACTTATTCTCTTTTCTAATAGAACATGTAGTAGACCATCCACAATCAGGATTGGCATATGCACGGTCATGCACCTGCAATCATCACTGACTTTTGTGGAGATGGCACATTGGCTCTACATCTGGGCAATCAAACACTTTGTGGGGACAACATTTGCTCAAGTTTCAGTGGCAGAAATCTTCTATCTCTTGATACTGTTAATTTGTCCTGTGCCAATGGCTTGGATGGTTCTATTATCATAAATTTGGAATCCTTTTGTGAATCTTCTTTAAATGATGATCAAATCGGTAAATGGCCCAAATTACCTTTCGGACCAACCATGAAATGATTTTGATAGTTCATATTAATTTTGTAGGCCATTTAGCTTTTCTCAACTCAACTAAAAGATAAATTTTGTGGAACTATTGAGTTCCGTTAATTGAGCAAATATATATATAGGGCGATTTGACCACTGTTTTTGGAACAACCCTGGGGATACTGAATCTTTAAATGGTTTTCATGCATCCAGGCAGGCCCTACAGTGAGATGTACACTAAGTAATGCCAAGGTGCTTGGCAGATCACATTACCCTGTACACACACAGACGTGTGTATGTATATGAAGGGTCTATTCAGGTGAGAACTGTCCCAAAGATGCCGTGGTCAGGCCTGTGGGGCCTACCCGGTGTCCAAAATATCAAAAATTATAAGGCATCATTTTTTTTTTTTGGATGAGTATCAAATGGCTTGTGGCGTGGGGGATTTGAGTAACTTGATATAGGTGACCCGCAAAAAGGGCAGACCGCTTGGCTCTTATGTACAAACAGTTCTCACCTGAATAATTCTGTGTGTGTATTTGCGGAACAGGTAGTCTTTTCGGTTCATAGGTGGAAAAAGAAATTATAGTGCTTATGTTCCAAGTTGAAATCCATGTAATGAAATTGGGATGCCACTTTCCTTTGCTGCCTTGGTGAAAGTTTTCTTCATTCTGTGTAGAACATATTCATCTCTTGATGGGATGACAACAAAGTTACTGATTTTGGATTCTTTCATTGATGCAGGTCATGGTTCCTGTATATTTCCAGGAAGGTACATCAGGGCAACTTATTTTTTACCTTTCCTTTTAAAACTAGAAAGGAAAAAAATGCTACCACTGATAGGAAACTTAGTTGATCGCATGCTGCCTCATGGACCATTTGAATCTTCATGAACTGGGGGTGCATGTAGGTTCGCACATAATTCAAAGTTCATGTGTTCGGATAACCTGAGTTAGGAAACAGAGCTACAGGGATTGAATTTAAAGGTAAAATAATTGCAGCGCATCCATTTGGAGGATCCAAACAGAAATCCATCATGATTAGATAGCAGTCACAGCCAAGTCAAACTGCCTAAACCTATAGACAACATCAGGTCTTATTTATACCAGAAATTCAGGCATAAGTAATGATACCAATTCATCCAATTTCTACTTTTCTATTATCTCAATTTACCATGTTCAGATTATGGAGTTTAATTTAGTGGATGCCATCCAATTTCTACTTTTCTATTATCTCAATTTACCATGTTCAGATTATGGAGTTTAATTTAGTGGATGTTATAGTGCAATTCAGTTGAGTAGCATTCACTGCTGTTAAGGTGTAAGTTTAAAATGCTACAAATTAAAGCAAACAGTATGTCTTCCTTACTTTGTGTGCAGTGGGGGCAAGAATGGGACCTTTGTGAATGGCACATCATTAGCTCCTTCCTCTAATGTAACAACCTCTGGCGCAACTTGCCACTTCTCTGATGCTGTTACCAGTCCTCTCATCGCTGGAACTCTACTTTTAAGTGTGATTTTCTTCCTCTAATGGGATCTTTGTGCAACTGCAGAGTTAGGTGCTCTCACTTGTCTGTGTTGTAGAACTAAGCAAGAATCCTTGACACAATTCGGAGTGATGATCAGGCAATTTGCCCAGTTTTGTTCTTCTGATGGGAAGAAATTGAGGGCCAAGTGTATCTGAATTTTAAAAAGAGGCTGGTAGTCGATCTTTTTCCTTCTTTTCATTTCTTTTGTGGAGGAACTGTACTTGCAGTAGAGTCTGTTGGGTTTTGTACAGACAGACCAAGGTGCTGGAAGTGTAAACATGCTGCTACCCACAGAACTTGTATTCTTTGGATTAGATTTATGATTTTTCTCCAATTGATTGATCCCATCTCTAGTACTTGTGTTCTATGAAAACATGAGAATAGTGTGAGTGAAACTCTCAAGAAAGCGCAGTGTCTGCTTGAGGACTAGTGTAACTTTGAAGTTGTCCTTCTGATCATTCTTATTAAATTGCAATTTGATGTTTAAAATGTTTGTACATGGTTCAACTAATTGGTTTTTTGGCAATAAAATGTCAGCCTACTTCCTCTGGCGTAATCTGTGTTTTATTATTATTAAAAGAAAAACCTCATCTGTTAATTGCCTTTTCATTTAAGGTCTTTGATGCCACAACAACATTGAAAACTACAATCACGACTTCATATTCTGCTACCTTACAGTAAACGGTCAACACCAGTTTTGTATGGGCCAATACCATAGATAACATCATTGGACTTTCAATACAAGTGCGCATGGCTACGATGCTTCCTTGAATCTCCAATCCCATTTTCTTGTCATATGATTTTTCGAGGAAATTGTGTTGTCTGTCTCCTCATTTCGATTTGACTAATGACTTTGACTACAAAAAAGATAGAGAAGATTTCTTGTCTTATTTATTTTGAAACAACAATACAGAAGACACTCACCAAATATCCTCCCTCTTCAGAAGCCTAATGGCTACCATCTTTGCGTTTTTGCTATGTTTCTCTGCATTTTCTCTAGTCACAGCTCAACAAAGACAAAGCAACATCACCTTAGGCTCTACTCTATTTCCTACCACCAACCCCACTTCATGGCTCTCACCTTCAGGCAGGTTTGCCTTTGGTTTCTACCCTGAAGGCAGTGGTTTTGCAGTTGGAATTTGGCTAACAACCATTCCCAACAAGACAATTGTGTGGACGGCTCGTCGGAATGACCCTCCAGTTTCTATTGATACTAGATTGGTCTTAAACAACAGTGGTTTTCTCCTTTTGATTGGCCCCGGTGACCAAGTCAAGCCCATCTCTAATGCATCGGAACCTGCATCCTTAGCCTCCATGGTCGATTCTGGTAACTTCATTCTCTACGGCTCCAATTCTCGGATTTTATGGCAGAGTTTTGACTATCCTACAGACACCATTTTAGTAGGCCAGTCATTGAGGGTGGATAATGTTCTCATTTCAAGTGCTTCCATAACCAACCATTCAACTGGAGGTTTTACGCTGGTGATGCACTTAAGTGGGGCCCTTGCAAATGTCCCAATTGAAAGAACGGGCGGCAATGACATTTATTGGAAGTCCGATACAGTTGGGGAAGGCTACAATGTTTCCATGCATCTCGACGATGATGGACGCATTTACCTGCTCAACAATACTGGTTTCAATATAAAGAATATCACAGACGGTGGGCATCCTCGCAATCCACTGGTAACATACCGTGTAACGATGGATGTTGATGGAATATTTCGGTTGTATTCTCATGATTTCAGTAGCAACAGCAGCTCAACTCCGACGGTTTTGTGGGCACCATTTATAGATGGGTGCATGGTCAATGGCTTATGTGGGCTAAATGGTTACTGCACTCTCATGGATACCAAAGCCGTTTGCTCTTGTCCTCCTGGTTTCATTTTCGTTGATCCTGTTTATCAGTTTCACGGGTGTGTCAGGAACTTCACGAGACAAAGTTGTGCAAGCAATAAGAAAGAGAATACCAAATACTCAATGGAAAGTCTGGAAAATACAGCATGGTTAGATGAACCATATGCATTTTATATGTCGATGGCAAAAGATGATTGCAGAGAGGCATGTTTACAAGATTGTAACTGCGAGGCTGCATTGTATACCAATGGAAATTGCAACAAACAGAAGCTTCCACTGTCGTTTGGTAGAACAAGCGTTTCAGGCACAACTGCAACCACAACCTTCATCAAGATCGATAATGGAAGTCCAGCTGATGAACCTTCCATTTGGACTGGGACTCCGGCTAACGGAAGAAGAGGTGTCCGTATAGAGATTCTAATTGCATGTATTGCACTTGCTGCAGGTTCATTCATTGGCTTTGCCATATTTTATTTTCTTGTTTATAGACGCCATAGATTGAGGTATGAAGCAATTAATAACCAGCCCAACATGAGTTTGACAGAAGGGATTTCTCTGCGGTCATTTTCCTATGTTGAGCTTGAGAAAGCAACTGAATGTTTCAAGGAAGAGTTGGGCAAAGGAGCTTTTGGAACAGTTTTTAAAGGAGTGCTGTCAAACAAATTCATCGCTGTGAAGAGACTAGATAACATGGTTGAAGACGGGGAAAGAGAGTTCCAGACTGAGATGAGTGCAATAGGGAGAATCCATCACAAGAATCTTGTTCGATTGCTGGGCTTTTCTGATGATGGCTCTCATAAGCTTTTGGTGTATGAGTACATGAGCAATGGCTCACTAGCAGATCTCATATTCAGACCCGAAAGCTGCCCGAATTGGGATGAACGAGTAAGAATCGCACGTGATATAGCTAGAGGTATTCTCTATCTGCACGAAGAGTGTGAGACCCAAATCATTCACTGTGATATAAAACCACAGAACATACTCATGGATGCATCTCATTCAGCAAAGTTGTCTGATTTTGGATTGGCAAAGTTGATGAAGCCAGACCAAACAAAGACTTTCACTGGAATCAGGGGCACTAGGGGATATGTAGCACCTGAGTGGCACAGGAACATGGCCATCACAGTGAAGGCTGATGTTTACAGTTTTGGAGTTGTCTTGCTTGAGATCATATGCTGTCGAAAGAATGTTGAGAGGAAGGCTCCGGAGAATGAAATTATTCTTTCCGACTGGGCTTACAACTGCTTCAAAGCTGGTGAGCTCACTAAGCTGATCAGTGAAGAAGAAGTGGATGTGAGCATACTGGAAAAGATGGTGATGATTGGACTGTGGTGCATACAAGACGAGCCATCCCTTCGTCCTTCCATGAAAAAAGTGGTGCTGATGTTGGAAGGGATTGTAGACATACCAGTTCCTCCTATAAATTCATTTGTTAGCTCCTAGTATTCAGGCCATCAGAAAGATAACTGCCAGCATCAAAAAATGCAATTGAACTTGAATCTGCCGATTCACCTTGAGACGTTCCTTGTTTTGTTTCTTATAGTTATACCTACTCCATGCATATAGCTGTTGTGCCCTATGATATTTGTTTTGTTAATAATGCACAAATATCTTTTTGTAAGCTTAACTTCAGTTAGCTATTGTTGTAAGAAAAATAATGCACTCTGATATGTTGTTGTATGCTTGAACTGTTGAAATTACATTTACATAGGCTGGAGCTCTACAATCAGACATGTGAACACAGATATGGTTCCTTACAGAGTGAAATAAGTGGATTAGCTGATTGTTTTTACCTTCCTTGACTGGTGATCAGATGGAAGAATCACTGTTGAATATCCCTAAGTCATTGATGTAATCTTGTAAATAGCTCCAAGGAGTTATGTATTCATCATGCTCCTGGAGCATCTATAATTCTCAGATGGTGGTCCAGATGGTAGAATATTTTAGATGATTGAGATTATACCACTTAGTGGCAACACTACAAAACCCACATTGATTGGAATATCCAGTTCCCCTAGTGCTCATTATTAAATGTGATTATCACGCATTCTAAGACATCATAGGTTATTAGAAGCCTTGCACAAGTTCAGAAAATCCAGACATAAAATTGCGAAGTACAAACATATTTTCACTTCGATTTTTGCTTGGTAAGAAAGAAAAGAAAAGAAAATTGGCTATGTAAACCTTATTTACTAATGGAAGACATTACCTTTCCTAGGGTATAATAAACTTCAAATTGAATGTTCTGTAAATGTATGTGATTGCTGTGTATACTTCTTTGGTGATGCAGCTAGTAGAGAAGAAATGAAATGTCAGAAGAAATCATTTTCAAGACTGACTTCTAAAAAGGACTCAATATTCCACTGCTGTAATGGAGATGAGGTTTTTTGGGGTGAGGAATTTAGAAATGAATGCTTAGACTGCAAGGACAAGGAAATAGAAAAAAATGAACAAAGTTGCCTTTTCCTAAAAGAGGTTAAGGTTACTGTCATATAAAATGGCTGACCTCACATCATTCTCCAAACTCCAGACTTACGTATATGATTTTTTATTGTATCAATGTATGTCACCAGCACCATACAACAGACCCCATGAATGGAATGCCATGCTGGACCACATGAAGTGTCGAATTCCATCAGAAAAAAACAAAGGGCACAGACCCGTTCACAATCAGAATGTAGTCTTTATACGTGGTTTGTTTACATTAAAATAAACTGGATACACAGGGTGCTTAAAAATAAAAAAATCAAGTGAGTTTCAAAAAAAGAATATTAAATTGTATATTATTTTGATTCTATTTTTCTAAAAAAATCGTTATTTGTCGCTCATTTTTTGAAATTTCTCTTTAATCTTCATTTTTAATTACTCTATCTATACTAATACAAACAAATAGGTCCGAAAAAAAAAAAAACGCTTGTCACAATCAAAATTAATAGTTATGGTGAAATTTGGCTTTAAAACTCTTGACTTTAAAATAGTATAATAGCTCATTATCAAGACGTAAAAGTCTATATTGAGTACTCCATTATAATATAGTTGTGGAAACATCCAATAATTGGGTATGCATAACCAATCCATACTAGCAAAATGCTCCCGTGCTTAGCACGGGCAATTGAAGTCATACAAAAAAAAATAATTTAATCTTATGATTGAAATAAAAAGAATTGATTTTAATCTCATACATTTATATTATAGAATGTCTAAAATAAAAAAAATTTAAAAATAATAAATTTATATGCTTATAATTATGATCACCGATAAAGAGGATGCTATGCCCTGTATCCTAATCATGAAACATAGAATAATTAATAGGCTTTTTTAGAAATCACACACAATTGAAAACTTAAATAAGTAATTAATATAAGCATTTTGAAATTTAAGTAGAAACTTGAATTATGATATTTTTGTATATATTATATTTGAGATGAGATCAAGAAATTTAGAAGAAATTTAAAATATGATGTTTTACAATTAGAAGCGGGTTTCGTAGTTGAATTCAAGGTACGTAGTTATGAGTTTCTGGATTTCGACTCAAGACGGACGGTTTTAATTTGCTTGACTCACCTTTCAATCAATAATATTGATAAAATCTCCTCCACTTATCTTTCTTCATCACAAGTTTTATGCTGAAAAGTTATTATAGTTTAATTAAGATGGAAAATAAATTAATATATTTATTAGTTCTAAAAACTTATTTAAGTTGAAAACTATAATAGATAGATTCAAATTTAGGATTTTTCCATTACTTGGATCTACCTTGGTCCTTAGGCATCATAGATCCAGTAGCACATTATCATTCATTGCAACAATAAATGTCAATTTTATTGAATTTAATAAGATTAAATAAGATTAATGGAGAATTGTGCATTGGGATTAATGATGGTCCCTAAAGGAGAATTGTGCATTGGGATTAATGATGGTCCCTCAGTAAACATTATTTAGGATGGTCAAAATCAATTGGAGTTGTTTTTAAATTGAATTCAGTCTTCGTATATAAGAATTAGTAATACTGGTACAAACTATCCAACGCATGGGGCGATTTTTCTCCCACTGGACTCAAATACCAAACAAGTCTGGGGAGACCCAATTGGATACTAAGTCAAAGTCTTCTGGAAAGACCAATTTGTGGCTCCGGTTTCTGCGGCTGCCCCTATCGATGGGGTAGCGTGTGGAAGCAGGCCTTTCTCATTTTCCAAGTCTAGGAAAGGATAAGTCAAGATGAAGAAGACTCTTGATGTTACTGGTCCGGTAATAACATCAATGACTTAAACTCGAGATTTTATACTAATAGGATGTTGAGAGTTTGAAACTGTGATGACTCATTGGGGGTAATAGGAGATTTATCCGACTCTTTTTAAGTCCGTAGAGATTAGTTTGATTTAAAGAATTTGGACAGTCATTGTTAGAAAAAAAAAAAAAAAAAGAAAATGAAAAAGTCCTAATGACTTGAGAGCATTCTTATTCTAATATAATCTAATGCTTTAATGATGTTTGGCTCACAAAATGAACAATATTTTGCCGGTCTTCCCTTTCATGATTGGAACACAGAGATGCCCATAACGAAAATGGCTACTTGCTGGGTTCGGGTCTATACCTAGGCCATGCCCTCATCATTCACTGCATCTTCATTATCATTGTGGTTGTCATCGTATCTGTGGTAAGTGGGACACCACGATCAGCCTGATCGGGCAATTTTATATGTAAGGATATCTTGTGAGATTTTGGGTGTATGCCAAACAGTGGAAATATTGATGGAAATTCCGAATCAATGGAAATATCTCATTCTAGAGGTTAGTCCAACATGGTATCCTAAACAAAATTAATAATTATGTTCGGTGGACTGGAACCAACTCATGCCATACAAGTTCCTATCCAAAGTACCTGAGAAGCATTCCCTGATTATATGGGTAAATAGCTCAGGAATTTCTCGCTAGTCAAGAGTTCAAAATTAGAGGATAGTTGCTCTTCACCCTCATGAAAATTAGCTTAACCATGATAATTGATTGAATTTAGGGGGAAGTTTGCTTACTTTAAAACTTTAGACCATATCATTAATATAATCATTTGAATATGTCTAGACAATCTCTCCCTCAGCTAGTTGGGAACATGAGTATGTAAGTGGAGTTCCCAAGTTTGAATCCCCATGTAGCAAAATTTAAAATGTCTACCCCACAATGGCATTCAAACACATGTAGTCTAAATTAAGAAGATACAAGCCACTCCAAAATCAGGATATGTTTGTGCGTTTAGTGACATCAAAATTCAAAATAATCACAAATGTCAAAGACATTAATGCTCTTATCAGGGGACAGTAACTAGTGTCCCTTCATCTTGCATTTCGGTGGGCCTCCCTTGGGACAGTTATGGTGATATCTGTTGCCCTCTGTGGTTGGCAAATGAGTGATTAAAATCAACACCATTCACATAACACATCTTAATGGTGGCTCATCTCGGTTGAGTGTTGTCACATCCCGGTACTAAATCACTGGCCTAAGATAATTCCCAATGTGCGACGCGGGTACTCCTGTGATATTGAACATGTCGTGAGCCAAATGCAACACATGAAGCAGAAAATAATCGTTTATCCACTTGTGAGTCTAGCTTACTAAAGCCTATTAATAACATTTAAATAGCATAAGCTGTAAAATAACATTTCACATCAAGGTATCATATATGTCACATTCAGTCCCATTAACGTTCCAAGTTTATACAAAAGATAATTACATTTCTCAACAAAGGAGGGTTTATAAGAATATGCTGCACAACTATACCAAAAATATAATTAAAAGTATCTTCTGAACCTACTAAGTGTGACCCACACAAAAATGGGTTAGCCACACTCTCAATTGGTCTCTAAAAAATAACACATCGCTCTCTGATGGATAAGTAGCTACATAGGGCCATTATCCGACCACTCCTCTAATTTTGGAGGAATATCTTAGTTTTCATCCTCTCCCTTTTAGGCTTTCTCAGGATCGGGGGTTGCACCTGCTCTTGTAACACTAAAGTCAGTATCATGAATACAACGATTCGGCAAGTATAGACATTAATAATAAATCACATGATGTATCAATCGAATTAATGACAATTGATTAAAAGATGCCAATATTAGGTAGAAGTAGGCAATTGTGCAAAATTAAATAAATCATGCCTAACAAATCAACTGAAGAATAAAATATACTAATTGGTTACTATATTAAGCCTATCATCTCAATTTTGAGGGCGAATCTAGTTGAGATGTCACCAGCGGACCGGCCAAAGGCTCAACTAGTTACCCGGTTCTGGAGTTTCGGTGCTCCAGAAAGCTTACTCCATTAGTCTTGACTAATTAAATCAAGTTTAACCCTGTCGGGTATCACAAGGTCGAAGTTAAGTAGTGCCGACTCAATCGAATAGTATAATATTTGAATATGGATAAAGTTTTTATTTAATGTCATCTCAAATCGAATCGAATTCGAATAATAATTAGTCACACACATAATGCTCCAAAGGAATCGAATCAGAATATAGTAATTGAAGAGGAAAAGACCATTTATATAATTAAATTATAACCCAAACTCGAGGTCAATGATGACACTCATTTCAATATGAATGCAATTGATTTAATGAATTAAGGTAATCACTAGCCAATTCTAATCAAACTATCCATTGTCTATCACCATCTACTCTGATGTAGCACTAAACCAAAAAATTGCAATTAGGAACGGTTTTAGGCCGTTTCTAATCGAAATTGGAACGGTTCTAGAACGTCCCAATATATGGTGTTCCAAATAAATTGGAACGGGTCATACCCATTCCTGAAATAGATTATTGGAATGGTTTTGTACCGTTCCAAAGTTGAAATTTGAGACGGTACTGGTCTGTTCCAATTATGTTCTATAACCCTTCCTATTTTTAAATTTCGACTAGTTTTGTGACTGTTCCAAAAATGTTCTAAAACCGTTCCAGTTTGTACTAAATTGGAACGTTTTAAAACCGTTTTGATACTGTTCTTGAACCGTTCCTATTTATTATATTAGTGTTCCAAAAGAGTTCTTGAACAGTTCCAATTCCATAAACCTAATACATTTTTAAAAATTAAAAAAAAAACTGCATTTACATCTATTCACATTCATAGAAAACAATCACCAATGGTTCACTAAATCTAGAATAGAATTCAATAGAGTAGCTTGAACTCAAATATACAATTTATAAAATTTGAATATCCATACATGCATGATGCATCGACCTCATATAAAGCAATGAATATAATTGTCCCTAAAATTGCTTATTCATCACAAATAAAAGGAGTAACCACTTTATTCCTTACAAATTTCAGAAATAAAGTCACCATACCCAAAATTATAACTTAGGAAGATGTAAATCTTTCTGGAAAATGGGGAGCTAGAAGAAGCTCAACCAAAAACCCCTCTAATTCAAGAAGATGTTGAATCAATTACAGAACGTTCAAATGGAAAGGTAATAATAAATTTTGCCAATACACCAAGATCATACTTTTCATCCACAAAAAGATCAATCTCCTCAGAAGCTGGATCTTATAGATCAATCTCCTCTACTTTTCATAATAAATCAATTCCGAAATAACCTTCAATTCACCCAACAGGCATAGCCTTTCCTGTTTATTCAGAAGTAAAAGATGAAGATATACAATTAGTAAAATTATCTGAAACTTATTTTGATGCCTCAATAAATACAATCTCTTTAATCCATGAACCCAAAGAAGAAATAAATGATTTCATAATTGATAAACAATTTCTTCAACAAGATTTATTAAAACATCCAAAGACAAAATGGTTTTTCACAAAATTCTCTAAATTTGAAAGATCTCAAGTAAAAGAATTATTGTATGAACAAATGAATAAAAAACGTAGAAATATTCCTTTCTTTGATTGACTTTCGTCAAAAATAAATAAAAAAGGAACTGTAATGATGACAATCAATAAATCGATACAAACATGGAAAACCGAGAAAGTTAAAGTTGAATCGGTTCCCCCTTTGGAAACTATAAAGCATAAAAGCATAAATGCTAATACATTAAAAAATGCTTTTCATAAATCAACCACCCCTCAAGGACTAAAGACTTACAAGCGACTACATTAAATACAATACCTTTAAATAAATGTTTAAATACGTCTACATCCAAAACTATAGACATTGAAAACAAATCTAGAACAATTGACACTGAACAAGACTTCCATATAAAAAATATTATATTTAAACCATCACTTTCATGCTCCTCTACTATAAAAACCTCTATACGAAAATCAGACGATAATTTTTCTGACCAAATAGAAGAAAATAAATATACCCCTTCATTTTCATGCCTAAATGTTTTAAGTGCTCACGATACATTAAGAAATATAGCTTCGAAGAAAGAACTAATAAAATATTTACTTGAAAATAAATCATCTGAGAAAACTTCAAATTTTAATTTTAATCCTATTCCTATACTCTCAAATCTTGGAAAAATAAATCAAATTAACTTACTCATATCTAATAAAGAAAAATATATTGAAAATCTTAAAAATTACATTAATCTCTGTTGAATTGAGGATCAATTAAAATCAAAACAATTTGAATCTAAAATTAATAATTTCCAAACCTCCTTAATAAAAGAATGTTGTTCTGAAATACCTTCTGCCTTTTGGCATAGAAAGAAACATCTGGTATCCTTACCATATATTTCTATATTCAATGAAAGAGATATTCCTAGCTACCAAAGCCAGGCCATCTCAAATGAGTCATAGACTCTTAAAATTATGTGATAAAGAAATTACAAATTTACTTCAAAAGAAATTAATTCGCAAATCTCACTCTCCCTGGAGTTGTGCAGTTTTCTATGTTGAAAATGCTCCTGAAAAAGAACGAGGGGCTCCACGCCTCGTCATTAATTATAAACCATTAAATAAAGTTTCAATCAATCAGATATCCAATTCCTAATAAACAAGATCTTATCACTCGTTTATATGAAGCATTTATATTTTCAAAATTTGATCTTCAGTTAGGATTTTGGCAGATACAGGTCGAAGAAGAAGATCACTATAAAACTGTCTTTACTTTTCCTTTTGGACATTATGAATGGAATGTCATGCCTTTTGGGCTAAAAAATTCTCCTTCAGCTTTTCAAGAAATGATGAATAGAATCTTTCACCCATATAAAAATTTCTCAATTGTTTACATTGATGACATTTTAATTTTTTCTCGATCCATTGATGATCACTGGAAACATTTAAAAACTTTCAAATGGATTATAAAGAAAGAAAAATGGTTTAGTCATTTCTCAAAGAAAAATAAAGCTTTTTCAAACAGAGACACAGTTCTTGGCTATAAAAAATCAAATAAAACAATTACTCATGTTGAAAGAGTAATCAAGTTTGCTGATAATTTTCTTGATGAAATAACAGATAAAAAACAATTACAGAGATTTTTAGGATGTCTACATTATGTATCTGATTTTTATCAAAACCTCCCTAAAGAAAGAAATCTTTTACAAAAATGCTTAAAAAATTAAACAGAGCAATGAACTCCTCAACATACAGAAGCAATTCAAAAAATAAAATAAAAAGTTAAATCATTGCCATGCCTAAATATTCCAAATCCATATTTATTTAAAATAATAGAAACAGATGCCTCTAAAATAGGATTTGGCGGAATCCTACTCCAAAAAACTGCACAATCAAAGGAACAAATTGTTAGATTTTATTCAGGCACTTGGAATACAACTCAACAAAATTACTCTACAATAAAGAAATAAGTCATTCCATAGTCTCATGTATGCTCAAATTTCAAAGACACATTAAATCAAAAATTCCTCTTACGAGTTGATTGCAAATCTGCAAAAGAAGTTTTGGAAAATGATTTTAAAAACCTTGCATCAAAACAAAATTTTGCTCGATGGCAAGCTTTGCTTGCTATTTTTTTTTTTTTTTGACATTGAATTTATAAAAGGTTCTTCAAATTCTCTTCCCGATTTTCTATCTAGTGAAAAAACAAGGTGAGCAAAGATGCAGCCAATTCTAAAAGGAAAAGGAAAAAAATACAGTCATTGATTTTATCAATATTCTGTCCAATAATAAATTCAATTCCTTAAATGCCTCTTCAATGCTTCAAGCACTATATCGTTCAACTCTTTATAAAAAATCTCAATACATTAAGATTTTTGAATATGCTCTTTTCTTTCTTGATGATAAAATTCATGCGAACCTCACAATTGATCAAATTCTTGTCAAACTTTTCCGCAAAAATAGTCACTTTGTCCCAAAAGCACCCAATATCTCTTATAAATATTATGAAGCAATATTGATTCAGTCAAAAAGTGCCATCATCACTCATGAAGATCGCGACGACGAACATGCGTTTTCCAAAATAAAGATTATGCATATCCAACCTCCTTAATTTTGAATGGGCAAACAATTTATTTGCACAAAAAACCGTTGCTCAATCCCAATGGGACTTCTTGGCCCTATGATTATTATGATTATATGAATGCATGGGAATATGCCTTGCTATATCAAAATTCAAAACGATCTCATTGTTGGTACATCAGCTTTTCATCCAAATGCAATTCAAATATTCCATGCTGGTTCTGGCACAATTGGTGGTCTCATTTTGGGGCACAATTCTGTATACTTCCAGAAGCCTTATTAAGTCATTATCAATCATTTGAATTTCAAACTAGTTTTAACATTCTTGAGTCTTCATATTTGTTCTTTAAATTTACTTCTTCTTCCACAATATTTCTATGGATCCAGCGCTGGGAATATGGTATAGGCAATAAAGCCAACATGTTTTGTTCGTAATACTTATATCAAATGGTGTGATAAATTTGACATCTCCCAATTTCTCAATAAATCTCACCACTCATCCCCTTAAGCCTCTCTTATCATACAACCTCATACAGCTAATCCTCAAATCAAGAAGCAAACAACTCTTAATATAATTTTACCAAAAAGCTTCAAAGATGCCGTTCATGGAGTATCCTACTCTCCAGCAACTCCAATCAATACTCAGCAGCATATGGATCTTCTGTAAGAAATTCAGCGAATGAAGAATGAATTAATTCTATTGCTCAGAAATCCCATTATGAATAAATATGACGGATTTATTCAGGAAGTATCTTCTTCTCATGGCTCCGTCAACAATCAAGATGACTATGATGCCACAATGCCTCCTTCTAGCGCCCGACGAATTTTAATGCAGCAATTATTTGTCTACATATAGATCTGTCAAATGCATCTCATGCAAATTTCAATGCAAATTTCGTCATCAAATACAACCTTCATCACCTTTCATGCAGCTTCAATACAGATGTCTCAAATGCATTTCTGTATTCAATCATGCAGTCTGCACAAATTCCTATACAATACTGGTGTCGGCAAAACTCTCCCCATACAGCCATGTGTCTTGCAATAATCTCTTATGAGAATAAAGTATTCATCATCAATAAATTTCCATGGAAAAATGAAGTTAAGGCATTCAAAGTCATCTTGACATGACTAAATGTCATTCTCATATCTTTATGATAACTCCATATAAAGAATCCATAAAATCAATTCCATACCAATAGAGGCTCCTATTTTGGTGCTCCACCATGCTACTCCAATAAAGCCATATACTCTTTCGGTTCTTCCATCAATGCAGTAGCCAATACAGTACTATGTAGTAACTGCAGCAAAATATCAATTTAGATGTTAGACGCATGCAGCAACAACAATAATGCAAATTATATGATATAGTGATACAGCTCTAGCATGCAGCACAAAACAGTACAAATAACGTATACATCTTTTCTTATTGTGAATTTCAAATAAATTTCAAATGTAATTCAGTACGAATTGTCTATAAATAGGGAATGTGAGCCCATGTCTCACAACACAACAACGAACAACACTACCATTTGTAAATCTTCCGCTTTCTTTTCTTTCTTTTAATATAGTCTTAATAAGAGTTTACTGATTCGATTCCGGTCGAGTCATTCACTGTGATATAAAACCATATAAGCCCTCCAAGGGTCATTCTTCATAGCCAGGTGCCACAGTTGACAACGCCAACATATGTTAGCAATCTGATCCGGCATGTATTGAATAACACTGGCACACTGAAGTACCCAGGCGTGCCAGTAAGCACTTACATATATGAGCTCTATAATGAAGATTTAAGACCTGGGTCTGTGTCTGAGAAAAACTGGGGCCTGTTTGAACCAAGTGGGGGGCCAGTTTATATCCTTCACTTGACAGGTTCGGGGCCGGTGCTGGCGAATGACACAACAAATCAGACATACTGTGTTGCAAAGGATGGAGCAGATAGGAAGCTGCTGCAGGCTGCATAGGATTGGGCATGTGGGCCAGGGAAGGTCAATTGCTCTCCTCTTTTGCAGGGACAACCATGCTACAATCCAGATACAGTTGAGGTTCATGCAACATATGCTTTTGACACATATTATCATCAGATGGGCATGGCTCCTGGGACATGCTATTTCAATGGGGTGGCTGCAGTCACTACTACAGACCCAAGTAAGGAACCAGTTTCCTCATCCTCTGTTAATTTCTTGGACGTAGACAAGTAGCTTCATTGTTTTGAATTTTGAGTGTTCATTTGTAATTTCTGTTTTTCTGTTAAAGCCAAACCAGAAGAAGCCACAATTTCCATCCTATATTGTGGTTTGCTGCATTTCTTATGCATACTGGAATTCATGATTTTGTGTTTTGAAGGGCAACCAACCAAATGCATATGTGAAAGTGTGGAGTACCTTTTCTGGTTTAAATGGAAAGTGGGTGCACTTTCCACCAAAATTACGAATCTTCTGTGAAATTCATGAATTCATGGATGCTATACAAAATGAGTGCCCAAACTTTGAACACCCTAAACCCTGCACAAAGCTTTCCCACTGAGAGCTACTCCTCATGTGTATTGTATTCTTTTCAATTGTAAGATCTACGATAAGTTTCTACTCTTTCTTTTAGTTCCAAAGTTAGGTTCGGGATATGATTACTCAAGCTCTTAAATAGATATTTTTATTCAAGCCACTGTCAGTTTTTCTCATTTACCAAAGGATTTGTAAACGTTAAGATAGGTGACCTTCATTCCTGCTGATGCCGTGCCATGTGTGGCTCTTTGATCATTATACTATTCATAGTGATGTTTAGTTCTGCATTATATGTTACTTTTCCAGTGGCTATTAATAATCTAATTTGACATGCATTTGGTTGCTTTAGACTACTCCGTTGACAGGATACGTTCTGAACAACAGTTGCCAAATATTATAGATATTGGGCATTTCTACCCATAGATAGGCCACATCATGTATAGGCCCAGTTACTAATAACCACCTATTGAAAATTGACTTTCTTTGTTACATTGCTCACACATCTTCTCTTGATCTGTGACTTTTGGTCTATAATCTATATTTAAGAGGTAGTAATTGATTCAAATTTTCAGAAATTGGATGTTGCCAATTAAATTCTCTGTGGGGACATAATAGCATTCTTATGTTTTAGTGGCATCCTAAAATTATTCACATAAATTTGGATATATTCTAGGGAGATCTTCCTAGAATGAATCAGAATCGCCTCCCTGGAAAGATTTTCATTACTAAATTGTTCTGTGTAGAGGGAATAGTCCTAAATTGGCCATTGATGAAGGTCAGGGTGTCTTCTCATTCCTCACAAAACAAAAGGACATCCCTCGCCATCTAGATACAATGATTTCTTTTGTAAATAAAATATTTACTGCTTTACTTATTCTCTTTTCTAATAGAACATGTAGTAGAACATCCACAATCAGGATTGGCATATGCACGGTCATGCACTTGCAATCATCACTGACTTTTGTGGAGATGGCACATTGGCTCTACATCTGGGCAATCAAACACTTTGTGGGGACAGCATTTGCTCAAGTTTCAGTGGCAGAAATCTTCTAGCTCCTGATAGTGTTAATTTGTCCTGTGCCAATGGCCAAATTTGGAATCCTTTTGTGAATCTTCTTTAAATGATGTTCAAATCGGTAAATGGTCCAAATTACCTTTCGGACCAACCATGAAATGATTTTGATAGTTCATATTAATTTTGTGGGCCATATAGCTTTTATCAACTCAACTAAAAGATAAGTTTTGTGGAACTATTGAGTTCGGTTAATTGAGCAAATATATATATATATATATATATTGGGTGATTTGACCACCGTTTTTGGAACAGCCCTGGGTATACTGAATCTTTAAATAATTTCATGCATCCAGGCGGGCCCTACAGTGAGGTGTGTACTGAGTATTGCCAAGGTACTTGGCAGATCACATTACCCTGTACACACACAGATGTGTGTATGTATATGGAGGGTCTATTCAGGTGAGAATTGTCCCAAAGATGCCATGGTCAGGCCTTGTGGGGCCTACCCGGTGTCCAAAATATCAAAAATTATAAGGCGTTGTTTTTTTTTTTTTTGGACGAGTATCAAATGGCTTGTGGCGTGGGGGATTTGAGTAACTTGATATAGGTGTCCCGTAAAAAGGGCAGACCGCATGGCTCTTATGTATGAACAGTTCTCACTTGCATGATTTTGTGTGTATTTGCGACACATGCATGGCTCAAAAAACCGGCCGATACTGATTCATATCGGCCGATACTGAGTCGATATCTCAATGAGATATCAGTTTCAGTAAAAATCGCCAAAATCTCAACCCATATCGGCCGAGATTTGGTTCTTCTCGGTGGAACGATATCTTGGCTGATATTTTCAAAATATCGGCCGAGATTTGACAAAAAGGGTGAAAACCCTAATTTTTTCATTTTTTCCCCCATCTTCATCTTCTTCTCCTCTCTTCTCATCTCCTTACTACCTATAGCAGCAGCCACACTCCCTCTTGCATATTTTCAAATCCCACTTCTAGTTTTTGAAGAAAATATTATCTAAGGTAAGAGAAAATCAACTTAAAGCATTTTATTATGTGTTTTTTTTATATTCAGCATAGACATTTGTCACTTTTGCTTTCTTCATTTAGAAGTTATATCAACATACTTTCATGCTAGATCTACTCATACACATGATTTTGAACTTTTTTTCAAATTTTTTTATTTTCGGATTTTTTAATATTTGAATTATAATATATCAAATTTTGGAGATTTCATCATAAATATGTTCTTTTAATGATTCATGATCATTGTATGGTGTGTAAATGATTGATCTACATACTTTTATGTTAGATCTATATATTTAGGATTTTGAAAATGATTTTATTAATTTTTGTTTTCCAAAAAATAATTGTTGTTACTTGTTAGGATATTTGTGATACCAAAGGCTTAATGGCTTATTAATAGTGTATAGATATCTAGATCTACATCTACTCATATTATCATCTACTGATGATGATAATGATATCGAGCCAGGGCGACACTCCACTTGGTATTAGAATGTCAATCTGTCATACACTCATACTCATCAGTCTCTCTCTAGTCTCTACTCTCCACTAGTCCCCTCTAATTTCAGGTAAACCATGAATATTGTGATTTCCAAGTGCTTTCTGATTTATCTATCTTAGTCCCTAATTCACTATCTCAGTCACTAATCTTCAGGGTCTTGAATTTCACAACTTTATTTGATGATTGAGTTAATATTAAATGATGATTGATATGTTATCTTTATTTTCTTATATTTTATACTAATAAATTGATCATGAGCATCAATAATGTTTGCATTATATAAAATACTGAAAAAGACAGTGAACTGCGACATAGACAAGACTCGTAACTTAAGGTGACCGAGATTTTGATTTATTGCTGTCATTAATGGAAACAAATATTGTTTTCCAGTATTTTCTAATATTATGGATTTTTTGGATATTTTTGCGAATTTTTTTGGATTAAAAAAAAATTCATACTGCGATGACCGCGACGGACCAATATCTGCGACCGATACCGATATCATATCGGTTTCTCGGCCTGGCCGATACCTCGACCGAGACCGAGATTTTGAATCATGGGCACATGTAATCTTTTCGGTTCATAGGTGGAAAAAAGAAATTATAGTGCTTATGGTCCAAGTTGAAATCCATGTAATGAAATTGGGATGCCACTTTGTAAGTACTTTTGAGGTTGGCTAATTCATTGGGTGGACAAAACATGGGAGTCCATGTATTTTAAAATTCTTAGATGGACCACTTTGTGTTGAAGAAGGATTAGAAATTCGTAAGAGACAGGAAGGAATTCGCGAAAAATTAGGCATAGAGACAGACCGATCGATCGGCCTGCAGGTCCGATCGATCGCTCTAAAAAGGCTCTTAGTTAAAAGTCAGATCGAACGATCGGAACTGCAGGGCCGATCGATCGGACAGCGACGAAGCCCAGCTATTTTTTCTCCTGTTCTTTCTAAAACCCTGTTTTCCAATCCTAATCAAACCCAACCTCTTTCATACGAATCCTAGAGCCTATTTAAGAGATTAAACTCTTCACAAAACCGGTACCTCTCTCTCTAATCTAAACCCTAGACTATCCTAAGAGAGATCTTCATCCTCCAGAGAGTTCTTTTGAGAAATACATGTGCTGAAGCATTGCTCTTTGGAGATCCAACATCCATCTTCCAGCCAATTCGTCTTGCCCAAGGCGTGGAGATTGAAGCACTGGAGAAGGTGAACGGCGTGGTTGTCGACAATATTCACGGTGGTCCTTAGGTTGTGGTCAACTGTAAAGGAGAGTGAGTTCATCTTGTAACCTTTGAATTCATAGTGCTTGATCTTTCTGGACCGGTGCTAGGTCCCGTGGTTTTTTCCCTTTCCAGGGTTTTCCACGTAAAAATCTGGTGTCCATCTTACTGCTTGATTAACTTAGGTTTCTGCTTTCCATATTAGCATCTGTGCTGGGATTTATTTTATTTTTCTGTTAGGTTTTAGTTTGTCAACCCTCCAGGAATTTTCACACTTTCCATTGCTGCCTTGGTGAAAGTTTTCTTCATTCTGTGTAGAACATATTCATCTCTTGATGGGATGACAACAAAGTTACTGATTTTGGATTCCTTCATTGATGCAGGTCATGGTTCCTGTATATTTCCTGGAAGGTATATCAGGGCAACTTATTTTTTACCTTTCCTTTTAAAACTAGAAAGGAAAAAAAATGCTACCACTGATAGGAAACTTAGTCGATCGCATGCTGCCTCATGGACCATTTGAATCTTCATGAACTGGGTGCATGTAGGTTTGCACATAATTCAAAGTTCATGTGTTCGGATAACCTGAGTTAGGAAACAGAGCTACAGGGATTGAATTTAAATGTAAAATAAATTGCAGCGCATCCATTCGGAGGATCCAAACAGGAATCCATCATGATTAGACAGCTGTCACCGCCAAGTCAAACTGCCTAAACCTATAGATCAACATCAGGTCTTATTTATACCAGAAATTCAGGCAGAAGTAATGATACCAATTCATCCAATTTCTACTTTTCTATTATCTCAATTTACCATGTTCAGATTATGGAGTTTAATTTAGTGGATGTTATAGTGCAATTCAGTTGAGTAGCATTCACTGCTGTTAAAGTGTGAGTTTTAAATGCTACAAATTAAAGCAAACAGTATGTCTTCCTCACTTTGTGTGCAGTGGGGGCAAGAATGGGACCTTTGTGAATGGCACATCATTAGCTCCTTCCTCTAATGTAACAGCCTCTGGCGCAACTTGCCACTTCTCTGATGCTGTTACCAGTCCTCTCATCGCTGGAATTCTACTGTTGAGTGTGATTTTCTTCCTCTAATGGGACCTTTGTGCGACTGCAGAGTTAGGTGCTCTCACTTGTCTGTGCTGTAGAACTAAGCAAGAATCCTTGACACAATTTGGAGTGATGATCTTTGCCCAGTTTTGTTCTTCTGATGGGAAGAAATTGAGGGCCAAGTGTACCTGAATTTTAAAAAGAGGCTGGTAGTCAATCTTTTTTTCTTCTTCTTTTCATTTCTTTTGTGGAGGAAATGTACTTGCAATAGAGTCTGCTGGGTTTTGTACAGACAGACCAAGGTGCTGGAAGTGTAACCATGCTGCTACCAACAGAACTTGTATTCTTTGGATTAGATTTATGTTTTTTCTCTAATTGATTGATCCCATCTCTACTACTTGTGTTCTATGAAAACATGAGAATAGTGTGAGTGAAACTGTCAAGAAAGGGCAGTGTCTGCTTGAGGACTAGTGTAACTTTGAAGTTGTACTTTTGATCATTCTTATTAAATTGCAATTTGATGTTTAAAATGCTTGTACATGGTTCAACTAACTGTTTTTTTGGCAATAAAATGTCAGCCTACTTCCTCATTAGTCACAAAAGCAAGGAAAAAGGACTAATGGATCATCATTTCACTTGACTTCTTTCAATTAGCAACTTGGTCTGAAGCTACAATATAGAAAAACTGACCCAATCACAATTGCTGTGATACCACTTGTAGGATCTTACATTTCATTAAGCTACCACTTATCCCAAAACCAATTGATGATAGGAAACAGAACAATAATAATTTTATGGTGAGGGCGGGGGTTCAACCGCAATGGTGGATGTTGACCTCAACAAAGAATTGTGACTTGTAACCATCAACTTTGTAACACCCCAACCGAATTTAATCTTCATTAGTGTTAATTAATGAGGATTTAGCTTAATTAATCATGTTTAGTTGTAAATCATCGACCTTAGTACTCATTATTTTTTTTTAGACCGAGTTAACTTGAGTCTTGAGTCTTGATGAAGTGAGTGGCGTAGATTGACTCACTTGGATTGAGTCAAGTACTTTTTCGTAATTATAGATTTTCTTGTTTTGCATCATTTCCACGTCATCTTGGCGTCATCGCGTGTATCTCGTTGAGCACGTCGATTTTCGTATTCAACTTTACTTCATTTGATCATTCGTTGAAGAAATGGACCCTCGTTTGACTTAAATTGAAATTATACGAAACTAATGGACTTTTCTGCAAAATTCCATCTTTATCACTTAAAACAACTCAATTTCACTCAGTTCATTCAGTTGTTGCGTGTGGGCTGTGGAGAGAACCCTCCTCCTCCTTGTTCCTTCCAATTTCCCTTTCTTTCTTCAATCACTTTAGCCTTGTGCAAGTGAAGACAAGTGTGGAGACCAACTTCCTCATCTTCTTCATCTTCCTCCCTTCTTGTTGGCAAGAAACACACTTCCTTCATCTTCCATTCCTTCAAATTCGGAATCATTACAAGAGGTAGGTTTCAAACACTTTTTGTTTGGGTTTTTGAGTTGTATTAAAGTCAAAAGACCCTTGTGATAATAGACATGCATCCATATTCATGTGTTCTCCATGTGTATTGTGTGATTAGGGTTGGATATTTGGGAATTTTAGGGTTTTGAACACCAAGAGAGTAGAAGAGTTATGGAAAGCGTAAATTAAGACAAGTACAAGCATAATATGAATTTGCATGTTGTTATTTTCATTGATTCTATGTTTTACGCATGATTCTTAGCATTCAACAATGTAAATTTTGATTTAAAATTCATGTTGAGCTCTCTTTGTGTATCGAAATGTTATGGATGGATTTTTATGTTGAACATGGGAGCAAGAAGGCTCCATGTTACAGAAGGTGAGAAGAAGTATGGAAAGGAGAAGAGGAGAGAGAGCTTTAGAATGGGTGAAACAAAACAGATCCGCAGCCAGGCGGTTAGCCGCGTGGACTGGTGGCTAGCCACATGACCCCTGGCGGCTAGCCGAAACACCCCCCCGCCCCCCCCCCCCCTCCCCCGCGGTTGTTTTTCCAGAAGCTGACTTTTATGTCAGGAAATCAGGCGACTAACCGCCAGGTCACCCCCATTAACCGAAACCCTAAAAATTTTAAATTGTTTTATTTTATTTCCAATGCCCTATTAGAGCCATAAATTAATACCTAAACCCTTAGTTCCCTAATTGAAACTAGGAGCTTGAGTAGCCCTAAAACCAATCAGGACCTTATCACCATGCCATGGATATTAAATTAATGAACTTTCTATTAACCTGTGACACCAAAGTTCCTTAAATGTATGTCGAATTGGATGATGAGGAAACAATAGAGGATTAGACTAGATTGGCTAGTAAGTTCCTTGACTCCTTGACTTATTGCATTTCATATTGAATTATATCTTCATTTGATAGATTAATCATTATAGATAAATAAGTTCAATGACTCTGTTCCTCCGTTATTCTTCAAATATTGTATATCGATTCAGTATTTAGTTGAAATGTAGATTTAGTTAGTATATATTGATATATGAATTAAATTGCTTTGAATTATAGACAGTTGAAATATAACTCACTTGAAACTACATAGTTTCATTCGATTGAGTCGGCACTACCTAGCTTTGACCTTGTGACGTCCGACGGGGTCAGCACTTGGTTTATTTATTAGAGACTATTGCAATAAGTCGTCTGAAGTACCGGAACTCCAGAACCGGATAGCCAGTTAGCCTTTGGCCTGGCAGCTGATGACATCCCAACTAGATTTGCTCTCTTTGAGAGGATAAGCTTAAAGTATGGCCAAATTAGTATGTTTTCTTATTAATTGACTCACCTGCATAATCATTCGATCTTTGCACAATTTACGTAGTTGATACTATTGTTGACATCTACTGATTCACTTGTCTTAAATTCAAATTGCAATATTATGTGATTTCTTATTTTGCCTATTCTTGCTAAATCGTCGTATTGAGATACTACATTTGGTGTCACAGACGCAAATCCAGCTCCCGAGCCTTAAGAGGTCCAGGAGGGAAAGGAGGGTGCCCAAAAGGTACCTTCAGGTTTAGAAGAGTGGCCAGAGCTAGGGCCAGCTTAGATTTTACCTCCTTGGAGTGCAAACTACACTTGTAAATACCATAGTTCGTGTGACTAGCCTTTTTATGTTGTCACACATAATTCCTCTGCTTATACTTTTGGTAGCGGATGTACAGGGATTCTTTCACTAGTCCCTCTTTTGTAACTTAATGTATATACTTGTCTAATTCTTTTGTGTTAAACTTAAATGTTTAATTGAACTGAATGGGAGATGATACCTTCTATAAATGAATTACGACTTTCGCTATATCAAATGTTATTTGTTCTCACATGTGGATTAGTCGATTTTCTTTCCTTCGTGTGTTGTATTTGGCTCGAGACAGGTACAACATGCGGGAGTACGTGTGACACACCTCGGGGATTACCCTAGGTCAAGGTGATTTCGGGACCGGGATGTGACAAACTGAAAATTCCCCTTAGGGCTACTAGAATGGATTACTAGTTCTAATTAACCAATCAATGCAGCGGAAATAAACCAATCAGACAATATAGAACTAGCTATCTACCAATCACACACCACAAGAAGGCAGACATAATTTTTAACGTGGAAACCCTATCCAGGGAGAAAAACCACGAATCAGAAATCAAGAGATAACGAACAGTTACAAGATATACTCACAAGCTCCTTTACCTAAGTCTGTACCTCGACCCAAGGACTGTAGTTATTCTTACAAAGAATCCACTGACACGACATCCACCGCGCCCCGTTCTCCTTACTTGATCTCCTCACACATTGTCAACCAAGATGATCAATCTTCTATAAGAGAAGTAGAAATAGCAACAACCTTCTAGAGCAGCATTTCAGAATGATCTCTCAATGGCTCTAGAGAATAAACTCTCTTTAAGATATCTCTGACTCAGATTAATGAGAGTTGTATGTGATTGCGGTCGTCCCTTTAGGGTTGAGAGAAACACCCTATTAATACCCCCAAATTCATGCCTAAAGATGCCTAAGTTGATTAGGACTAAAACTAGCAGTTTGAGCACAATTAGAATAGCAGTTTCTAAAATTCGTAGTATACTGCGCTTGGTTCGCTCGAGCGGACATAGGGTGCGGTCGAGCGGACATGCCTCTGTTTCAGTGCTGGGGCAAACCGACCTGTTCGCTCGAGCGGTTATGATGGTCGCTCGAGCGGACCCCTTTCTGGTTGATCTGGAAATTCAACCCTCTTTTCTCCAGTTTTCTTCTTATTTTCTTCTTCTGAGTCCTTCCAACCTTCTATTTTCAGAGTCATTTTCTAAATAAAAAATTACAACTCAAAAGACCTAGAGTTTTGTCCAACCCATGAATTAAGCCAACACTAAAATTCCTAACAAATCTCCCCCTTTGGCAATTCATGAACAAAACTCCCTAAGACAATACAAGTTGATCCACCAAAAAGAAACCCAAAATACATTAAGAAAAATCAGCAAAAAAAAAATTCAGCAATTGTAGAAACTGCGAATCTGCATTATCTGCATTGTCTTTGACTCATTTGAACTTCTTATTTTCTTTAGCTCCCCCTAGCTTTAATATTCCCCCCCTTTTTGTCCATAATTGACAAACAATTTTCTTCAAGTAGCTTCTGTCAATCTGGATTCTGTAGCTCCCCCTAAAATAGACTCCCCCTCAAGAGGATCTTCGTATCAGCAAAGGGGTGGGGGCTTGATCTTGTAGATCAGGGGTGATGAAGCTTTGGCACATACACTTGCATTTTCAGACATTTCAGCATAGTGTGTACCAAGGCAGATGGAAGGTCTTCTTTCTTGACCCAGACAGCTTTAGTTTTCATAGGTGACTCTTCCTTCTGTTTTTTCCATTGCTTTTGGTTTGGAGACTTTCGTATCTTATTGCAATGGGGTCGAATGTGTCCTTTAATTCCACAGTGATGGTAAGTGGGAATTCGTTCAGGACGTGGCACATTCTTCTTCTTGACGGCTGTATTTGTAACATGAACAACAGGATTAGTAACAATTGAAGTTTGAACAAAACAATTATTACCTTTGGCTTTTGATGTAGATGCCCGGTCAGTGTAGCCAATGCCATGCATGTTATTCTTTGCCTTTTGACTGCACAGGATGTCATCAAGTTTTTTAGACCCAGCATTTATCCTATTTAGTGAAGTCTTGCTTGTATCCAACTCAGAAAGAACAATCTTGAGTCTACCTTGTAGGTTGGTATTTTCAGCTTTCAAGGTCTCCATATCATGATTAATCAACTCACACTTCTGTGCTTCAGCAGTCAATTCATCTGCCAATTTGTTATTTTCAACCTCTAAGTGACTTACTTTTATAAGACCTTCAGACAATTCTGCTTTTAATGAAGTATTCTGCTCTTCAGATTCTTTCCAGCGTATAGCTACTTTTTCATTCATCTTGAGCATTTTCATGGTCTTTGCAAACAATAGATTATATTCAGTTTGCCAATCATGTTCTGTCTCTGACTCACTAACATTATAATCAGTCCCCTCATCAGAAACTGGTGGAGTAGCAGAAATTGAAGTTGCCATGAATGCCACAAATTTTCCATGATCATTTTCAGAATCTTTTTCATTTTCCTTTTCTTCTTCAGAAGAATCTTCATCCCAAGTGGTGTTGAGAGCCTGTTTTCTTGGCTTTTTGTTAGCACAGTTACTAGCAATGTGTACATAGCCATGACACTCAAAGCATTGAGTGCCTTTGGGAGATTTTTTCTTGACAAAATTTTTAAGGACTTCTAGATTGCTTTTCTTCCTCTTCATAAACAACTGAAATTGCTTCATAAATTGAACAGCAACTTGGGGATCAATCTCCTCAGAATCAGAATCAGAATCACTAGCAATTTTCCTGTATGATTCTTTGTAGGCTTTCAAAGCAATACTTTTTATTTTTGGTTTGGCATTAGACCTTAAGTTTGCTTCAAAAGTCTGAAGGTTGCCCACTAATTCTTCAGCTTTGAGAATATTCAAATTTTTATTCTTTTCTATGGCCACAACCTTTGCATCAAACCTTTCTGGAAGAGACCGCAAAATTTTTTTTACAACTCTGTTTTCAGGAATTGGCTCTCCCAAAGTAAAGGCATCATTCACAATTGTATTCAGTTTTGAATTAAACTCATCAAAAGTTTCATCATTTCCCATCTTTATGGTTTCAAAAGCTGTATACAATTTCTGAAGTTTTGATTGTTTGACAGTGTCAGTCCCTTCATGCACAGTCTACAGAATATCCCAAGCTTCTTTCGCAGTGGTGCATGTAGAAATTCTACTAAAATCAGATATGCTTACTCCATTATAAATAGCATTCAAAGCCCTAGAGTTGCAAGTGGTTGCTAATTCTTCATCCTTTGTCCACTTATCTTCAGGTTTGGGTCCAGTTACCCCATCAGTAGTAATAGTGGGCAAGGAATAGCCATTCACAACAGATTTCCAAACTTTCAGATCTATGGCTTTCAAAAAGGCAACCATTTTGGCTTTCCAATAAGCATAATTGTTACCATCCAACAGAGGAGGCTTATTGGTTGAAGTGTCTTCACGATAGACATCCATTCTAGCAATATTTGGATCAACACAATACCTTAGTGTAACCCGCTCTGATACCAATTGAAAAATCCCCTTAGGGCTACTAGAATGGATTACTAGTTCTAATTAACCAATCAATGCAGCGGAAATAAACCAATCAGACAATATAAAACTAGCTATCTACCAATCACACACCACAAGAAGGCAGACACAATTTTTAACGTGGAAACCCTATCCAGGGAGAAAAACCACGAACCAGAAATCAAGAGATAACGAACAGTTACAAGATATACTCACAAGCTCCTTTACCTAAGTCTGTACCTCGACCCAATGACTGTAGTTATTCTTGCAAAGAATCCACTGACACGACATCCACCGCGCCCCGTTCTCCTTACTTGATCTCTTCACACATTGTCAACCAAGATGATCAATCTTCTACAAGAGAAGTAGAAGCAGCAACAACCTTCTAGAGCAGCCTTTCAGAATGATCTCTCAATGGCTCTAGAGAATAAACTCTCTTTAAGATATCTCTGACTCAGATCAATGAGAGTTGTATGTGATTGTGGTCGTCCCTTTAGGGTTGAGAGAAACACCCTATTAATAGCCCCAAATTCATGCCTAAAGATGCCTAAGTTGATTAGGACTAAAACTAGCAGTTTGAGTACAATTAGAATAACAGTTTCTAAAATTCGTAGTATACTGCGCTTGGTTCGCTCGAGCGGGCATAGGGTGCGGTCGAGCGGACAAGCCTCTGTTTCAGCGCTGGGGCAAACCGACCTGTTCGCTCGAGCGGTTATGATGGTCGCTCGAGCGGACCCCTCTCTGGTTGATCTGGAAATTCAACCCTCTTTTCTCCAGCTTTCTTCTTACTTTCTTCTTCGGAGTCCTTCCAATCTTCTATCTTCAGAGTCCTTTTCTAAATAAAAAATTACAACTCAAAAGACCCAGAGTTTTGTTCAACTCATAAATTTATCCAACACTAAAATTCCTAACACAAACTTTGAACTATCAATATATCAAACAAAACACAGTTAAGTAACAGCCCCAGTTAAACCATATGATGTAATGTCCATTGATTCAAAACATGAGTAGAACTCACAAAGTAACCTGCAGAAGATGATAAATATGAAGATAGTAATGAGAACATTTGTGTCAACTTCACGATATAATTGCTATATCATTTCCATGGTCAATAAATTATTAGCAAAACCTCCAGAGTCTCCGTAATCTGTGTTTTATTATTATTAAAAGAAAAACCTCATCTGTTAATTGCTTTTTCATTAAAGGTCTTTGATGCCACGTCAACATTGAAAACTACCACGACTTCATATTCTGCTGCCTTACAGTAAATGGTCAACACCAGTTTTGTATGGGCCCAGTGGCGGACTGATGTTCATTCACCTGGGTGCACCTGCACCCGGTGAATTTTGAAAATCCCATTAAATGGATATGGGTCAGACTGCCATGCCCCACTTAAAAATGGGTCTTGCACCCCATTTAAATCAAGCCCATGGATAAAATGCACCCAGTGGCGGACTGATGTTCATTCACCTGGGTGCACCTGCACCCGGTGAATTTTGAAAATCCCATTAAATGGATATGGGTCAGACTGCCATGCCCCACTTAAAAATGGGTCTTGCACCCCATTTAAATCAAGCCCATGGATAAAATGCACCCATGACCTGATGAGTGATGACCCCCCCCCCACATCAAATCTAAAAATCCTTATTTGAGTCATTTCCCCCAAAACCCATCGATTGAAACCCTTCTCCCTCTTCAAGACTCCAACCCTTCTTCCTCTCCACACCACATCGCACCCCAAAACCCATCGATTGAAATTTGAAAACCCTTGTATCTCTGATCTCTCCAACCCTTCTCCCTCTCCACATCGCACCCAGGTCCATGTCCATCCAGCAATGGCGATGATGGCGACCGACGTGCAGAAATTCGAAGACATCCAAGAAGAGGTATCCTTGATTCCTTTCCTTTGCACTTCTCCTCTTTCTATTATTCCTCTATTCAGATGATGTTCTTCTTCTTTGCAACCTATTACAAAAGAAAGCTTGTCTGTTGTTTGTTCCTCTGTTTTTCCCCTTTCTGGTTTTTTCTCCAAATCTAACAATGAAATCTCTGAAGAGAGTGCGGATCCTTGTGCTTGGTTTTCAACATTTAATTCATCGTATAGTTTTGTCTTTATGCTTGTATGCTATTTTTGTCTCCAGATTCAAATGATCTATAATTTGTCTATTTGGTAGGGACTCCTTTCACTTTGTGCCTTGTGGGTTCTCTCTCTTTCTTTCTCGGTCTTTCTTTTCTTTTTGGTAAGTTCAGAGATTCCTCACTTGACTTGGGGGAACAGCTCCAAGCATGACAGTGGTATCTAAGATCTGATCATAATATGAAAAGGTGTTGTTGGGAATGAATTTGGTTCCGGCATCAGCCATTTGTTTCCAAATTGAAGTTCTCAGCTCCTCAGCAGCCCTTTTCAGCTCCTCGGCATTGATCTTTCATCTTTCCATCCCAAAATGACTCCGGAGCAAACTTAAGCTCTCTCTTGGGCCCTATGCGAGGATACCCAATGATATGTGAAGCCATGGCTCTTATATGATTGATTTGACCAAAACCACAACTAGGCTGATTATTGGAAGGAAAATAAGAGAACATTACAGATGAAACAAACTACAATTAATGCAATATTAAAAAAAATCCTGGGTCCGTTGCCATCGTTTCGCACCCCTCAAATGAAAATCCTGGGTCCGCCACTGTATGGGCCAATACCATTGATAGCATTATTGGACTTCCAATACAATACAAGTGGACAAGGCTACGATGCTTCCTTGAATCTCTAATCCCATTTCTTATTTTCTTATCATATGATTTTTCGAGGAAATTGTGTTGTTTGTCTCCTCATTTCGATTTGACTAATGACTTTGACTACAAAAAAGATAGAGAAGATTTCTTGTCCATTTATTTTGAAACAACAATATAGAAAACACTCACCAAGTATCCTCCCTCTTCAGAAGCCTAATGGCTACCATCTTTGCGTTTTTGTTATGTTTCTCTGCATTTTCTCTAGTCACAGCTCAACAAAGACAAAGCAACATCACCTTAGGCTCTGCTCTCTCTCCTACCACCAACCCCACTTCATGGCTCTCACCTTCGGGCAGGTTTGCATTTGGTTTCTACCCTGAAGGCAGTGGTTTTGCAGTTGGAATTTGGCTAACAACCATTCCCAACAAGACAATTGTGTGGACGGCAAATCGGAAAGACCCTCCAGTTTCTATTGATACTAGATTGGTCTTAAACAACAGTGGTTGGCTCCTTTTGATTGGCCCCGGTGACCAAGTCAAGCCCTTCTCTAATGCATCTGAACCTGCATCCTCAGCCTCCATGGTCGATTCTGGTAACTTCATTCTCTACAGCTCCAATTCTCGTATTTTATGGCAGAGTTTTGACTATCCTACAGACACCATTTTAGTAGGCCAGTCATTGAGGATGAATAATGTTCTTATTTCAAGTGCTTCCATAACCAACCATTCAACTGGAGGTTTTACACTGGTGATGTTCAACGCTGGGAACCTTATAAATGTCCCAATTATAAGAACGAATACCGCAGATGACATTTATTGGGCTTCCGATACAACTGGACAAGGCTACAATGTTTCCATGAATCTCGGCGATGATGGACGCATTTACCTGGTCAACAGTACTGGTTTCAATGTAAAGGATCTCACAAACCGTGGGTATCCTCGCAATCCACTGGTAACATACCGTGTAACGCTGGATGTTGATGGAATATTTCGGTTGTATTCTCATGATTTCAGTAGCAACGGTGGCTCAACTCCGACAATTTTGTGGGAGCCCTTTAGTGATGGATGCACAGTCAAAGGCTTATGTGGGCTAAACGGTTTCTGCACTCTCATGGATACCAAAGCCTCTTGCTCTTGTCCTCCTGGTTTCGAATTCGTTGATCCTGATTATCCATTTCGTGGGTGTGACAGGAACTTCACGAGACCAAGTTGTGCAAGAAATAAGAAAGAGAATATCAGATACTCCATGTTAAGTCTGGAAAACACAGCATGGTTAAATGAACCGTATGAATTTTATCTGTCGATGACAAAAGATGAATGCAGAGAGTCATGTTTACAAGATTGTGATTGCGAGGCTGCATTGTATAGCAATGAAATTTGCAACAAACAGAAGCTTCCACTGTCGTTTGGTAGAACAAGCGTTTCTTCAGGCACGACTGTAACCACAACCTTCATCAAGGTCGGTAATGGAAGTCCAGCTAACGCAGATGAACCTTCCATTTGGACTGGGACTCTGTCTAACCGAAGAACGGGTGTTCGTATAGAGATTCTAATTGCACGTATAGCACTTGCTGCAGTTTCATTCATTGGCTTTGCCATGTTTTATTTTCTTGTTTATAGACACCTTAGTTTGAGGTATGAAGCAATTAATAACCAGCCCAACATTAGTTTGACAGAAGGGATTTCTCTGCGGTCATTTTCCTATGTTGAGCTTGAGAAAGCAACTGAATGTTTCAAGGAAGAGTTGGGCAAAGGAGCTTTTGGAACAGTTTTTAAAGGAGTGCTGTCAAACAAATTCATCGCTGTGAAGAGACTAGATAACATGGTTGAAGACGGGGAAAGAGAGTTCCAGACTGAGATGAGTGCAATAGGGAGAATCCATCACAAGAATCTTGTTCGATTGCTGGGCTTTTCTGATGATGGCTCTCATAAGCTTTTGGTGTATGAGTACATGAGCAATGGCTCACTAGCAGATCTCATATTCAGACCCGAAAGCTGCCCGAATTGGGATGAACGAGTAAGAATCGCACGTGATATAGCTAGAGGTATTCTCTATCTGCACGAAGAGTGTGAGACCCAAATCATTCACTGTGATATAAAACCACAGAACATACTCATGGATGCATCTCATTCAGCAAAGTTGTCTGATTTTGGATTGGCAAAGTTGATGAAGCCAGACCAAACAAAGACTTTCACTGGAATCAGGGGTACAAGGGGATATGTAGCACCTGAGTGGCACAGGAACATGCCCATCACAGTGAAGGCTGATGTTTACAGTTTTGGAGTTGTCTTGCTTGAGATCATATGCTGTCGAAAGAATGTTGAGAGGAAGGCTCCGGAGAATGAAATTATTCTTTCCGACTGGGCTTACAACTGCTTCAAAGCTGGTGAGCTCACTAAGCTGATCAGTGAAGAAGAAGTGGATGTGAGCATACTGGAAAAGTTGGCGATGATTGGACTGTGGTGCATACAAGACGAGCCTTCCCTTCGTCCTTCCATGAAAAAAGTGGTGCTGATGTTGGAAGGGATTGTAGACATACCAGTTCCTCCTATAAATTCATTTGTTAGCTCCTAGTATTCGGGCCATCAGAAAGATAACTGCCAGCATCAAAAAATGCAATTGAACTTGAATCTGCCGATTCACCTTGAGATGTTCCTTGTTTTGTTTCTTATAGTTATACCTACTCCAATCATGTTGCATATAGCTGTTGTGCCCTATGATATTTGTTTTGTTAATAATGCACAAATATCTTTTTGTAAGCTTAACTTCAGTTAGCTATAGTTGTAAGAAAAATATTGCACTTTGTTATGTTGTTGTATGTTTGAACTGTTGCAATTACATGTACATAGGCTGTAGCTCTACAATCAGACATGTGAATACAGATATATGGTTCCTTACAGAGTGAAATAAGTGGATTAGCTGATTGTTTTTACCTTCCTTGACTGGTGATCAGATGGAAGAATCACTGTTGAATATCCCTAAGTCATTGATGTAATCTTGTAAATAGCTCCAAGGAGTTATGTATTCATCATGCTCCTGGAGCATCTATAATTCTCAGATGGTGGTCCAGATGGTAGCATATTTTAGATGATTGAGATTAAACCACTTAGTGGCAACACTACAAAAGCCACATTGATTGGAATATCCAGTTCCCCTAGTGCTCCTTATTAAATGTGATTATCACGCATTCTAAGACATCATAGGTTATTAGAAGCCTTGCACAAGTTCAGAAAATCCAGACATAAAATTGCGTAGTACAAACATATTTTCACTTCGATTTTTGCTTGGTAAGAAAGAAAAGAAAAGAAAAGAAAATTGGCTATGTCAACCTTATTTACTAATGGAAGACATTACCTTTCCTAGGGTATAATAAACTCCAAATTGAATGTGTTCTGTAAATGTATGTGATTGCTGTGTATACTTCTTTGGTGATGCTGCTAGTAGAGAAGAAATGAAATGTCAGAAGAAATCATTTTCAAGACTGACTTCTAAAAAGGACTCAATATTCCACTGCTGTAATGGAGATGAGGTTTTTTGGGGTGAGGAATTTAGAAATGAACGCTTAGACTGCAAGACAAGGAAATAGAAAATAATGAACAAAGTTGCCTTTTTCCTAAAAGAGGTTTAAGGTTACTGTCATATAAAATGGCTGACCTCACATCATTCTCCAAACTCCGGACTTACCTATATGATTTTTCATTGTATCAATGTATGTCACCAGCACCGTACAACAGACCCCATGGATGGAATGCCATGCTGGACCACATGAAGTGTCGAATTCCTTCAGAAAAAACAAATGGCACAGACCCCTTCACAATCAGAATGTAGTCTTTATACCCGGTTTGTTTACATTAAAATAAACTAGATACACAGGGTGCTTAAAAATAAAAAAACCAAGTGAATTTCAAAAAATGAATATTAAATAGTATATTATTTTGATTCTATTTTTCTAAATAAACTGTTATTTGTCGTTCATTTTTTGAAATTTCTCTTTAATCTTCATTTTTAATTTCCCTATCTATACTAATACAAACAAATAGGTCCGGAAAAAAAAAAAAAAAACGCTTGTCACAATCAAAATCAATAGTTATGGTCAAATTTGGCTTTAAAACCCTTGACTTTAATATAGTATAATAGCTCATTATCAAGACGTAAAAGCCTATATTGAGTACTCCATTATAATATAGTTGTGGAAACATCCAATAATTGGGTATGCATAACCAATCCATATTAGTAATTCTGGTACAAACTATCCAACGCATGGGGCGATTTTTCTCCCACTTGACTCAAATACCAAACAAGTCTGGTCACTCAAATACCAAACAAGTCTGGGGAGACCCAATTGGATACTAAGTCAAAGTCTTCTGGAAAGACCAATTTGTGGTTCCGGGTTCTGCGGCTGCCCCTATTGAAGGGGTAACGTGTGGAAGCAGTCCTTTCTCATTTTCGAAGTCTAGGAAAGGATAAGGCTTATCTATATGAAATGGATCTCCATGAATTCTGTTAAATGATATTTTAGAAATAGTTTGTTTGGTAGCATAGAAAAACCAATTGAAATAGACATTTTTCAGGCAATGGTTGAAATTTTTCATAAATATCTTGAGATCCATGAGGAGTCAAGTATTGAAATTTGATGTCACGATCATGCTTAGACTTACAAAGAGAATTACCAGTTTGGATCTTGTGTTTAGGGGCCATATAGATGTTAAAAAATAGGTATAAATGTCCAACTTGTTTTATAAAAATCTCAAAATCTATGATGATCCAATAGCTAAAATCTGGGCGCATAACTGCTCTTGATGTTCTGAATCTATATAATGGCTTGGATAATGATTTCTAGTCCCAAGATTTATAAAATAAAAAAAAAACAAGACTGCATGTGGACCCTTTAAAACTAAGGCAGTCATGTATGGTACATCAACGGTCGATGACTGTTTAGTATGTTTCTCGAGACCCACTTGGAATTAGAGACCAATTTTTTGTCTTATAGCCATTTTGGGCCTCGCAAAGAGGACCAACAGTTCAGATTGTGAGTATGGGGACCACAATGTCCAAAAATCTAGATCAAATGGCTCACTTTTTTTGAAAATATCTTGAGATCTGTGATAGATCAACGGCTGAAATTTGGACCTCTACCCGTGTTTCGCCTTCTTAACACTTCCAAAGGATTGGATCATCAACTAGGCTCCCAGAATTTAAAAAAAAAAAATGAAAAACCTCTGTCATACAAAAATGACCGCTTAAAACACTGTAGATGCACGTCGATCTGTCCGCTTCAGTGAATGATGTCTATTTCAAATCTGGTAGTTTTTGCTGCTACCTCAAAGAGAGGGAATACCTCTTTATGAGGTTTGAATTGAAGATAGCAAATATGGTTTCCAAACGGTCTAAATCCATTTTCAAAAAGTTTTAAGAGAAGTAGAGGTAAAAAGTAGAGATCCCAAACGCCACCTAAGTCAAGATGAAGAAGAGTCTTGATGTTACTTGTCCGGTAATAACATCAATGACTTAAACCCTACGGTATCTCAGGTGACTTAAACTCGAGATTTTTTTACTAATAGGAGGTTGAAAGTTTGAAAGTGTATTGTCTCATTAGGGCTACAGGAGATTTACCCGACTCTTTTTAGGCCCGTAGAAATAAGTCTGATTCAAAGAATTTGGACCGTCATCATTTGAAAAAAAAAAAAAAAAAAATGAAAAAGGCCCAATGACTTGAGAGCATTCTTATTCTAATATAATCTAATGTATTAATGATGTTTGGCTCACAAAATGAACAATATTTTGCCGGTCTTCCCTTTCATGATTGGAACACAGTGATGCCCATAGCGAAAATGGCTACTTGCTGGGTTCGGGTCTATACCTGGGCCATGCCCTCATCATTCGCTGCATCTTCATTATCATTGTCGTTGTCATCGTATCTGTGGTAAGTGGGACACCACGATCAGCCTGATCGGGCAATTTTATATGTAAGGAGATCTTGTGAGATTTTGGGTGTATGCCAAACAGTGGAAATATTGATGGAAATTCCGAATCAATGGAAATATCTCATTCTAGAGGTCAGTCCAAAATGGTATCCTAAACAAAATTAATAATTATGTTCGGTGGACTGGAACCAACTCATGCCATACAAGTTCCTATCCAAAGTACCTGAGAAGCATTCCCTGATTATATGGGTAAATAGCTCAGGAATTTCTCGCTAGTCACGAGTTCAAAATTAGAGGATAGCTGCTCTTCACCCTCATGAAAATTAGCTTAACCATGATAATTGATTGAATTTAGGGGGAAGTTTGCTTACTTTAAAACTTTAGACCAGATCATTAATATAATCATTTGAATATTTCTAGACCATCTCTCCCTCAGCTTGTTGGGAACATGAGTATGTAAGTTGGAGTTCCTAAGTTTGAATCTCCATGTAGCAAAATTTAAAATGTCTACCCCACAATGGCATATTCAAACAAATGTAGTCTAAATTAAGAAGATACAAGCCACTCCAAAATCAGGATATGTTTGTGCGTTTAGTGACATCAAAATTCAAAATCATCACAAATGCCAAAGACATTAATGCCCTTATCAGGGGACAGTAACTAGTGTCCCTTCATCTTGCATTTCGGTGGGCCACGCTTGGGACAGTTATGATGATCTCTGTTGCCCTCTGTGGTTGGCAAATGAGTGATTAAAATCAACACCATTCACATAACACATCTTAATGGTGGCCCATCTTGGTTGAGTGTTGTCAAATCCCGGTTCGGAATCACCTGGCCTAGGATAATTTTCGAGGTGCGTCACACGTACTCCCGTGATATTGTACCTGTCTTGAGTCAAATACAGTACATGAAGCAGAAAATAATCCTTTACCCACTTGTGTGTCTAGCTTACTAAAGCCTGTTAATAACATTTAAATAGCAGAAGTTGTAAAAAAACATTTCACATCAAGGTATCATGTCACATTCAGTCCCATTTAATGTTCCAAGTTTATAGGCAATGGGAGCTGCACCTGCGCCTGTGACACCAAAGATAGCATCATGAATACGACGATTCGGTAAGTATAGGCATTAATAATAAATCACATGATGTATCAATCGAATTCATGACAATTGATTAAAAGATGCCAATATCAAATAGAAGTAGACAATTGTGCAAAATCGAATAAATCATGCCTAACAAATCAACTGAAGAATAAAACATACTAATTGGTTGCTACATTAAGCTCATCCTCTCAATTTAGAGAGCGAATTTAGTTGAGATGTCACAAGCGGCCCGGCCAAAGGCTCAGCTAGTTACTCGGTTCTGGAGTTCCGGTGCTCCAGACAACTTACTCTAGTAGTCTCGACTAATTAAATCAAATTTAACCCCGTCGGGTATCATAAGGTCAAAGCTAAGTAGTGCCAACTCACTCGAATAAAATAATATTTGAATATGGATAAAGTTTCCATTTATTGTCATCTCAAATCGAATCGAATTTGAATAATAATTAGTCACACACATAATTATTCCAAAGGAATCGAATCAGAATATAGTAATTGAAGCGGAAAACACCATTTATATAATTAAATTATAATCGAAACTCGAGGTCAATGATGATACTCATTTCAATATGAATGCAATTGATTTAATGAATCAAGGTAGTTACTAGCCAATTCTAATCAAACTATCCATTGTCTATCACCATCTACTCCGATGTAGATTTAGAACATCTATGTATTCCTATCTTAATTTAGTGTCACATTATATAATAAATATCATAGATTTACCAGACTAACATCCATGGCATGGTGAATAGGCTACTGGACGTTAAAATGAGAATATCCTAGCCTTCCTCTTTTGGGTTTTCGTTAGACATAAAAGAAGGTTCAAGGTACCAAAGTATAGCCCTAAAAAGTCCTTGGGAATTTTCCCTAGAGTTTGAAGATTTCTGGGCAGTCGGTCACCTGGCAGCTAGCTGCCTGTGGTTCATGCGGCCGACCGCCAGGTAACTTCTTGGTCACCGCTACTCGACTGACAAAATACAACATTCTAGAATGCTAACCGCCAAGGGGGCAGCTAGCCGCCAGATAGTCGCACAGCTAGCTGCCGCGTGACCGCTTGCCAGTGGCATAATTCTAGACTGAGCTGTTTTAATCATTTCTAAAGCTCTCTCTCCTCCTTCCACTTCCCAAATCTTTTCCTGCCTAACTGAGCTTCCTTTTTCCCATTTGCAACATATAGACATTACATACATTTCCATCAATCATCCCAAGTAGAACTAATCATTCCATTGTCATTTTATTAAAAGGCTAAAAAGCTTAACATAATAGAAATTCTGAGTCAATCAAAGAATGAACACTATGCAATTGATATTAAAGCATATACTTGCCTCAAATTAAGCTTCTTAACTTCGTTTCTCTACTCCTTGCTCAAATACACCCAAAATCTCCAATATCAAACCCTAATAAGGAATCCACATAAAAAATGTTAATGAATGTTCATGCATGGTTAAACATGAGTCTCTTGACTCTAATGCAACTCAAAACATAAACAAAAGAGTTTGATTCTTACCTCTAGCAAGAAATTCGAAATTGAAAGGAGTAGGGGATGGTTTTCTTGTCAACAACTAGTAGAAGAAGAAGAAAAAGAAAATGGAGATGATGAAAAGGACTCCAAGCTTGCCTCTAATGCACATGCGAAAGCCCTTTTGTTGATTGAGAAGAGAGAATGAAAATGGAATGAAAAGTAGAGAAGAAGGGTTCTTCTCTCCCACCTAACAAGAAGGAATCAAATGGAATGGGGTTTGGCTGGGTTTTAAGGGATGAAATTCTCAGTTTTACAAGAAAGTCCCCCTAGTTCTAGTATTTTTATATTGAGTTAAATGATGGCCCTCTTACTCAACGGTTGATCAAATGAAGTAGAAGTCAATACGAAAATGGATGTGCTCGTCGAGATACACGTGATGATGCCAAAATGACGTGCATATGATGCAAAATTAGAAAATTAATAATTACGGAAAAGACCTTTAACTCAACTAAATCGAGTCAAATCGATTACAACCTACCTTCCTATGACTCATGATCTAACCGAAAGGCTACTACGAGGCTAAATTACCTAAAAAGACTTAATTAGCACCTAAACATAATTAAATTAAATTAAACATAATTAATTAACACTAAACACAATGAGTTTGGGTTGGGGTGTTAGAAGTGTGCTAACCACTAGGCAATCTCTAAAGATTTAAGATTACTATTGATATATTACCAGGTATCTTGTGCCCACATTAATTACCTACATGCATGATCATGAGCTTAAAATCAGTTTTATTTAATGATTATGAGCATCTCATAGGAGCTTTCAAGACAAAAAGATTAAAAGTTTGATTCGGCCATTCGTTTTACATGATCTTGACTTTATTGTTACGACTTTTGAATGAAAACGAAATTTAAGGCATATTAATAAGATACTTGGATCAATTCTCTGAAAACCATCCGACATATTCCTATAGATGCCTGCAGTAGTCTTACATGGTGGGTTGGATCAGTGTCCTGCAGTCTTCGCCATTTGCCAACTTGACTGCATGGAATGGAATGGCTCAGACCATTTGGCACTATTCCAATTTTAAGCCCAATGACAATCAAAGGGTGATCATGACTCTGAAAGATTTCTATATTATAGTTAAATTGATGGCAACAGATAATTCATGTTACATCAGAGGATCCACACTGTTGATTTTTATACTCACATCTTTCGTGAGGATCAAGAACTCTAGATAGCTTGATTCATCATTAATTGTCCCAATCCAGGAGAAAAGGTTGAAGTCCCATTGTCCAACTCTCACTACAAGACGAGGAAAGGCATCACAACTTCTTCCATTTTGTTAAGAACTCTTGATTACCCCAAGAACAAGAGACCCTTTTTACCATTATCTCTACCTATCTTACCAATACCAACTGTATAAATACTTGTACAAATGTCATATATTTTCAAACACACATCACATACATTAGATCTATCGATCAAAAAGAGGAAAAATTTCCCAACAAGATGGTTGCAGGTTCAGTCAGCAATGAGATCAAGTCTCCCATTGCCCCAGGGAGGCTCTGGAAGGCTATGGTGAAGGACTCCCACAATCTCATGCCCAAGCTTCTACCTGACATCATATCAAGCATAGTCATCCTCGAAGGAGATGGTGGGGTTGGAACCATCAGACAGTCCAACTTTAGTCCAGGTGATGTATTTAATTGAAGGATATTACTGTTTTGAGTTCAGGATTATTGTTTTGGTACAATGGTAAAAGTCTTGCGTGCCAAATATTACCAAAGGTTAGGTCGATCTCTCTCCAGTTTGGACCCTCCCGGGACCCTGCTTCGGCGGGACCGCACTGGGTGTCGACCTTCTTCATTATTTTGAGTTCTGGTTGGGAGCACACAAGACCTAATTAATTTTATATACGTAGATCTAGGCTGAACCAAACTCAAAATCTAAACACATTGTAAATGGTTGTGGCACAGGTGAGGACATCTCGTACGAGAAACATCTTACGGACCCCTTTTTTGTAAAACCCCCCAAAGTTGACATTCATCCAACTCTTACCATTCAATTGAATCCTAAAAACATCGAAGTTTTTAAAATTATTATTTTTCATAAATAATAATGTTATCATATATTTCTCAAAAATAATATTATTATATATATCAAGGTATACACAGATGAATCGTTTTAAGGAACAACCAAAGTTTTCCGTAGAAATGGTATTTATGAGTCATTTTCTTGTTGCTAATTTATGGTCTAGATGAGAATCACTCCTTACCCGAGTAGTAAGGAGTGGCGATTTTCACCTGGCTGTCCGGGGTTTTAACTTTATGCGCGCCACCTATGCCCGCACACACTTTGGGTACACCACTTCTTCCCGTTTGTGCGGGCTCCCCTTTCCACTTGTGTGTATGCTTTTTTTTGTATGTGCATGCTCCTTTTCCACTTGAGTGAGCTGTCTTCCTGTGTGTACGCAGGCTCTCACTTGAGTTACAACAAAAACTTTTATAGTCTAGCCATTCTTAAGAATTCTTTCATGCGCTTGCATGTGTAGGTATATACTATATAATAACTAAGGTCGCCAGAGTACTCAGATATGAACCCGAAAAGATTAGATCCTGATCTGATTATATATTGGGTCCATCAGGTTGCCAAGTAATTGAGGATCCAGTGACATCTCCACTTGTATGGGAACATAGCCATTTGTGGTTGCAGTATGGTACAGGGGCATTATTGGGCCAGCCCAGTTTAGGTTTTTTTTTTGGCACCCCAGAGATAGGAGCCTCCCCATGGAGCCCTCAGGTAAGAGAAGTAGACCTGGGGAGCGGTGTCGAAGCGCTCTGGGCTCTGGTGAGGGAAGGTGGGAGAAGTCTAGATGCACATCGGCTGGGTGTGGCCCGTGCTTGGCTAACCGATTATAGGCCTGAGGCATGAGGGCCTACCCATTTGAACTAAAATTCTACTAAGTCTTTTTGCCTAACAGGCAAACAAGCCTCAGCCGAAGTGTAGGCCATATATAAATTGGACCTAACACGTTAGTAGTGGACTGGGCCAATACTAGTTGTATTGAAATGAGTTCAAACCCAGCCCAAGCGAACCCAATTCGGCCAACAAAGTCTGAAATACTATTACTACCAGTGGCTCACCTAGTGGGCTCGGCCAGGCCCATTTTCTGCTCACCAAATGCATTGTTATTGAATTCTTCATTTATGTTAAAACTGCAGCCATCAAGGAGTACAGCTACTGGAAGGATCGTGTAGATGCAGTCGATGATCAAAAGCACGTCTTCAAATACTCTGTCATCGAAGGAGGTCTGATCGGGAAAAAGGTGAAATCCACTTCTTTTGAGCTCAAGTTCGATGCAGCCACTGATGGAGGTAGTTTGTGCAAGTTGAGTGGAGAATATGAGACAATTGAAGATCGCCTGCCAACTGAAGAGGAAACCAAGGAGATGATAGGTGGCATGATTGGGATGTTTAAGGCAGTAGAAGGCTACCTCCTTGCAAATCCAGATGCATATGCTTAGATTTGGTTGGTTATTTAGCGCTAATAAGGCCTAGCTCTTCCATGTTCCGAGCTATTCATGGATTTCTCTTTAGGATTTGTGTGTTTCCTCTTGATGATCGATGTTGTCGTCTTTGTTATCTTCTAGTTTATGCTGATGTTGGAATCAATGGTTGTGTATTATTGATTCCTAGTGTTGGAGTAGAGAAGGATTGAGAGTTTTATGGATGTGCACGTATCTGTTTAACGGTAGTTTGAATTTTAAATAATTGTTGATAAGAGTTGCTCTTCATTATTGTATAAATTGAGATCATTTCTCAATTGAATGTTACAGTGATTTTATGGGAATGTCTTGATTATTGAAAGTCTATACTCATTTCAGAATTTATTTGTGCAAAGAGGACTCCACGTTGTTCAGATTTTATTTTCACAGGAGGGTGGAATCCTACATTTCCATAGGAAACCTGATTCTCTTCATCAAAGAAAATCAATTCATTTTTCAAAAAACAAGATTTCATGTTTAGTTAGATGTTACTTTAGTAATGCATGATATTTGAAAATTCAGTTTTCCTTTTAACAAATAAAAAAATATTATAGATGCTTAGTACTATACACTGCCATTTTATTTATTTTTTTCTGCCTAGGGGGTTGGGACCCAAGAGGCCCACACAAGTGGAAGACGAGGCCTACAAAATGGGAAGGATAGCCCACAAATGGGAAGAGAAACCCGCACTTGTGAGAAGAGTGGCATACCCAATGATCAATCACCTAGGTAGCCGGGTGACATGGGGGCTTGCCAACCCCACTGAGCAATCATCCCCGGTTGTCCACGGCCCATTTACTTACTGGGCGTTTTGATCTCATGTTCAGACACATTTTTGAAAGTGTACTAAGGCCCGTTGCACTTTTAACATAGTCAGACCGTTTGTCTGAAATATGTCCATCCCTGCTGGGCCTAAAAGGTCTTCTGGGTCCAGCCTAATTCCAGAGTGCTTGACCCGGATGCCACCCTACACATAACCAAGGCTGTCAATGGGCCTGAATCCTAACCAGATCTCTCCGAAGTTCGTCCTAAAGTCTCAGCCAAATGGACTCTATTAGAACCCCCATTTATTGTGTATCATGTAGCATGATCCTCTAATCCAATAAATATTGTACCTTAACAACATTATCATTAAAAGAAATTGAATGGAAGAGGACCCAACAATTTATTAGCAAGTAATACACAACGTTGAGGCTGTCAAATGATCAAATCTCATCCCCGGCACTCATATATAGAGAACAGACAAATATAAAACTCCTTGAATAGCAATTGCTTGTATAACTACAGTGTCTTAAACCTTCTACATTCAATTTGTATATGAATGTCTTACCCTATGGTATTTGCTTTCATAGTGGTACAGAATTATCTTCGGTTAGCTGTAACGGCTACAACCATTCAGTTATGAGTGTATTCATGCTGCTGGAGCATCTACAATTTTTATAAAGAGGGCCAAGAGTGTCTAAATTTTAAGAGGAGACAGGTAGTCAATCTTTCTTTCTTTCTTTTCATTTTCTTCGTGGAGGAACTGTACGAGTCTGTTGGGTTTGCACAGACATACCAAGGTGCCAGAAGTGTAATTACCATGCTGCTACTCACAGAACTTGTTTTCTTTGGATCAGATTTAGGACTTTTGTCTAATTCATTGATATCACCTCTGTTACTTATGTTACATGAAAACAGAAAATAGTATGAGTAAAAATCTCAAGGGGTTTACATGTATGATTGAGGACTAGTAGAACTTTGACTATGTCTTCTTGACCGTTCTTATTAAATTGCTATCAGACTTACATTACATATGGTTCAACCATGAACATTGCAGTCAGTCGACTCATATTTGGGTCATAAAGCAAGGAAAAAGGACCAAAGTATCATTATTTTTCTTGGCTCCTTCCAAGTTGTTAAAAGCATGATCACTACAGTATAGAAAAGTAGAACCATGTACAATCAAAAGCTAATATAATGCATCATGCAATGTTATAACAGTCATAACAATCAAGTTTAATTTTCTTGAACTATAAATATAAATATAAAAAAGAACAGATTGAAGCAATATCCCCAATTTTCAACCCAACCCTTTCAGTCAATGATTTATAGCGTGTTCTAAGCTTCACAAAAGCTTACAAACAAATATAGAAGGCTGAAAATAAGACACTCCGAAAGTGTTTTTCAGTAGAAAACATTATGACCAAATAACTCCAATTGCGTTTCAATAGAAACCACTATCACAAAATAACGACAATGGCTTCCGAAACCATTATGCAATGGCCACAGTTAGAAACATGAGTTGAACTCACAAAGCAGGTTCCCCCCCTCCAGAAGATGATGATAGCAATGAGAAGATTTCTGTTAAACTTTATAATATAATTTCCACTCCACATGTTAATGTCACCTCCATTCCATAGTCAAAATATTATTAGAAAAACATTCATAGTCTCCCTATTCTATATTTTCTTATTATTATTGAAAGAAAAATTAACTCATCTTTTAATTGATTTTGTATGTAAGGTCTTCGATCCGACATCAACACAGAACCTATCACTGTCTTTTATATTTTGTTACCTTGCAATGAGTAGATAAGGCCAGTTCATCTGGACCATCTGTCTTCTGTATTGAAAGATATCCCATTTTGCTAATCATTTGAATTTTCGAGTAAATGGTATTGTTTGTCTCCTCATTTCGATTTGACTAATGACTTTGACTACAAAAAGATAGAGAATTTTTCTTGTCTATTTATTTTCACCAACAACATAGAAAACACTCACTAAGTATCCTCCCTCTTCAGAAGCCTAATGGCTACCATCTTTGCGTTTTTGCTATGTTTCTCTGCATTTTCTCTAGTCACAGCTCAACAAAGACAAAGCAACATCACCCTAGGCTCTGCTCTCTCTCCTACCACCAACCCCACTTCATGGCTCTCACCTTCAGGCAGGTTTGCCTTCGGATTCTACCCTGAAGGCAGTGGTTTTGCAGTTGATATTTGGCTAACAACCAATCCCAACATGACAATTGTGTGGACGGCACATCGGAATGACCCTCCAGTTTCTGTTGATGCTAGATTGGTCATAAACAACAACGGTTCGCTCCTTTTGATTGTCCCCAGTGGCCCAGTCAAGCTCATCTCTAATGCATCTGAACCTGCATCCTCAGCCTCCATGCTCGATTTTGGCAACTTCGTTCTCTACAACACCAATTCTCATATTTTGTGGCAGAGTTTTGACTATCCTACAGACACCATTTTAGTAGGCCAGTCATTAAAGGTATTCTTATTTCAAGCACTTCCATAACTAACCATTCAGCCGGAGGTTTTGTAATGGTGATGTTTCGCAATGGGAACATTATGAATCTCCCAATCATAAGAACGGACACCATAAACGATATTTACTGGACTTTCAATACAAGTGATCAAGGCTACAATGTTTCCCTGAATCTCGGCGATGATGGCTGCATTTACCTGCTCAATAGTACTGGTTTCAGTATAAAGAATCTCACAAGCGGTGGTTATCCTTGCAATCCATCGGTGGTATACCGTGTAACGCTGGATGGTGATGGAATCTTTCGGTTGTATTCTCATGATTTCAGCAGCAACAGTAGCACGACTCCGACGGTTCTGTGGACCCCCTTTACAGATGGATGCAAGGTCAATGGCTTATGTGGGCTAAATAGTTATTGATTGCACTCTCATGGACACCAAAGCCATGTGCTCGTGTCCTGGTTTCAATTTTGTCGACCCTGAAAATAAGTTTCACGGGTGTGATAGGAACTTCACCAGACAAAGTCGTGCAACAAATAAGAAAGAGAATATCAGATACTCCATGTTTAGTGTGGAAAACACAGCATGGTTAGATGACCCATATGCATTTTATCGGTCGATGAGCAAAGACGATTGCAGGGACGCATGCTTACAAGATTGTAACTACGAGGCTGCATTGTATATCAATGGAAAGTGCACCAAACAGAAGCTTCCACTGTAGGCACGACTCCAACCACAACCTTCATCAAGGTCGGTAATGGAAGTCCAGCTAACACAGATGAACCCTCCATTCCTACTGGGACTCTCGCTAACCGAAGAAGGGGTGTCCGTATAGAGATTCTAATTGCATGTATAGCACTTGCTGCAGGTTCATTCATTGGCTTTGCCATATTTTATTTTCTTGTTTATAGACGCCATAGATTGAGGTATGAAGCAATTAATAACCAGCCCAACATCAGTTTGACAGAAGGGATTTCTCTGCGGTCATTTTCCTATGTTGAGCTTGAGAAATCAACTGAGTTTTTCAAGGAAGAGTTGGGCAAAGGAGCTTTTGGAACAGTTTTTAAAGGATCGCTGTCCAACACATTCATCGCTGTGAAAGACTAGATAACATGGTTGAAGACAGGAAAAGAGAGTTCCAGACTGAGATGAGGGCAATAGCCAGAATCCATCACAAGAATCTTGTTCAATTGCTGGACTTTTGCAATGACGGCTGTCATAAGCTTTTGGTGTATGAGTACATGAGCAATGGCTCACTAGCAGATCTCATGTTCAAACCCGAAAGCTGCCCGAATTGGGATGAACAAGTAAGAATCGCACTTGATATAGCTAGAGGCATTCTCTATCTGCATGAAGAGTGTGAGACCCAAATCATTCACTGTGATATAAAACCACAGAACATACTCATGGATGCATCTCATTCAGCAAAGTTACCTGATTTTGGATTGGCAAAGCTGATGAAGCCAGACCAAACAAAGACCTTCACTGGAATCAGGGGTACAAGGGGATATGTAGCACCTGAGTGGCACAGGAACATGCCCATCACAGCGAAGGCTGATGTTTACAGTTTTGGAGTTGTTTTGCTTGAGATCATATGCTGTCGAAAGAATGTTGAGAGGGAGGCTCGGGAGGATGAAATTATTCTTTCCGACTGGGTTTACGATTGCTTCAAAGCTGGAGAGATCACTAAGCTGATAAGTGAAGAAGAGGTGGATGTGAGCATACTGGAAAGGATGGTGATGATTGGACTGTGGTGCATACAAGATGAGCCATCCCTTCGTCCTTCCATGAAAAAAGTGGTGCTGATGTTGGAAGGGATTGTAGACATACCAGTTCCTCCAATAAATTCATTTTTTAGCTCCTAGCATTCAGGCCATCAACAAGATAACTGCCAGCATCAATGAATGCAATTGAACTTGTATCTACTTATTCACCTTGAGATGTTCCTGTTCTGTTTCCTGTACCTCCTAATATCAAGTTGCATATAGCTTTTGTGCTCTATGATATTTCTTTTGTTAATAGTACTCAAATATCTTTTTGCAAGTTTAACTTTAGTTAGTTATAGCTGTAAGAAAAATAATGCACTTTGATATCCAGTTGTGTTTTTTAACTTTCGAAAGTAGACGTATATTGGTTGTAGCTCTACACTCAGAAATATGATTACAGATATGGTTCCTTTTACAGAGTGACACAACTGGATTAGCTGATTATTTTCAACTTCCTTGACTGGTGATCAGATGGAAGAATCACTGTTGCCTATCCCTCATCCATTGATGTAATCTTATAAATAGCTCCAAGGAGTTTTTTTTCTTCATGCTCCTGGAGCATCCACAATTCTCGAGGGGGGGGGGGGTCAGATGGTTGCATATTTTAGATGGTTGAGATCAAAACACTGTGGCAACACTACAAAATCCACATATATTGGAATATCCAGTTCCTCTAATGTTCCTTATTAAACATGATTATCACTCATTCCAAGAGTGATGTAATAGATTTTTAGAAGCATTGCACATGTACACAAAATTTGGACATTAAATTGAAAAGTACCAACATATTTTCACTTCGATTTTTGCATCGTAAGAAAGAAAAGAAAATTGGCTATGTCGATCTTAGTGATTACTAATGGAAGACATTACCTTTCCCAGGGTATAATAAATTCCAAATTGAATGTTCTGTAAGAGATTGTTGCGCAGCTTCTTTGGTGCTGCAGCTACTAGAGAAGAAATGAAACGTCAAAAGAAATGATTTTGAAGACTACATCCTAAGGATTCAACATTTCGTTTCTGTAATGGAGATGGGTTTTTGCGGGGGTGAGGAATTTAGAAATGACTGCTTAGATTGCAAGGACAAGGAAGCAGAGAATAATGAACAAAGTCGCCTTTTTCCTAAAAAGAGGTAAAGGTTAGATAGTGTTGATCTTATTAGAATGTATCATATAAAATGGCTGACCTCTCATAATTCTCCACAATCCAGATTTTGATTTCAGGATCCCTACTAATTATATAACAAGGATTTGCAGGGGTTCTGAAGACCTTAAAAGAATTAGTCTATGTGATCTTTTACTGTATCAATGTATGTCACCATCACAGTACAACAGAAATAGCAGAGGTCTCCAAAACACTTTTGAGTACTGTTGTATACTTAATAAATAAGCACATGCACACAGCCAAAACAGAAAAAAAACAAAAGAAAAAAAGATTGGGATTATTGAAGTGGGTTGCTGATAATGAGGTTTTTTTTTTTTCTTTTTCCATCGGAAGTTCCCAACCCTTTGGGCTGAACTAATCCCTCCAGGCTTAGAGGGAAGTCGGTTAAACACCACTGTCGCCCCAAGGTGGTAACACTAGTGGACTCAACCTTTGATTCCTAAAGAAAGGGAAATCAGGATCAATACCAAGGCCTCTAACTCCGGAAGAGGGAGGAACCGTGGTCCTAACCACTCCACCAAATGAGTTAGGGGTTTAACTTTCAATCCATAAAGCTCTGGCTCTAAGTCCTGCAATTTAAGGATCTATTCATTACTTAAAAAGAAAATACAACATTTAGTGTTTCAAACAATAACAAAGGTAGCAAATGATTCAAGTCTCTGGTGCAACATACACAGAGACTCATGTCAGCTTATATGCATGTGTAGCGCACAGATAGTAACTTAATTATCTATTCTTGAAGAAAGAAATGTGGGTCGCAGAGTCCTACCCAATGATGTTCAATGATCAGAAGGCTCAACAGCAGTCTTAAAGAGAAGAATGTAAATCTTATCAATGGAAAAGTATAGGAATCCTCCAAGGGAATGAGTGACATATGAACCAAAGCTTGTCCCCACAATGCAATGCCATGCTGGACCACACACACTGTCGAATTCCTGCAGCCAAAAAAAAAAAAGGCTCACAGCCACCTTCACAATCTCTCTATAGTCTTTATGCTACGTTTGTTTACGTTAAAAATAAATTGAATACAAAGAGTGGTTAAAAATAAAAATCAAAGTGAATTTGAATAAATGCACATTAATTAATATTTTATTTTGATTCTATTTCTCTAAAAGAAAAGACATTATTTGATATTTATTTTTGAAAACTCACTTTTAATCTTTATTTTTTACCACCCTATCTAATGCAAATGTAAACAAACGGGCCCAGGACTCGATCCGGAAAAACCAGATTTAGTTACTTGGCAAAATAAATAAAACAATGTGTGTCCGGGTCCATAAGGTCTACAAACCCAAGGGCCCAAATGCTCCCATGGCACAACAGTAATTAAGTTGGGCAGATTATTATTCCTTGTAAGCATTACTTTTCACTAAATACAACTATTAGCTATTACAAATGCTTCAGTACTCTTCATATAGGAATCGGGTATGGGTATGAATCTCGTAACCTAGACTTATCTTATAAGAGTCCGGATCCCTTATTTGGACCAATCAGGATTGACACATTGTTTTGTACTTAAAAGACGGAGCTGACTTTTAAAGACAAGAAGGGTTATTAATCTCAACAAGTTTATGTGTTACCCGGTCCAAACAGGATTTCCTATTTGATCCAAACAGGAGATCTGGATTCATCTTATAAATGATGCAACCCAATATGAAGCTCACTGTGAAGGCCCAAGCCAAGAACCGTCGTAAGTCCGCCTAGGCCCACCAGGTCTAAGTTATTACAAGGATGCATTTGGGGTTTGAGTTCTGTACTTGTACATCAGACCTGGGTCATATGTAATCCAACCCAAAATGAAACCTGCACTGGAGTTGGACTTGGCACAACACAAGTCAGAACAATTTGAACCATTGACTGCATGGCCCCACCACATGTACATCGGATAAACACCCCCGGTGTCCAGAAACCATACCCATATATTAATCTCGTCAATTTATCGTATCAAGTAATCGAGATCTATTGAAAATCTCGGAAACTGTGCAACGAGGAGGAGGAGAAGAAGAAGAAGAAGAAGAAGAAGAAGAAGAGAGCGAGAGCAAATGGCAGAGCAGAAGAAGAAGAAGAAGAAGACGACTCGTTGGTTGCTTGCCTTTTTGAGGGCGAGTGCGAGTCGTTTGGTGTCGAGCTTGGGCATGGAGTCGAGGGAGTCTCTGGCGCACCTGAAGGCTCGGTCTTGGAGGGCGTAGGGCATATCAGAGGCGCGCACACAGACATTGAGGCGATCCACCAGCTCTGTCTGATCGCAGGCATTCTTCTTCTTATTGTTCTTGGTGTTTTGAATGAGGGTATGGAGGAATCTGCTTCTCCTCTCGAGCTCTTGTTCTGCTCCCTCCATCTCCATCTCCATCTCTCTTTCTCTATACCAGTACTCCATTTCTGCTGCTGCTGCTGCTTCTTCCTCCTCTCACTAGCATTTAGCAACAAGCAATAGAGAGAGTCTTCTTGTCTTCTACTGTGGATGTTTTTTATAATTTTGTTTGTTTGTTTCTTTACTCCTTGTTCTAGCGTGTGGACGAGGGAAGAGCTACTGATTTTTATGTGAAATGACAGTCATGCGGGCCCGTTTCACTTGTCGGTCATATGATTCTCTCAGTCTTAAATAGCTTCATAGATTCCACGTCCAAAATTTATGTCTATCAGTCCATGGTACGTATACTTCATAAGTTTTAGACCAGCGCATTGGTATAATGAATAATCATATTTGAATATGTCTACACCACAATGTCGTCCAATCCAATCCCTGCTATCCAAATTAACAAGACATAAGCCACTCCAAAATGAGGATGTGTTTGTTAGTTTACGGGCATCAAAATCATGATATCACAAATGAAAAGTATATAAATGCCGGCATTAGTGGGGGACAATAACTATTAACTAGTGTTCAGTGGGCTGTCCTTGGGATAATTATTATAATCTTTGTTACCATCAGTGGTCAACAAATGAATGATCAAAATCAAGACCAGAAACAAAAGATATCTTAATGGTGGCCCATATCGGTTGAGTGTGTTTAATCTCTAGGCAATCTCTGAAGTTTTGAGATTATTATTGATATTGCCAGGTATGTATCTTGTGGCCCAACATTAACTGCATATGTGCATGACGAACCTTGAACAGAAAGGAAGTGGTATATACTTCCTATAGCTAAAAGTCAAATTTATTTAAAGATAATTACCATTTCATAGGAGCTTTCAAAATAAAAGATTAAAAGTTTGATTCAGCCATTTATTTTGCATGTTCTTCTCTTTATTGTAATGACTTTCAAATTAAAAAAAAATGAAAATTTAAGTCATATAGAGTAAAGTATTTTTAACAATCCTCTTAGCACCATCCACCATGCCTGCAGGTGCCTGCAGTAGTCTTATAACATGGTGAATTGGGGTGTCTTGCAGTCTTCCCGGCCAATTTGGTCTTGACCACTTCTTTCATGTTGGTTACCAATTTGACTCCATGGATTGGTTCAAGCCATTTGCCCCTTCGGATTTTAAGCCCCAATGATAATCAAAGGGGTGATCATGAATGGACTATAGGTGGGCCCCACTGATGGATTTTAAATTGATGGCAATAGAGAATTCATGTTACATCAGAGGATCCTTAGTCTTGGATTTTACTCTTGATAGATTGATTCATTGTCCCTCTCCAAGAAAAAAGGTTGCAATAGAAGACGAGGAAAGGCATCACAACATCTTCCATTTGTTAAGAACTCTTGATAATCCCAAGAACAGGAGACCCATTTCACCATCTACCTATCTTACCAAAAATGTATAAATACTTGTACAGATCACTTGTCTTTTCAAACTCACCTACATAACATTTAATTTCTCTGTCAAAGAGAGTAAGTATTTCCTAACAAGATGGTTGCAGGTTCAGTCAGCAATGATATCAAGTCTCCCATTGCCCCAGGGAGGCTCTGGAAGGCTATGGTGAAGGATTCCGACAATCTCATGCCCAAGCTTCTACCTGACATCATATCAAGCATAGTCATCCTCGAAGGAGATGGTGGGGTTGGAACCATCAGACAATCCAACTTTAGTCCAGGTGATGTATCTAATTTAGGGATAATACTGTTTGAGTTCAGGTTGGGTTCACCAAACCCGGTAAGTTTTATTTACGTGGACCTAGGCCGAACCAAACTCAAAATCAAATCATATTGTGTGGTTGTTGCTCAGGCATGGCCGGCTCTCATGAGAGATGTTGCGTAGACTCCATTGTTTTAAAGCATGTGACTTCTTATGAACAAACCAACCCCCTCACACTCACTACTACGTACCCTACTCACCGACGGCCTCACCCAGATTGGCACAAGCTCAAACTTAAAATTCTTCCAACTGTTGCTCACCATTCAATAAAAATCTTGAGGGCCATGGATCTGGCTAATAAATAATATTAATAGTTATCTTTCAATACATACACAGATGGCTCATTTTGAGGAGCAACCTGATGACTCCATATTAGAGTCATTTTCTTCATGCTAATTCATGGAATAGCCATTAATCCTGAAGATTTTTATGGGCGCTTCGATTGCATGTGTCTGTATAAAATTGGTGCAGTCAGAGTACTCAAATATGGACCCGAGTAGATTAGACCTTGACCTGATTCTATCGGATCGATCAGGTTACTAAATAATTGAGGCAGTAACATCTCTAATTGTACTAGCATACCCATTCTTGGTTGCAGTATGGTACAGGGCCCGTCTATGCCACTTATAAATTGGACTCAATAATTAACCCGTTAGTACTGGACTGGGCCGATAACAGTTGAATTGAAGTGAGTTCAAACCCAAGCCCAGCGAACCCAATCCGGCCAACAAACTTTGACATAGTACCAGTACCCACCTAGTGTTATGGGCCAGGCCCATTTTGTGCTCACCAAATGCATTGTTAGTGAATTCTTCATTTTTGTTAAAACTGCAGCCATCAAGGAGTTCAGCTACTGGAAGGATCGTGTAGATGCAGTCGATGATCAAAAGCACATCTTCAAATACTCTGTGATTGAGGGTGGTCTCATCGGAAAAAAAGTGAAATCCACTTCTTTTGAGCTCAAGTTCAATGCAGCCACGGATGGAGGTAGTGTGTGCAAGTTGAGTGGAGAATATGAGACAATTGAAGATCGCCTACCAACTGAAGAGGAAACCAAGGAGATGATAGGTGGAATGGTAGGGATGTTTAAGGCAGTAGAAGGCTACCTCCTTGCAAATCCAGATGCATATGCTTAGCTTTGGCCGGTCATATACAACGAATATGGCTTAATTCTTCCATGTCCAAGCCATTCATAAATTTGTAGGACTTGTGTGCTTCCTCTTGGTGATGTTGTGGTCTTTGTTATGTTTTAGTTTATGCTGATGTTGGAATCAATGGTTGCGTATTAGTGATTCCTAAATCCTAATATTGAAGAAGAGAAGTAGTAATAAGAGTTGCTATGGTTTATATGTGTTTCACAAATGCAAAAATGTGTGGCTTTGAAAGCTTTTCCTTTTGACTCTTCTCTCTCAAGAATTTATTTGTGGGAGGATTCCACGATTTACAAGTTTTTATTTTTATAGGAGAGGAATCATACATTTCAACCCCTTAATTTGATAGGAATTTGAAATCCTCTCTATCAAGGAGAATCAGTAGATTTTTCTAAAAGAAAATTCAATGTTTAAGATGTTAAGGAAAGAAATTTGAAAGAGGCCGGTTTTCCTTTTTAACAAATAAAAACATATTATAGTTGTTTATTACAAGTAGTAGTGGGCAGTGATATATTATTCTCAAAGTTTGTAGGTTCAAATTCTACCCCATGTAAGTAATTTTCTTCATATAAAAGAAAAAAGAAGAGATAATCATCCACTAACAAACACCACTTGACCAACACCTTTCATCATCCTCTCACGCTATGACTTAGAGAAATTTTGAGTTGAAGGAGTGGCACTCCACAATAGGGCCCGCCGATTGGAAATTCTAGCCCCTCAAAATAAATGTCATCCTAGTGTATTGAATATCTCCAAACTTTATTTCAGTGGGAGGTTTTTTTTTTTTTTTTTAGTAGAAACATCTTGTTGATGTTATTTCGGTGGGAGAGTTGGTCTCATCATAAAATTAACTGTTTGATTATCAAATTTTCTATAGATGAGCCTAGTAGTTCTACTCCAGCTCAGGATTTCTGCCTAAGGATCCAGGTTCTGGACACTTGGTTGATCATTCTTCTTGGTTGATCATTCCTAGTAGCCCTAAAACATGTGTACAAGAGAGTGGTTCTCTGCCTCTCTGAGTTTTGAGATTTTGATGATGTCACGCAATTAATCTCAAGTGGGATTTTCTTTTTCTTTTTTTATTTGCTTCAATAGACTGGTGCACACTCATGCTATCCAAGTCCTTATCCTATAGACCCGATAGTCATTCCCTGATTGCATCGGTGGATAGGAAGATGTCTCACCACATTGACATATTGATTGGCAAATTAAATTTTCTAAAAATATGGGCTCCTGAGTTGAGAGTTAGTAAGTTTGAATCGCCCATTTAGGGAAAAAAAAAAAAAAGACTAGGAACAAAAAAAAAAAAAACAAAAAACAGTAAAAAAAAAATGTCTACTTCAAACAAATGTAGTCGAAATTTAGATGACACAAGCCACTCCAAAATGGGGATATGTAGTGCGTTTACATACATCAAAACTCAAAATCATCACAAATGTCAAAGACATAAATGCCCTTAGCAGGGGACAATAACTAGTGTCCCTTCATCTTGCATTTTAGTGGGCCACCCTTGGGACAATTATGATGATCACTTGTTGCCCTCTGTGGTTGGCAAATGAGTGATTAAAATCAACACCAGACAGAAAACACCTCTTAATGGTGGCCATCTCGGTTGAGTGTGCAAACCAAAGTTTTAAGATTATTATTGATATATTACCAGGTATCTTGTGCCCACATTAATTACCTATATGCATGATGAACGCTTGAACAGAAAGGAAGTGGCTTATACTTCCTATAGCTAAACATCAGTTTTATTTAATGATCATCATGAGCATCTCATAGGAGCTTTCAAGACAAAAGATTAAAGGTTTGATTCGGCCATTCGTTTTACATGTTCTTGACTTTATTGTTACGACTTTTGAATGAAAACGAAATTTAAGGCATATGAATAAGTTACTTGGATCAATTCTCTTAACACCATCCGACATAATCCTATAGATGCCTGCAGTAGTCTTACATGGTCGGTTGGAGTGTCCTGCAGTCTTACCTGCATGGAATGGTTCATAGCATTTGGTACTGTTCGGATTTTAAACCCAATGACAATCAAAGGGTGATCATGACTTTGAAAGGTTTCTATTTTACAGTTAAATTGATGGCAACTGTCACATTTCGGTCCCGAAATCATCCTGGCCTAGGATAATTCCTGAGATGTGTCACACGTACTTCCGCATGTTGTACCTATCTCGAATCAAATACAACACACGAAGGAGAAAAAAACGACTAATCCACATGTGAGAACAATTAACATTTAATATAGCGGAAGTCGTAATTCATTTACAGAAGGTATCATCTTTCATCCAGTGCAATTAAACATTTAAGTTTGATACAAAAGAATTAGACAAGTATATACATTAAGTTTCAAAAGAGGGGCCAATGAAAGAATCTATGTACAACCATTGAAAGAACCTATACATTCACTACCAAAAGTATATTCAAAAGAAATTCGTATGACCATATGAAAAGGATAGTCACACGAACTATGGTATCTACTAGTGTAATCCGCACTCCGAGGAGGTCCAATCTAGGCTGGCCCTGGTTCTGGCCACTCTTCTAATCCTGCCGGTACCTCTTAGGTACTCTCCTCTCTCTCCTGGGCCTCTTCAAGACCGGGAGCTGCATCTGCGTCTGTAACACCAAATGTAGTATCTTAATAAGACGATTTAGCAAGTATAGGCAAAATAAAGAATTACATAATGTTGCAACTTTGAGTTTAAGACAAGTAAATCAGTAGATAGCAATGATAAGTATCTGCTACGCAAATTGTGCAAAGAATTGAATAATTATGCTGATGAATCAATAAATAAGAAACCATATTAATTTTGGCTACTACTTTAAGCTCATCATCTCAAAGAGAGCAAATCTAGTTGGGATGTCACCAGCGGCCCGGCCAAAGGCTAACTAACTGGCTACCCGGTTCTGAAGTTCCGGTGCTCCAGGCGACTTACTGCAGTAGTCTCTCATAACTAAACCAAGTGCTAGCCCCGTCGGACGTCACAAGGTCGAAGCTAGGTAGTGCCGACTCAATCGAATCAAACTAGTCGAATAATAAGTGGATTCAAGTGAGTTTGTATTCCAAATCATTTCCAAATAAACTCAATTCAATTCATACATCATCGTATCGTATACTCACTCAATCCACATTTCACATGAGTACTGAATCGATATACCATATATAGAGAATGACGGAGGAAATAGAGCTGTTAAACCTCAAGGATATTGATAATGCAATAATAATTGATCTGTCAAATGAAAAGTCAAGTGAAAATATAATTCAATATGAAATGCAATAGTTTAAGGAATCAGGGAATTTTACTAATCATTTCTAACTATTTATTTTAGTCTTTCACTGTCCAATACAAAGTAAGTTTAGCAAAAATCAATGTATTACTATCTTTTCAGGTGTCACTAATTATGAGAGGTACATTGAGTTTCTCAACTAACCCTCATGGCATAGTGTTAGACTAATAATTATCCATTAGACCAATTAATAAAGTTAACGGTTCCATTTTAAGGTCATAAAGTCTCAAGGATCCCAAAATTCCTATGGAAGTAAGGGTGAGCGCAAAAATCCACTTGATGGAGGATTAAAGAGGGTTAAAATAGGCTAAGGGAGTTAATACTCCACTTAATTGGGCCCAAAAATAAAATAAAAAATGGGCTTCAAGTCCGCTCGAGCGGACCCATATCCGCTCGAGCGGAGGTTCCCAGCAGGATCACGCGCTCGAGCGGCCGGTTCAGGTTTCCATGCAGTGAGTGGGTCCGCTCGAGCGGCCCTCTGCGCGCTTGAGCGCCCACTCCAGAATTCCAGTTCGGAATTTCTGGTGGTGTTTCCCCTTTCCTTCTCTTCCCACACTTCTTCTAACATAAAACCTGCACAAAAATGGAGTCTTCATGCTCCCATTTAATGCACTCAATCTCTCCAAATCAATTTCATCAAATTTGAACCATGAAACCATTCATTGATTAAGAACTAAGAGCATTGAGTAAATGTATCATTGAATCAATGAAATTAACAAGAATGTAAATTCATATTATGCATATACTTGCCTCAATTTTAAGCTTTCCAAACCTCTTCTACTATCTTGGTGTTCAAAACCCTAAAATCCCCAAATGACTCAAACCCTAGACACAATATCCATCAAAACACAAATCAAAGTCTATACATGCTTATGAGAGGTTCCTTTGACTCTCATACAACTCAAAAATCCCAACAAGGAGAGTTTGAAGCCTACCTCTTGTATAATTCCGAATTTGAAGGAGTGGAGGATGAGGGAAGTGTCGTTCTTGCCAACAAGAAGAGAGGAAGATGAAGAAGAAGATGATCTCCACTATGGGTTTCACTTTCAAGGCTAAAGAACTTGGAAAAGGGAGAGAAATTGAGAGGAAGGAGAAGAGAGGAAAGGTTCTCACTCACTCTTTCTCCACATTCAACATGCACAACGAATGAAGTGACTATGTTGGGTTGTTTAAAGTGATAAAGATGGAATTTTGCATAAAAGCCCATTAGTTGTGTATAATTCTAATTTAAGTCAATTGAGGGTCCATTACTTCAACGAGTGATCAAATGAAGTAACGCTGAATACGAAAATCGACGTGCTCAACGAGATACACGCGATGACGCCAAGATGACGTGAAAATAATGCAAAACAAGAAAATATACAATTACGGAAAAGTCCTTGACTCAATCCAAATGAGTCAATTCAATTCCACTCAACTAATCAAAACTCAAGACTCAAGAATAATTAACTCGGTCTGAAACAACTAATGAGTACTAAGTTCGATGATTTACAACTAAACACGATTAATTACACTAAATCTTCATTAATTAACACTAATGAGAATTAGGTGGGGTTGGGGTGTAACAGCAACAGATCATTCATGTTACATCAGAGGATCCATACTCTGTTTTTATACTCCCCTCTTACGTACGGATCATGAACTCTAGATAGATTGATTCATCACTGTCCAATTCCAGGAGAAAAAGTTGAAGTCCCCTCCTCGTCCAACTCTCACTAGAAGACAAGGAAAGGCATCACAAACATCTTTCATCTGTTAGGAACTCTTGATAACCCCAAGAACAAGAGACCCATTTCACCATCTACCTATCTTACCAAACATGTATAAATACTTGAACAAATCACATATCTTTTCAAACACACATCACCTACATTTGATTTGTCTTTCAAAGAGAGTAAATATTTCCTAACAAGATGGTTGCAGGTTCAGTCAGCAATGAGATCAAGTCTCCCATTGCCCCAGGGAGGCTCTGGAAGGCTATTGTGAAGGACTCCCACAACCTCATGCCCAAGCTTCTACCTGACATCATATCAAGCATGGTCATCCTCCAAGGAGATGGTGGAGTTGGAACCATCAGACAGTCCAACTTTAGTCCAGGTGAAGTATTTAAATAGGCATATTACTATTTTGAGTTCAGGTTGAGCCCACCAGACCCGGTTAACTAAACTCAAAATCTATACACATTATAATGGTTGCGTCAAAGGTGAGGACATCTCTGATCATGAGAGACAACGTAAAACCACAGCCTGAGTGTAGGCCATATATAAATTGGACCTGAACGGTTAGTATTGGACTGGGCCAATAGCAGTTGTATTGAAATGAGTTCGAACACAACCCAAGGGAGCCCAGTTTGGCAAACAAACTATGACTACCAGCACTTACCTAGTGGGCTGGGCCAGGCCCATTTTCTGCTCACCAAATACAGTTTTATTGAATGAGGAACATAGGTGCAAAAAAAAAAAGAAGCTTTGTTATTGAATTCTTCATTTTTGTTAAAACTGCAGCCATCAAGGAGTATAGCTACTGGAAGGATCGTGTAGATGCAGTCGATGATCAAAAGCACGTCTTCAAATACTCTGTCATCGAAGGCGGTCTGATCGGGAAAAAGGTTAAATCCACTTCTTTCGAGCTCAAGTTCGATGCAGCAGCTGATGGAGGGAGTGTGTGCAAGTTGAATGGAGAATATGAGACAATTGAAGATCGCCTGCCAACTGAAGAGGAAACTAAGGAGATGATAGGTGGCATGATTGGGATGTTTAAGGCAGTAGAAGGCTACCTCCTTGCAAATCCAGATGCATATGTTTAGATTTGGCGGGTCATGATTTAGCGCTAATAAGGCCTAGTTCTTCCATGTTCCGAGCTATATATTCATGGATTTCTCTTTAGGATTGGTGTGTTTCCTCTTGATGATCGATGTTGTCGTCTCTGTTATCTTCTAGTTTATGCTGATGTTGGAATCAATGCATGGTTGGGTATTATTGATTCCTAATATTTGAGTACGTAGAGAAGGATTGAGAGTTTTATGGATTTGTATGTGTTTCAAAATGACAAAGTTGTGGCTTTGAATACCTGTCCTTTGATTATTCTTCTCTTTTAAGAATTTATTAGTGCAAAGAGAATTCAATGCTCCCCAGATATTATTTTCACGGGATCGAGAGTGAAATCTTATATTTCTACCACTACCCCTCCCGTAGAAATCAAGATTCTCTATCGAGGAAAATCAAATCATTTTACAAAAAAAAAATATTATATATGCTTAGTGCTATAAACTTGAAATTAGAAACGTGCCAATTAACTCCACTTTTTATGTTCCCATAAAATCTTCAAATGCCTTTTAAAAATATACTGGATTTCTTTCCAAAATATTCAATAGAAAGCTAACTAACGGCGTACATATTTGTAAGGACCATTGTTTCAAAACTAATTCTCAACCGGGTTAACTCAGAGAAAGTCGAATACCTAGTGAAAAACTCGGACCTTAATTCATAGCAAGCAGTAGGCATAGATGGAGCTATGTATGATAAAATAAGGCCTCCAAAAGGGGCTTATATTCTCCTAAAGATCTAATCTAGCTACTTGCGTAGCTTCCATCGAACAAACTACATTGATCTATTAAAAGAGTAGGAAAGGTTGCCATGTGCCTACAGACCTATTGCTGCAATAACTTTTAAGCCTATCAGGCCTTCTTTACCAAATCTATCTGTGTAATCTAAGGCCCAATGGCCTAGCTCAGTGCACATTTCTTTCAGTTAATGTACTCAAACAGTCAGACCTACAAAGGCTGTTAAATGGCTCTTCCAGGTAAGAATTCTTTCTGCCAGAGCATTGGTGTTGATTTCAAACAGAGGCACATTCAGACGCAAGCCAAGCTGATCTGCTCATTTCCAATTCAGTTCCGTATAGATAGTGAGAGTTTTATTGTAAGTCGTAGTGTACAATACATTTTCGTGTCAAATGGCCTACGTACCTTTTTTTTTTTTTTTTTTTTTTGAGATTTTACCAAAAAAAAATACTTTCGATAACAAGTGGGCCAAAAGAAACACTTTAACCGACCGTACATCAGAACAATCAGTTTGCCTGAAACGGTGTTTTTTTTTAAGGAGTTTCAACTAGCGTCCCTAGGGACCTTATTTTTATTAAGCTAAGCATCCCTAGGGACCCTGCGGCGAACACAAATTAGAATAAAAGAGGCGTTTTGCTCGTGTTTCGTTGTCAGGGCTTCACATACATGTTCCTCTGCGCCCATTTCTTCCTCGAAAAACTGTGGTCCCCTCCAACATTTGTTCCGGCTGCTGCTCCTGCTTATCGCCACCAACTGTGGTCCCCTCCCACACGTCTTTGTCGAAGGTTTCTGACCTTTTTTGAGTCGTCTAAGTTGGATTGTCTTCTAGGTTGGGTTGTTTGTTTGGTGGGGAACATTAAAGTGCATTAAAGCCACCTCTTGAAGGTCATTCTCACCTCTTGAAGACCATTAAAGCCACATGCCTTTGTTTGGTGGGGAACATTAAAGTGCATATGATACTCTGTTTGGGGTAGAGCAATGGAAAGGTAAAGTTTGTATTTTGCCCTAAAACATGATTTTCTACCGTTGATAAACCCTTTTCATAATACCTAGTTGCACGTAACCATTTCTATATGCATTTCATTGTCTTCTTCCCCACAACATCCCATCATAAAAAAAATAGACAGATAGAGATTTGAAATCAAAGTGTTTGTGCTTTCCTTTTCCTTTCCAATATAAATACTTCTGTCATGATAATAAGAAGAAATGTTGTATTTTTATCACGACCATTGATCAAAAACTCATTGGGCCCTTTCAAGGGAAATAACAAACCAGATTGCTGACAACTGTGTGATTGATCTAAGATTTTGAAGGTGACTGATATTTGTAGATCTCAAACCCAGCAGCGAATGACTTGAACCAAATGTTTGAAGCCAAGATAGAGATTGGCATGCAAACATCTATGATATGATTTTTTATGTTTTTATTTTTCACTGACATTGATGTGAGAATAATATGAACCAAAAGAAATGTCAGCATACAATTGAATTTTGGGTTTTAGAGAAACTGGTAGATAATATAAAGAAAATGATTTGAAATAAGTTATGTGATTAGAAAGAACGTAGAGAATCATATATGAAAATAAAATTTTCATTTGATTACCACTTGGGGTTGTAAAAAAAGCAAGATTAATTGAATCAATGTTATCAGAAATAATTGTACCACTGCTGATGAATAGCCTTACTTACCAGTCAACTTCCAAATGGACTTGTGGTATTGAACAAATGTTCCTTTTGCAAATTATATATGTTCAGTGAAGCATGTTTGTTATTACTGATTTAACCAACTAATATGAAATGTTTTAATGTTGCAGTATTCCTTCGGATATTGATGTCCTAATAATATTACATTATGATGGTAATTTTCAATATGATCTCAAAGGTCCTCAATATATCAGAGGAAGACAAAAGATGAGGCATCTCCCTAAAACCATAACATATAGTGAGCTGGTAAACGTAGCACTCGAAGCATCAAACTGGGAAACAAGTGTGGAAGCGTTATGTATAAAGCACCTTCTTCACAATGGAAGTTTTTTTTCATTGATAGACATTGATGATGACAATGATGTAAAGGGAATGTTCAGAGCTTTGGGGCCTTATCCAAGAAACAATATATTGTTGTTCGTTGCAAGAAGGGAAGGAGACACATATGCTACCAAAGAAACCCTAGAAATCAGGTTCGTACGTAGTGAAATTTATTTTTAATCCATAATTGTGTTTATATAAATCCAAAGTTAATTGATCCATGTGTTTTTTATGCAGAAACAATAAGAGGTAAAGAAATAAACATCAACGAGAAGCCTTGATCAATGAAATTAGGTTAACCAAAGCAAAAGAGTTGGTGATTGAGCCACACACGAAAGAATTTCCCACCATCTACTTGAATGAGGATTGCGATTTCAATTTTCCATCAACACCGAATGGTATGATAGGAGAGGAGGAACCAATCATTTGGGCTTTGGACAATGATGCAAGTATAGATCGTTCAGAGGATGTTCATTACTCTACGAGTATACCCTCCATTTCAAGACTCACGAAAGAACATAGTTCAAACAAGGAGCAACAATTTCATGTTCCGGATGAGTAGATTACTAGAGCGTTGAACGATGTAATTTTTTGGGTTTTGTTTTTGCATATTAACAACAAATTTCAACCGATTTAATGATATTTTGTTTCAAATGGTTATTTATGGCTCATTCTTTATGCATACGAACAGCAATGTAATCAGAAGAAATTTAATGACATGTCAATGACATTTTGTGTTTTTCCAGATGTAATGTTCCATCTGGCTTCCTCTTGGTTGTTAATGTATGATTTCCCTCATTTCATTTTATTTTTTTCCCTTGAATAATTCCAAATTCAAGTTGGAATTCCCTCTGCAATTATGTTGGAATGGACCTTATCTACCCATAAAGACTACTTCTGCTATGCACTTTGTCTTAATATGTATAAGAAAGCAGATGTTGATGCATGGGTCCCTACTGACCCTTATCTATAACTAATATCGGTCGTAAGGGATGCAAGGAAGGAAACAGACGTTGTTCAATTGGTCCCTAGGGACCCTTATCTATAACTAATATCGGTCGCTAGGGACGCTGGGAAGGAAACAGATGTTGTTCAATTGGTCTCTAGGGACCCTTATCTATAACTAATATCGGTCGTAAGGGATGCAGGGAAGGAAACAGATGTTGTTCAATTGGTCCCTAGGGACCCTTATCTATAACTAATACGGTCGTAAGGGATGCAGGGAAGGAAACAGACGCTGTTCAATTGGTCCTTAAGGACTTTTATCTATAACTAATAAAGGTCGTTAGGGACGCTGGGAAGGAAATTTGGGTTGCTTTATGAGTCGTTAGGGACGCTGGGAAGCTTGTGTGTTTAAATCACGGTGGATTAACAACAACTTTACAATTGTTGCCTCATTACATCAAAAATCAACTTCAACTTCAACAAATAAATCTCAACCCAAACAACAATTTCATTACATCATTTTCACAGAAAATAACAACTTCATTACACATCATACATCAACTTTAAATTCAACAAAAAAATTACATCCAAATAAATTTCATCCAAACTACGCGTTCTTTACATTATTTTCATCCAAAAGAATACAAGTTCATTACATCAATTTCACCAAAAGAATCTCATACGTCCTTGGCATATAATAAAACAGAAGTCTATAAAGCTGGGAAGTTCAGGAGTTGAAGCATGTCAGCATTCATAAGCCAGCTTCTCTTTAATATCTCAACCAAAATCTTGAATACTAGTTCATGTGTTTGTTTCAGGGCGCCACCGCTCCACCAAACCGGTAATCAATGCGTGATCTATTCTAATCCACCTCATCTGTGCAAGGTGGTATAGTCCGGACATACGAACATATTCTAACTGCCTCTCGTTTAGATGCCATGTCCCGTAATCAGGGTTAGTCGGAATGCATCTATAAGTACCAAGCTCCTGTCAACATGTAAAAGAGAGCACGTCAAAAACCATGCATTGATATTCAATTGAAAATGGTAGGTGGTTTAGCAACATACGATCCCATTATATATGGCTGAACTAATATGTGTTTCCTGCTCAGAGAGAAGATCAACTGTAGCATTTTTGTTTGCATTGTTGCTCTTTGCTTCAGACATCTACCAGTTACAATCAAAAGCAACAATATTAACCCATAATAATATTACCTCAACCGGGCATGCCAGAGAAGGATGGAAAGACAGTGTACAGAAAGGTCAAGTTTGGGGAATGCACTGCTAACTACTTTGGAGCTACTCACCTAGGAAAAAAGACACTGGACTTTACCAAGATCACAAATGAGGAATGATGAGCCCAGGACTCAATAGTCCACATGCATATCTAAATAGATATTTGAATAAAATATAGGCAATGCCAATTGGGACCAGTGGATCCGCCAAGACACATCCCAAAAGAATCTGGAGATCCCTTTGCATGTGGCCTCCACCTCAAGAAGAAATTTCAACCTGAACCTTCGTAATAAAAGATGAAATTGATGGCATTTCTTTCGGTGAGCCCTATACCCCAATAGAAATTCTTCTATGATATTAGCTGTATGATGATAATGGTGATGTGATGCCGTCTGTCTTTTGTTCCAGTTGGACTTCGTTGAGTCTATATCTGCTCATTGTCTTTCTTTTGTCTTGTTAATTTGTCTAGCCATTTGTTTCCTTCTATTATGCATTCTGTAGCTAATGTTTTTGCCACAGCTACCTATCTTATCAACAGGCTCTAAGTAAAACAGTTGCAAGTCTCATCCCCTTAGCAGAACTTTTCCATCACACTCATGATTACTCTCTACATTTTTTAGGGTCTTTAGCAGTTCCTGTTATCCCTGGTTAAGACCATACACACCATACAAACTAGACCCACGATCCAAATGGTGTATCTTTCTTGGATATAGTCTCAACCATAAAGGGATTACTGGTGGAATTTATTTGTCTCGCCAAGTTGTTTTCAATGAGGATTTTTTTCCCCTTACAACAGGCCTCTCAATCTTCTTCTTCCTCTGTTTCACCCACTTCAACCCACAATTCTTTTTTAGCTTCTCATTGGTTCTCTTTTGTTTGCCCACTTTCCTCTGTTCTTAGACCTGTTTCCACTTCACATTGAAATTCCACACCCACCTCTATTTTAGGCCATGTTCCTTCAACACTACCTGTCACTGCTACTACTATACCTCCCTTTTCACATTGCCCTTTCCTTGACCTCTCTCAACCACAAAGCAGTATTCCCAAATCTACTTCATGTCCTATCACATGCACTAAGGAATGTCTTATAAGTGTGTGTTTGATTGGAAGAGTCTGTAAAATTCTAGTTCAGAGATTTTTCAAATTGGCAAATGTTGATAGCTTAATCAATCTCTCATGAGTATTTGGAACTGCATGCTTCAAGAATTTCAAAGGTGAAAAAAACAAAAGCCAACTCAGTACACCCATGACACACTCTTCTTTTAATCATCCCCATCAAACACCTTTTTGTCCAACAATTTCTACACATGTGGTCCCTAATTTACATGACCATTTGTCTTTGACAACCAGATTATGCATTTGTATTTAGCAAGTGATTCAGAACCAGAAACAATATAAACAAGATCATGCATTTGTATTTAGCAAGTGATTCAGAACCGGTAACAATATAAAACAGATCATGCATTTTCCTTTGGTAAGCGATTAAGAACCTAAAACAATAGAAAGTAGATCATGCATTTGTCTCTGCCCATTGTCTTTCAAAAAAAGGAAAACGCCATTTTTAGGGCATTTTTCAAGCTATGAAGAGTATTGTTACACAAGGACGACAAAGACCTTTTTAGAAAATGATTTTAGAGTGGAGAGTACATGTCTGCCACGAGGAAACAATAACCAAACGAAAAGGCATGGAGACACAATTTGGGTTTGTCCTAGATGACAATCCAGTCAGAAAAGGCCAAAGGGGAGCATCATACATTCGACAAAGACGTATGGGAGGGGACCACAGTTGGTAGGAGGGCAATGAGCAGGAGCAGCAGCCAGAACAGATGTTGGAGGTGACCACAGTTTTTCGAGGAAGAAATGGGCGCAGAGGAACCTGTATGTGAAACCCTGACAGCGAAACACGAGCAAAACGCCTCTTTTATTCTAATTTGTGTTCGCCGCAGGGTCCCTAGGGACCCTTAGCTTAATAAAAATAAGGTCCCTAGGGACGCTAGATGAAACTCCTAAAAAAAATAACGTTTCAAGCAAACTGATTGTTCTAATACATGGTTGGTTGAAGTGTTTGTTTTGGCCCACTGGTTATCTAAAGTTTTTTTTTTTTGGTAAATTCCTTTTTTTTTATGGGAAAAAAGCACTATACCTACCTGGACTTTGGCCGTTTTGCAGAGTGATCCCTGAACTTTGGTATTTGTGACTAAACCTACCTGTAGTTCTAGTTGGCATGCAAAATGGACGGATTCTGTTAGTATTAACGGTGTATGTCGTATAAATGGTGTCTGGTGCATTCAGGCGTCAAATTACTCGCCCAAAAAGACTTATTTGCCCCTGGGGAGAAAAAATCTCATGGCCCGCTTTTTTTTCCTCATTTCCCCCTTTTCAAATTTCTAAACCTAATCGATTTGCAACACTCCTTCTCTCATCTGCACTTCCACTCTCCGGACCGGACAGATCCAGAAAATCTCCAGCCATCTCCTCTCTCCCCATATCTCCTTAATTGATTTGGAGGTTTTCCCATCTCTCCTTTATTTTCTTTGTTTCTCATGCAAAAGACGAGGAGAGTCTTGGCCATAAGGAAGGCACGGTGATTTGGGGTTCAAAAGCATGTTCTTGTCTAGCCCGGTTGGATGTAGGTGCTGCTCAGATTTCCAATAGTCTCGTAGAGGTTTCCTATGCATCCCACCATGGAATGGTTCTTCAGGAGCTTGATGACAGAGCCAACTGGGAGTGCTAAGAGACTGAATAGGAAATCAACGAAATCCTTTTGGGCCTCAGCAAACAATACTTTCTGACTCTTCCTGTCTATCAAAGCTTCAAACTCAGCTTGATCTCATTGGCCTCCTTGCTCTCCATGCTTGTTTTGCTCTGTGTTTTTGTTTTTCGTAAGGACTAGTTTTGCTGCGTTGTGTACGCAGTTTAAGTAGTTGTGACATTGTTCTCAATTGGATTCTGGCACATGCTTTTAGTTGAGTATTCATTTGGGTTTTATATTCTTTAAGGCATTTTCAAAATTATAGTAATCCTGCAAAAAGTTCAAACTCATTGCTTTTAGTTAAGCATCAACCTTTGGTTGAGATTTTGGGTTGAGAGAGGGGGGGAGAGCAATCCAATTGGAATCTAACAAAAAATAGTGGTGTTTATTTATTTACAATAGAGTTCAATAGATTCCCTTTGTGGCAGCCTCTAAAGTGCCTTCAAACTTTCAAAGCTCATTTTCTTTTTCCTAAAAGCCCTGTTAAATTTGTGCTAGACTCACCTTAATTTGATTTTAGTGAAAGCCTTTAATCTGTACAGTTAGCCCCACCATTCAAAATGGCTATCCGTCCATTTTGCATCTCATATGGATGATTCTAGACATACATCGATCAAAACCCTCCAAAATGCAACCAAAAGCTCAGGATATCCATTCCCTTTTTCTGTTATTGTGACTATAATATTTTGATCACGGTGACAGACAAAAGGGTAGCCTAGAGATCTTGGGTGGGCTACTCCTGTCTCATATTCCAATCATTAGAAGATGTGTAATAATTTTCTTAGCAATAGTTGCACCCAAATGTGTAATCAATTCCTTGGAGTCAATATGGCCAGGAAGTTCCTTGTGTCCTTCCTCATCCTCATGAGCATAACTAATCAAAGTCCAACCTGGTATGCATATCTCAAGCAAATCAGTAAGCATGCCAGTGACCCATCTCTTGGTTCTTGGATGAGTGATAGCCAAACAGCTGGTGCAATCCACTGACGCCTAACCATCCTTCTAAATAGATAGTTGCTCATGGATTTTCATCACCGCCTAGCAGAATCACATTGACATGGATAGCAATCATTATTCCAGAGAAACAATAGGCCCCCCATATTGGACAGTGTAGATTAGACCCAAGGTTTGTGCTTCAATTGGGTTTTCCAAATTTCATTGTATACACAATTTTGTACCATGCAAACATATGGGCACTAGGGTCAACTTCACTTTTGGTAAAACCAGCATGGTCCACCGGAGTGATGAAGAGACAAAAGCACCCATCTCGACTCCTTTTTTCTGAGAACCCAGTGTTTATACATGAGTTTGAAGTGGAATCAGAAGCCAGTTGGACGCTTTCATTTAGAGGTTGGAAATGCATGTCTTTGGTTTTATGGCCATGCGTAGCTTGGTACCCGAGGGATATTGGAAAACAGGAACTTCTTCCTCTTTTTTCTACCCATCTTCCTCCTCTCTTGTGGATGCCTCATGCCTTATCAACTCTCGAGCCCCATCACCCATCATCAACTTAGGCTGCAGATTGGCAGCTTCTGCCATCATCGAGTCACCTTCATACCTCTGAAACCGCTAATGGTCTTTCGTGCTTGGATCTATCCACAATCTTGAGGGATCTATCGATCGCAAGGAAGGAGTGGCGGTTTCACCCAAAATCGCCAGGAACCCTAACCGCAAGTGAAAAAGGGGGAAATGAGCAAAAATCGTGAAGAGTAAAACTGATATATGGAGGGGTAAATTCGCCATTTTATTGATTCCGTCACGGGCGTTTGTATTTGCATGTCAACTAAAACTACAGGTAAGTTTAGTCACAAATACCAAAGTACAGGGGTCACTCTGCAAAACGGCCAAAGTACAGATAGGTAAAGTGCTTTTTTCCCTTTTTTTATTAGATACTCCCAGCCCTTGGCTGGGACTCGAGATCCACACAAGTACAAAATGAAGCTCACAAAGTGGGAAGAAATGCATGAAAATTGAATCGGGCCGCCCAAGTACGGCACAGCCTAGCAAATAGAAAATCGTGCCTGGGTCGGGTCAGCCCTGCCCTACACATGATTTCGCTAGGCCAAGGGGCCTTGGTCCACAGCATGGCCCATATATATATATATATATAATATATATCACTTTAATTTTTTATATAAATAAAATATAAAACTTAAAATAATCAAAGATTGGTTATGCATTTGTAAACCCCCATTAATGTTTGTTCATTTATTTTAATAGTTTCAACTTTATTTCAAGTTAAAAACACCTAAAAGTCCACAAAGTCTCTTTCAATTTATATAAAGAAAAAATTAAAATTTTTAAAAAATCAGAAGAGGCTAGAAATGCCCGCCCATGAGCGGCACGGATAAAGCCATGCCTTGGGCCGTGCTAGGTTGAGCCCCAGCTGCCTAGGCACAACACGGCCTAGTTTTCACCTCTAAGGATAGCCACACGTGGAAAGAGAACCTAGCACATGTGAGAAGAGTTGCAAACCCAGTGATCGATTCCTGAGTAGCTGGGTGACATGCATGGTTGCCAACCCACTTATCCCATATACTTACTGGACGTTTAGGTCTCATGTTTAAACATACATGTTTGAAAGTGGACTAAGGTCCATTGCACTTTTAACATAGTCAGACCATTTGTCTGAATTATGTCCATCCCTGCTGGGACTAAAGGGTCTTCTGAGTCCGGCCTAATTCCAGAGTTTTTGATCTAGATGCCGCCCTAGATATCACTGGGCCTGTTTGGATAAATGAGGAGTGGAGTAAAATGAAGTGGATTTCACATGTGTAGTGGAGTAGAGTGAAAAGAAGTAGGTTGAAGTTAAAGTAGAGTACTTCACTTCACTTCATTTGGATGCTCATTTTGAAGTTAAAGTTTGGAGTAGAATTCACTTTTACTCTAGGAAATAGAAGTAATTAGAGTTGAAGTGAAATGGAGTACATATGGCTCACAACATTACTTCATCTATTGGGCCAAACCCATTCAAATGGGATAGAGTTGAAATTTTGGACTATTATGGCACATTTAACTTCACTCTATTATATTTTTTGCATATCCAAACAGGCCCTAGGACTGTCAATGGGCTTGAATCCTAACGGGATCTCTTTGAAATTCGTCCTAAAGTCTCAGGCACATGGACTCTATTAGAACACCCATTTATTGTGTAGCATGTAGCATGTAGCATGTAGCATGTAGCATGATCCTCTAATCCAATAAATATTGTACCCTAACTACATTATCATTAAACAAAATGAATTGAAGAAGACCCACCAATTTATTAGCAAGTAATACACAAAGGTGAGGCTGTCAAATGATCAAATCTCATCCCACCTCACATATAGAGAACAGACAAAAATAGAAAACACCATGAACAGCAATTGCTTGTATATGTATTTTGTCGGTAACACTAACACGTGATGCCAGAGTCTCTACCTCTCCATCACGTGCATTTAACAACCCAGGTGCCAGCATTCAGACCAAGAGGACCCCACACTAGCCTAAGCTTTCACAAGAACTTGCTCGTCTTCTACTCCAAAATAAACAAAAACCAGTCATTCACATCCACGCGATGGAAGGTGGGGTTTGATTCTTCACGTGTAGCTGCCTATATATTGACAGTAAAACAACCTTCTGCTGCTCATTGATAAGGACTAAACTAACCATGGGATGGCTTCTTCCAATAGATTACATTTGGAAAATCTAGTTTTGTGGTTTGGAACATCTCTTGATCTTCATGTGATATCTATATTGTTTCAATGCTGGTAACTTGAGTGTTACTTTCGATCAGAAATTATATTTAGAATATGCATGTATATCATGTGCTATGTTAATTTATATAAACTGCTGTACAATTTTGAAGATTCAAAACTTATCTTAATCACTTTTAATTTATGGGAGAGTGGGTGTAGTGGCGGCTCTAGGAACTCGAGTCAGTGGGGTCAACAAAAGACTTATTTTTCACAAATCAAATAAATTTATTTTTTCCTTTTCCAACATATGTAATGTACTTTCGATTATTCGACAAATATAATATAAAATTATCAAATAATCTATTTCTGACAATCCGACTAAGATAACAATGAGTCCTCAAACAAAAATAAACAGAAATTATAATACTTTGTTACTAATACTTCTTAATCCAAAAAGAAAATCAAAATATATAAACTCTTACAGCTGTCCTGGATGGATTTTTCACGTGTTGAAATTGTTGCATAACGGCTTTATTATCAATACTAGCAAACACATTCTTTTTAATATATATGTGACCAAACAATTATTCATCCATTAATTTAGAGATTAAGTTTAGGGTAAATGAAGAGTTATCGGAAGAATGTCTAAAAAAAGAGAATTTTCTTTAGAAAAAAAAAAGTTGAGCCCATTAATTCTTTTTGTTTAGGTAGACAGGTAACCTATTAACTTAGGCATTCAGTGGGGTCAAAAGCTTCTTATAAGTTCTATTCATGCAAGAAATTATTATTTTTTTAATATTTTTTCAGATCTCATTGACCCCACTGGGATCAATGTAGCGCCGCCCATGACTGGGTGAATAAATAAGAGTGATGACTTGCGAATGAAGATCATATAATGGAATTTGAAATTCACAGAGCAAACATGAGTTTAACTAAGGTGAAGTGTAATGGTAAACTACTTGTCTTAAATGGGATTAAGCTTAATAGAGATGATAGTTGTAAGGGACTCACCACTTGGGCTACCCCCACAGGGGATAGGCGGGGCCCAGGGCCCAGGGCTCCGGGCATATTGTATACACTTTGGGAGACGTGCTCCGTAATCATGCACGTCTCCCGAAGTGTATACAATAGGCCCGGGGCCCTGGGCCCCGCCTATCTCCTGTGGGGGTAGCCCGAGTGGTGAGTCCCTTACAAAAAGGCCGGCCTTTTTGTAGGGGATCGTTACCACTGGGGCGTACCCCCACAGGGGATAGGCGGGGCCCAAGGCCCCGGGCCTATTGTATACACTTCGGGAGACAAACTCCTTAATCATGCATTTGTTCCCCCGTGCATATAGCGACCGGGGGAGGCCTCCCCAGGAGGTCGAACCCAAGACCTCTCCCTTAAGAGATAATCTGGGTGACTCCTGGTACCACTTGAGCTAAACCAATAAACTAGCTCAAGTGGTACCAGGAGTCACCCAAATTATCTCTTAAGGGAGAGGTCTTGGGTTCGACCTCTTGGGGAGGCCTCCCCCGGTCGCTATATGCACGGGGGAACAAATGCATGATTAAGGAGTCCGTCTCCCGAAGTGTATACAATAGGCCCGGGGCCCCGCTTATCCCCTGTGGGGGTAGCCCAAGTGGTGAGTCCCCTACAAAAAGGCCAGCCTTTTTGTAGGGGATGGACCCAGCTGAACCCCACTGAGGGTGCCCAGGGGTGCCCGGGGACCCCCTCCAGGGTAGCCCCTACCCCAGTAGCGCTGAGCATGCCTGGGGCCTATTAGGGCCAATTGTTTATTTGTCCCCCCAAGAGCGCGGAGCTGCCATGGGATGGGCCTCCCCAAAAGTCGAACCCACGCACCTCACTTTAAGAGTATTTTGTGGAGACTCCTGGTACCACTCCTGGGGAGGCCCTTGCCATGGCAGTTCCGCGCTCCTGGTACCAGGAGTCTCCACAAAATACTCTTAAAGTGAGGTGCGTGGGTTCGACTCCTGGGGAGGCCCCTCCCATGGCAGCTCCGCGCTCCTGGGGGGACAAATAAACAATTGGCCCTAGTAGGCCAAATGCATGCTCAGCGCTACTGGGGTAGGGGCTACCCTGGAGGGGGTCCCCGGGCACCCTCAGTGGGGTTCAGCTAGAGGGTTCAGCTGGGTCCATCCCCTACAATAGTGACATTATTTTCTTTTTGCAAAGAAGGTTGTGGAGAGCATCTTAGACTTGTGGCTGGACATGTAGCAATAAGGTGGGTTGGACAGGGTAAAAATCCAACTTGCATCTTCCAAGTTCAATAACAAAGTTGACCTAAAAGTTAAAAGAGTCAACAAAAAAATGTGAACTAAGTAGAATGAATTTAAGTTGGATTGGAACGTTAGAGTAGAATCAGTCGGTCTGATTTGGATTAGAATGTTAGCAAATAACAAATATAAATTTAACTCCAACCCATTCCATTTTTTCAACTAGTTGAGAAATGTTAACACAAATCCAACCCAAAACCATAAAAATGGGTTAATCCAAGTTTCAGACGCCATGTTCAGTTCAAGTCAACTTGACAGGTTGGTCTAGCGTTGCTACTCCTACTAGCTATTGAATTTATTGGTTGGGAGTAGAATTTAGTGATAACATTTTGGGAGTTACCCCTAGTTAAATTATGTTCATGGGATATATTTGGAAACTGATCTGAGTTCAAGAACATGGTTCATATTAAAAAACAGTTTGGGGAAGATAAACATCATGTATAATTAGAACATCATATATAATTAGATCAATCGACTAGGATCTTATAGTGATCCCAAGTCCCAACATTACATACTGGCACAACCGTCTGAATCTTCCTTTTTTTTTTTTTTTTTAATGAACCTCGCTGTTCCACAGCTCAAAACATTAACATATTTTTCTTCAATGTCTTAAATAAAGTGGGGAGATACCGAGATAGAGAGACAAACGTGAAAACACTTTATAATGTCATATTTTTATTGATATTTTTAATGGTAAAGAAATTACCATTGTTTTATGAAGGTGAAAGTTTAGGATTCGCGATCTCTAGATTGGTCTACTTAATTAATTTAATAGTGTGTGAATCTTGCAATTACAAGAAACTTAGATTTCCTCTCCAGATATTTCATACCTAATTATTGAAGTTATCTTGTGTCACTTCACGTTTCAACGACTTCACACCGTTGATTGCAACAGGCTCAATCCAGCGCTTGACTCCTCAAATCTTCTACGTAAAAAGATGATCTTCTGCAATGGAAGCTAAAGAACATAGCTCTCTATAGTACTTGGCAGCACAACTCCTTCATAAATCTTTATAGGAGATTTATCTCAATTAAATCTCTAACTCAGAAATTTGATAAGTGAGGTATATGTTAAAATAGCCCTTGAATCCTTTAAATAACCCTTAGGTCGTACTTAATGTTGCTAAACTTGATTAAGATTAAAACAAGCAGTTTGGGTACAATTAGAAGTAAGTTTCTAATTTAACATGAACTCTGCTGCCTTGTCCGATTTAACAGACCTTTCATCCGCTCGAGCGGATGAGGTTCTCTCAGCACAAAAAGACTTTGTCGGTGCGTTTGGTCATTCTGACTCCATTTTGCTAGAGCGAAGATATAAGCGCTTGAACAGACCCTCTTATGATTGTTCCAGAAATTCAGCATGTCTATTTTATCTAGCTTTCTTCTTATGAGTCATTCTCGTCTTCTATCTTTAAAGTCCTTTACTAAATAAAGAATACAATTTAATGGACCTCCAAAGATTTATCCAACCCATTAATTAGCCAATAAACAAAAACTTAAACAAAAACTATGTTCCAACTTCCAAGCAATTTCATTTGACAGATCTGTAGGAAAGATTTGCATATAATCCATTAGACCTATTGCGTTTCAATCTGAGTATGAATTTTCTAAACATTGCCAGATAATTCATGGAAATGATGGGAGATGACCCTCGCATTTTTCTGATCCACTCCCATGTGAAACTTTCAGTACATGCTAAAAGCTAAAGCTCTGGTCTTCCACTGATTCCCCCATGTTCATATTATAAACATCATCATTATTGATCCATCAAACTACCCACTCGTCCTAGACCGTTGATTTGCCCGACCCCACTATGGATTGGAAGTACCAGAAAGCAGAAATAGAAAACACAAAAGAGCAAAGGGTCTCAACTGCCCACATCACATAAATAGCGAAATGTCCTCGAATTGGCCGTTCTGGATAATCATGATGGTACAACTTTATGGGTTCAGCTTATCCACTGCGTGGCCCACCTGAGGAGAAAAGCTTACAGACATCAAAATCCTCCTTATCTATTGTTTCAACTAGCAGTTTGACCGTGTAAGAATTTCTACTCTACTGACTGTTGTTAAAGTTCCTTACAAGCAAATAGAACATATGTAAAATGGAGTGTGAAACGTACATCACATGCAATCACAAAGGAGGAAAGCGATCATCAGGCAAAGTGTGGCTAACCTATTTGTTTTAGCGGCATTACTTGCGGGGAATTTGTCTGTTGCTTTACCTAACGGGATGACCGTTAAATATGTCGTGGCCCACCTACACTATATATGTAATAAAAGATGTTTCGTGGCGTTTTGTTATTGCTCAAATCTCCTCCAAGGTGAAGAAAAAGGAATGGCTTCAAGGAAGGTCCTTATCGCCTACTCTACCACCCCCCACATGATCCTTTTATGATTTTGTTGACCAAAATTGTAGGCTGAGGATGGGCCGAGTCAAACCGGACCAAATTAAAGCTTAATGAGAGGCATGCATCAAATCTTTGCACATGGGATCCACTTTCAATCATGAGTTATGACTAATCTCAACTGTGGACATGATAAGGAAAGCACACCTTCAATTGATGCAGTTGATATTGCCTTCCAACATGGTTTATTATCAAGGGTTGATATTACTCTAATATAGTTGATTTTCAATGATTAGCAGCTCCAAAAGGAAAAGTAAAAAAAAATTGCAAATACCCAAATTATTTCGGTCACCAATGGCCCAAAAAGCTAGGCGTTTCTTCTTTTTTTTTTCCCCTGCCAACAGTGGGTTTCTAATTTTTTTTGTTTGACTATTCCCTCCAAGCTCATAAAGAAATTGAAAAAAATACACATGACCCTAAATAGTAGCATAAGTAAATATAATTTTTAATTTTTAAATAAATAAATAAAAATAACCGTGGTCCTGACCCTCTTTCTTTCGCCCCTTGTAATTTACCCAAACACTAGTTGATAGTTGTGAGTTGTAACCATGGCCTAATATGTTACTCTGGAAGGTTCGATTGGACGGGTTATAAATTTTTTGGCTACGGTACATGTGCCAAAGCTCAAACTACTCATCGGGTCGCGAGTAACTCAGACAAGTTTGACCCCACTCGATCGCTTTTTGACCAACTGAATCATCATTCCATGTGAAATGAAATCGCGGCCTTTTAAAGATCGGCTCGTACGCCCATTCCATCATCATCAACAAACAAACAAACAATCAATCATCTCAGTTATCCACGTCACCCTTTAATGGTACTCTCGTAATTTTAAACCGAAACTATGTCCTTTTTTATAAACACTACTGAACCCAAAAGCACTATAAAAACCCCCCAAACGTTCCAGATCCCAAAGCCATCAGAAAAACGAAAAATGGCCCGAAACCCAAACCCAACTACAACCTGCCTTCTCCTCCTCTTCATCTTCCCATCTCTCATCCTAGCCGTCGTCTATACACCATCTCAGATCGATGCGGCAAACAACGCCTCTGATTTCATCCGTACGAGCTGCAGCGCCACCCTCTATCCGGTCCGCTGCTGCGCCACACTGGCGCGCTACTCCAACTTCATCCAGCAGAGCCCTAGCCAGCTCGCCATCGTCGCCGTCTCCGTCAGCCTCCGCCGCGCCCGCCGCGCCGCCGCCTACATATCCTCCCTCTGCCGTGGCCCTATCAGCTCCTCCAACTCCAGCGCGGCCGCCGCCCTAAGCGACTGCGACTCCACCTTCGGCGACGCCGTCGACCAGATGAAGCAGTCGCTGGCGGAGCTCCATCAGCTGAAGACCGGCGAGGAGTTCCAGTGGCAGATGAGCAACGTGCAGACGTGGATGAGCGCCGCCCTCACGAACGAGGACACGTGTACGGACGGATTCGAGGAGCTGCCAGCGGGCGAGTTGAAGGAGGACGTGTGCGGGCGCGTGGCTCGCGTCAAGGAGCTGACGAGCAACGCGCTCGCGCTCGTCAACAGCTGCGCTTCCAAGCAGCGGAGCTCGCCATCTCAGGCCGTTGATCCCAATGGCAGGGGCTTCTGAGTTCTGACGCTCAATCTCAGCCGTTGGATCGAGCTGGCAGTTTATACGTACAAGTACGGTAGATATACGAGTAGGAGAAAATTTGGTATGTATATATAACTTTCCTTCTGTTGTGTCCTTTTTTTTTTTTTTTTTACGGTTTTTGTTTGTTTGGACCTTGGAATATTAAAGTGTTGTAAGCGTGAAAAGAAATACAGAAACTCACGTACGTACGTTTCTAGAAGATCGGGTCGCGTTTTTCTGCTGTTTGTTATCCTTCGTTGCTGTTTCGTAATCGTAATTGTTTCTGATACTTTTACTGGAGGAAAACTTTCCTTGTTTTGAAGGATTCCATGGAATTTATATATTTCATGGAAGTTGCGATTAATACAACTGTTGGGTCTTGAGTTGCGTGGACGTGGCGTGGTGTGCTTTTGTTTAGTTTTAGCACCCCTGTAATTACCGAAATTTGGTAATGTGGCTGTTAAATCAGGGCCGTCCAGTTGATTGTTGGATTAAAATGTTCAATATTTGAATACGTAAGACGTCATAGTGAGATGAAATCTCTCAAAAGGATTATTAAATCCGGCAGGTATAAGGCATATAAGGTTTGAATGTATATTTGTAATTTACTTTCCTAGAATTATTAAAGTGATTTTATTAAAAAAAAATGGTTATTTGATTTCCTTTAACTATATGTTATGAGATTATGAACAATTCAATTCTCATATATTTTAATGCAACGTAATAATTGGTGAACAATTCTTTCATACATGCATAACATTGTTTCTGGATTTTAACCGCTATATATGGGCAATTTGGGCCGTTAACTAAGGCCTTCTTGTGGTAATCTGCACCGTGATTGATGGTAGTGCTATTGGACATCACATGGAGTAAGACCTGCAATTCTCTATCATGTAAACGGGTCCCACTTCCATCAACACTCCAAAAATTAATCAATCTTATTTCGGCGATTCCATGGAGTTGTAATTTCAAACAAGCAAAGGTACGGAAAAGTAGTGGTGGGCCTCTTGGGTGATTTGATGGATTGGAAGCTCACCAAAAAGGTCCATGGGCTGTCTGATGGGTATGCACGAATTTACATCCTAATGCTTACGGAGAAAATACCTGGAGACTACAATAAATCAGGAACATCTGAACCGCTGTGAATCTCAATGATTAGTTTAGCTTTATCTCAAATAGATGAGATTCGACAACTTGGCCTCTTGTAACAGCAGGGCCTGGCCCACAAAAGTACCAACACTACACGACTGTTTTGCCCTAGGTGGCTCCAAAAATTCGAATAAGTGTGGCCAATAAAAGACTTATTTTCTGTAAATCAAATAAATTTATTTTTTCATTTATCAACATTTATCATCTACTTTTGATAATTCGACCAGTATAGTGTAAAATTTTCAAATAACCTATTTCCGATAATCCGAAAAAGATAATATTGAATTCTTAAAAAAAAAAATTATATATTGTTACTAATAGTTTTTAATTCAAAACCAAAATCCAAATACATAAACTCCTACAGCTGCCCTCAATAGGTTTTCATGTATTGAATTCGTTGCATAATAAATTCATTATCAACACTAACAACCACATATTTTTCAATTCATGTAATCAAATAGTCATTCATCCATTGATCTCATATTCGTTACGCAATCTGTTATTTACATATTTCATTGCTAAAAAAGCTCTTTTTACAATGACAATCACTGCTGGTAAAATCAACGCCAATTTTAAAAGAAAATAAACCAATTGGTATACGATATCCTTCTTTGTCTCCACTAATTTTCTAGCAATGCCACAAATTTCTTTAAGTTCTAAAAACTTATTGTTAGAGCGCATATCAGTAATATGGGCACATTAATTTTATTTATTTTTTTGTAGACAGTTGGCCTATTAACTTACGCGGTGGGTATTTTGTTGTAACTTTTATTCACTACCACAACAACAAAGAAAAAGTGTAAAGTTAGTTAATATGAGATGAAACTCTTAAATTGAGTGGGGTCAAAAGCTTTCCATAAGGTCAATTCATGAAATAATTTTTTTTATTTTTATATGCTTTTTCGGATCTCAGACACCACTGTGATCTATGTGGAGCCACCCATGTGTTTTGTGATGATTTTCGTGATCCCACGTTTTCGTCTCTCTGCAACTACGATCGAGCTAAAAATTTGAAAAGGAAGATGCTTATTTGAGTTGGAACATGCAGTATTGACGTCTTACCTAACTGATCTTATATCAGATTAAGAAAGATGATTTCCAGTCCTTGAGATTCTTAATTTAAGATGAAGAAAGCCTTTTGTAACCGCACAATGGGGCTTTTCTATAATTTCAGGATTCTTCTAAATTGAGTTGTGATGTGCACTTGTTCGGCATTATTCACATGGAAGGAACACACACACACACAAAATGTCACATGCATGGATGCCAGGCCACTTCATCAAGGAGCCCAAAATTAGGGTTGTAAACGGGCCGGTTTCACCCGGAATCGGAACCGTTAAGGAAAAGGTAGAATCGAAATCGGTTTCTTGGCTCCGGAACCGGAACCAGAACCATATGAGGGACGGGTCTGGTTCCGGTTCCGGTTCCGGGTCCGGGTCCGGGTCTAGGTAGATAATGATATTAAAAAATTATGTTTTTTATGAAAGATTTTCGAAAATTGAAGTAATATGTTGGGTCTCGAGTCCACATGTCCAAACCAATGTGGAACCAGTCTCGGATCCATTTACTTATTGGGGCCTAAATAAGGACTTAGACCCGATTTTTAACGGGTCAGAACCTCCGGATAATCGTTAAATCGGAACCCATTTACATCCCCATCCAAAATAAATGGTCAGATTGGAATGAATCTTTGAAAAAAAAAAAAAAAAAAAAAAAAAAAAAGGGAGCAAAGAAAGAAAGTCTGTGACTCAAGACTCAACTAATAAGTAACTTGATCAAGTCTGACCAAGTATGTAGATGACAATAATGATGTTAGTTCGGATTCCCGGACTTCGTGGCCTGATGAGTTGATTCGCTCAATATTAGGGGCAGATCCAAATGTTAGCATGCGGGTCACACTCTTGATTTAAGAAACTCATTAGATGAGCTTTTAAAAATTTTGAATTTATTATTTAACATCCTCACTTGTTTATTTCCTGCACCTAAATGAAAATTCTGAGTTCGTCATTAATGCCGTTCTAATGCTGTTGTGTTAGTTGTGTTAGTGTCAAGTCAAAACAAATTTTTATAACAATTGCCAGGCTGAAGAAGGACGCTAAAATCTAAATCAAATTCATCTTGTTATTGGGCGTGTAATGCGGTGGCGTTAGTTGTGTAACTTGTGTTAGTGTCAAGTCAAAACAAATTTTTATAACAATTGCCAGGCCGAAGAAGGACGCTAAAATCTAAATCAAATTCATCTTGTCATTGGGCGTATTGCCTGAAGGCATGGAAGTTTGACTAGGGCTCGTGCAATTTAAAAATTACTTGGCCCTTGAAGCATAAGTAGGCCCAATCTATCTAGATTACTTGTTAGGCCAGAAATTCATGGATGAATTTAGCCCACTAGCCACACTCTGCCAAATATGGAAATGTGGAGAGTGGGGACAGATCTGTAGGGACGGATGTAGAGATGTCAAACGGGCCGTGCCGGCCCCCAACTCCGGCCCACCCGTGCCACGGGCCGGGCTGGCACGGCCCGCCCCAGCTAGCGGGCCGGGCCGGCACGGCCCGCCAGGGAAAACCCCTGGCACGGCACGGCCCACTGGCACGGCCCGCCATGGGGCGGGCTGGACCGGGCCGGCCCAGGCGGGCTGGCGGGCCAGGCGGGCCTGCTGGGCTGGGCTGTTTTTTTTTTCTTTTTCTTTTTTTTTTCTTTCTTTCTTTCTTTCATGCATTCATTCATTCTTTCTTTCTTTTCTTTCTTTCATTCATTCTTTCTTTCTTTCTTTGTTTTTTTTTTCTTTCTTTCTTTCTTTGTTTTTTTTTTTCTTTCTTTCATTGTTTCTTTCATTCTTTTTTTTTTCTTTCTTTCTTTCATTCTTTCTTTCTTTCTTTTTTTTTTCTTTCTTTCTTTCTTTCTTTCATTCTTTTTTTTTCTTTCTTTCATTCTTTCTTTCTTTGTTTTTTTTCTTTCTTTCTTTCTTTCTTTGTTTTTTTTTTCTTTCTTTCTTTCTTTCTTTTTTTTTTCTTTCTTTCATTCTTTCTTTCTTTGTTTTTTTTTCTTTCTTTCTTTCATTCTTTTTTTTTTCTTTCTTTCATTCTTTCTTTCTTTGTTTTTTTTCTTTCTTTCTTTCTTTCTTTGTTTTTTTTCTCTTTCTTTCTTTCATTCTTTCTTTGTTTTTTTTCTTTCTTTCTTTCTTTTTTCTTGCTTTCATTCTTTGTTTTTTTTTTCTTTCTTTCTTTTTTTATTTTTTTTCTTTCTTTCTTCCTTTCTTTCTTTTTTTTTTTTTATTTTTTCTGTTGGGCTGGCTGGAGGGCTTCGGGCCTGGCGTGCCCAGCGGGCTGATCCCAGCGTGCCCAGCGGGCTGGAGCTCCCAGCCCAGTGGGCTGGCGGGCCAACGGGCCCAAGGACCTTGGCCCAGCAAGGCCCGTGTCTCGGGCCGTGCCTTGTGGGCCGGGCCGTTGACCGGGCCGTGCCGTGCCACGGGCCGTTGACTAGCGTGGTTCGGCCCGGCCCGGCCCATTTGACATCTCTAGACGGATGCATGCACAGCCTACTCTAGCCTATATACATAACGCTACTCTCTTGGTTGTATGGGAAAGTCCCATCACCTAATAAGCTGTCCCTCCTGAACTAGTAGACATTCAAAGGTTTGACATTATACAAATGGTACTTAATCCAATTAAATTTAAAAAAGTATTTTCTAAAACCATTAAATTTAAGAATTATGAATATATCACGAAATTAGAATGATCTAATGAATTAAAACGACCCCATCTCCCATGATATTTATTAAGGCTGTCAAAATGCCACACGACCTATTAACACGACACGAGCCCACACAATATTAGCGGATTTGGGCGGCCTCTTAATCGGTTTCTATCGTTAATGGGCCAGACTCATTAACCCATTAAATTAGCGGGTCGTTAACGAATAAAACTGGTAATCCATTAACAGCCAGATACAACCCGCTAAATGTTAAATAACATAAATTATAAAATGCATAAGAGGGTATTTTGGTAAGTTTGAAAATGTTGAAGTGAAACCCTAAAACCCACATATTAAAGATCATTTTCTTACTCGTTCACTCTTCTTTCATTAGCAAAAGAGTGTGTTAATTGACATAATTTAAAATAAACAAAATTATTTAATGGGTTAACAGGTCGTGTTCGTATTTAATTTTTGAATCCGTTTATTTAATGACTCTTGTACGGGTTAAGATGATTCTAACCTAAATACATTAATACGGCACGATTGGCCGCTCTAATATTTATGCATCTAGTTAGATATAATTCTAAATATTTTCTCGAATGAGAAAGAATATAATTTACTGATCCATTCGTGGAATAGTTTGGAATAAGATGTGTCATCCACAGATACGTCACTCAAGAAAGGTCTTTCAATCTTCCAAGTTTGAAGTTTAAACTGTTGCTGGCTCTTCCACAGTCCCATCCAAGCAAATAGTATATCTATTTTGTGTCACTTTAGAGAATAGATTGATCACATCCTTCGATAAAGTTAAAGCAATCAATGTCATTCATCTCACATGGATTAGACTTGCTGTGTCCCATCCTTAGGTGTGGGGCCACCAAGACTTGCGCATGCGACATTTTGCAGATGATGCCTACAACCACACATTTTGCTTTCTCTCCAATCGCACCCAAAACAAGAAAATATGATATAATGGAGGCTTTTACGAGAATTGTCTGCCATAGTGATGCCTTACAAATAAATTATTAACATATAGAAGATTACAAGAGAGTGAAGTTTTTTTGGATTTCAATATTCTTCTATAATTAGCCAAGCCTATGCTTTTCAAATTGAGACGTTTCATGCACACTTGCATTTATCATTTTAGTTCCTTTTGTTATAGTAATGATAAAATAAGTATACATAGCCGTGTTGGAATTGTCCGTTGATAATGCCATTCGTATCATTAAAAAAAATTAATATTAAGAACGGCTCCTTATCCAAGTAGTAAGAGGGCTAGCTTTTATTTGGCTGCTTGAGGTTCGAATCCGGGTAAGTCTACATTCTCCAACACGCGATCGGAAATCTATGTGCATCCGGAAATCTCTTCGCATCTGTCTAACATATGGAAATGGAGAGTATCCTATATCTCATATAAACATGTCTCAAAGAGTCACACTTACTGGAGACTTATTCGCCAAAAAACTCACATCCACTGATCCTATTAAGATTCTTATTTGTGGGGACAGATCAAGTCTTACCATAAGTGGGATTATATTTTCTGCTAGCCTACACCCTACTTGATTTGACGTTAGACCCATGGTATGCGGGCCACACGATTTCCTACAAAAGCTATAATATTTTTTTTCCATTTTTTTCTATAATTGCATACAAAGATTGCACTAATTTAAGACGTGAGTGGATGATTAATCAACCTTCGATAGTAAATAGAAGCACAACACATTGAAACTTTTACCATCCATTTTTGCAGTCGAATAGAGAAACAGTATTCATGTGTGACTGTTGGACATGGCTTTCATGACGATGATGATGGTGGTGTTTTTTTTTCCATTGAACCCCTCAAAAAATTTTATCTACATGTAATAAAAGTTGGAATCTGCAATTTTGGTGCTTTGATGAAAAGAGGGAAGACTCAAGACAGCGCACATTCTTGAAAAAAAAAAAAAGAAAAAAAAATTTTGACAAAAGTTTTTCTACAGGGTTGGTACACTAAAAATCCAATTAGTCCATTACAGAAAAAGCTTGGATTTTTCCACAAAAATGCCAATGGGACCTTGTGGCACTACACCAAAAACAGGAAATTGGAACGGATTACTGTTCCTAATCCTTCCGTTCCTAATCCGTTAATCCGTTCCAATTTCCTATTTTTGGAACGGATAACCGTTCCTAATCCGTTAATCCGTTCCAAAAATAGGAAATTGGAACGGATTAACGGATTAGGAACGGAAGGATTAGGAACGGTAATCCGTTCCAATTTCCTGTTTTTGGTGTTGTGTGGGGTTACCTAAATGGAAGAAGCTCTAATAGCAAAAGAACCAAGAGCCCTTCTTTTCAGGATTTTGGGTCTACCACCATAGTGGTTTGAATTAAGGCAAACTCATTCTATTCTAGAGTGGATCCCCACAAGCAGACTACATCACAACAAAAGATATTGTCATGGACCTTACTTCATTCCCAAGTCCCGTGGGTTCACGTGAATAATATTTAAGCCTTTCCCTGTTGCTGTTGTAATCGTCTTATTGAATAAACATATATGCTTGTGAATTGTCATTGAGCTGTTTTTCTTCAGGTTGATATCTTCTGCCAATTAACCATTCATTATATACTAATTTTGTTGGAATATTACCAGATCATTTATACATCTCAATGAAAACCATCCAAACTAAAGAACCCTTGAACGACATTTTCAAATTTTATTAAAACCCATGAGAGACGCAAGCCATATATATGGAGAGAATAAGCAGGGAGAATAAGCTATCAACTCCATAGCAGTTGAATGAGAATCGGAGTACCCAACCAACTAAGCTCCCCATATGTTCCCAATTTGTAGTCAACTTAGAAGGTGATATTAAATAACGTATAAGAAAGTGTATATATCAACTAAAATTAAACTCATGAACTGAAAGATTTAAAAGAGTTCATCTACTTTCCTCCCTCCTAGTGTGTAAATGAGAATGAATTTTCATCTCTTCCTTTTTGTGAGTGGCTGCAAGGATGAGAATAAATAACAACCTAGGCCAGTGGGTCGGTGCATGCGGATCAAAACATGGTAGTTGGCTTGTGAGTGTTTGAACAAGCTAGGGCACATGATGGCCCACATGCCAACAATACATTCTACATGCATTCATCATCTAACCTGTGAGTGCTGTTGGAAAGTGCATGTAGAGTACTTTTTTTTATATTCATCAAAGTATAGAGTATATATGGTAGTAAAGAAATGCAGATCATTGACCAGAGGAAAGACAGTCCTTTGGGTTTCTTCTTTGGATGGAATGTGGATGTGGATGAGTGGGTCGGTTTGATTCCTCTGAAGAGGACATGAATGGAACTTAGCACGCCAACAAGGGAGAGGAAAGTGTGGACGTCTGGGCCCAGTGAGGCGCCAGAGCAAGGGAATTCTATTCGCCCGACTCTGCTCTTGTCTTGAGTCACGGGTTAATGGAGATGCCTCATGTCTCCCCTTGGTTGGGCCATTTCGTCTTTATTAGAGATTAGGTTTAGGTGGTTAGAAATGTCAAGAATAAATTAAGAGTTTGGATTTCAAATTATTATTTTATCAATTTGTCTCTCTTGTATAAATTGAGGATTCTATATGAATGAGATTTACGGTGAAATTTATGGAAAGAAGTGATTCTTGAAATTCTATAGTATTTGTTTTTAGAAAAACCTTCTTACTGCGATTTCTACTCAAAACCAAATTCATGGGATCTTCCAAGGATGTTTGATGTAGCCGTTTTTTCAAGGTTTGAGTGAGGATTTGTGGAAATTAAATTCAGCACTACAATAAAATTTATGCTTGGTGTGACCCTTTTTACTTATTGCGAAAAGTGTATAAATAAATTAAGTTTTCTGTGATTACTTGGAAAATCAATTTATATGATGGTGTTTGGAAAAAAAAAAAAAAGCTCCATGGAAAAGAAAATTTTCCGCAAAACTGATTTTCCGTGGCATGAATGATGTATATGTAAGGAAATTATTTTAGGCCCATTACTTGGACCACAAGTCCTTTCCTTTCTAGAAGTGTGGTCATAATAGGAATTCCGATTTCATAGGATACATATGCTATAATTACTCAAAAAGGTTTCCTAATGAGATAGTTTCCTTAATATTCTCTACCTTGATGGACGGTTGAGATTAAATATAAAGTAAACCTAATTGGAAATTTGGTCCTCTCTCCACCTATAAATAAAGCCTTTGGTCCATCACAAAGGCTACACACAAAATCAACACATTAAGGTTTATAGGCAAGGAGAGGGAAACCGAAACCATTTACCCAGCCTCTTCTTCGACGGATCTCAACAACAGGGTCAGACAGCAGAATCAGAAAGCTCTCTGCATCAGAATGTCTGGAGGTACTCTTCAACTTATTTAAGATTGAATCTTATATGTGATTATCATGCTGTTCTCGATCTTAGGGTTCATGTTACCACATGTTATACCATTATTAACATGAACCCTAAGATCGAGAACAGCATGATAATCACATATAGGATTCAATCTTAAATAAGTTGAAGAGTACCTCCAGACATTCTGATGCAGAGAGCTTTCTGATCCTGCTGTCTGGCCCTGTTGTTGAGATCCGTCGAAGAAGAGGCTGGGTAAATGGTTTCGGTTTCCCTCTCCTTGCCTATAAACCTTAATGTGTTGATTTTGTGTGTAGCCTTTGTGATGGACCAAAGGCTTTATTTATAGGTGGAGAGAGGACCAAATTTCCAATTAGGTTTACTTTATATTTAATCTCAACCGTCCATCAAGGTAGAGAATATTAAGGAAACTATCTCATTAGGAAACCTTTTTGAGTAATTATAGCATATGTATCCTATGAAATCGGAATTCCTATTATGACCACACTTCTAGAAAGGAAAGGACTTGTAGTCCAAGTAATGGGCCTAAAATAATTTCCTTACAGTCTCCCACTTGGTCAATAGAAATTTCATTAATGTTTTCATTATTAGGAATCATAAGGCGCGCATTATATGCTAAACACTGCTTTAGTCGGTTATCATAGGTGTCTTGGCTAATTCGGTTGTTAATGGGAGTCATGGCGTGCACATATTATTTTGCAACATGTTTACTTCCATGTACCACGTCATTTACAACCGTCATAACTAGACCATAAGATGAGATTTACATAATGGTCCCATAATATCTTTGTTTAAAGACTGTTTCTGTTTATCATTTATCCAAACCGTAAATGCCCTAAAGTAATATTGTTAGTTTTCATGAGATGAACCGTAAACTGTGAATGAGTAATCTCAATAGTTGTTTTTTCCACTTAACTCTAGTTTGATTTGTCATGACAAGTGCAAGACTTTACTTTTTGACTTTTGCCGCAAAAAACGTTTTACTCTATAAAATCAAGTAAACTAGTTTATTTGTCGGTTATTAACTTCTAATGTCACTCACTCCTCTTGTTTCTGTCTTTCATCACCGTACTTTCTCAAATTACTTACCCGCATGGAAACAAATGCAAATATAGTCCATCAGAAAGCACATTTTCTCATTTGCACGGACATTACCTTTTTCAATGATTTGGCGCATTCATTTTATAAACGTTTCGCTCTTGGTGGATTATTCAAACATTATCTACCTAGTGTTACTCTATAAGCTGAGCAAAAGAAAAGCCTTTGACCCACGGTAAGGGGTATCTCTAAATTTTACTCCAATAGTAGTTGGTCACACCATAATATTTATAATTTGATAAATATATATATTATAATGAATAATACATAAGATTATGCTAATTACATTTTTATCAAATCGTCAATTTTATGGTGGGACCGACTTCTATTCGGGTAAAATTTGAAGACATTGGGAGGTGTTTATTTTGAGGGCGGATTTTAATAGGTGGGTTCCACCCTAGAGTTACACTCCTCAACTTAAAATTCCTCAATCAAAAGCCTTAGATTTGGACTCAGTGTATATATGCATGGTCATATGTATGTATGAAATTAATCAAATTAATAAAAGCACCCCTCTCCATTACTACCATTAGAGGTGCAACTGGGGTTGGGCCAAACTTAACCCACATTAAAATGTAAATCAGGTTGGGAACTTTTTGGGCTCGAGTCAAGTTCAAGCATGGAATTAAAAGCCTTAGTGCAATTCAAGCCGAGATTAGGTTGAACTCTCAAGTGACCCAGTGAACCCCAAGAATGTTTTGAATTCCAGCTTCAAAGGATGTTATTGCATGGCTAACAACGCCTTGCAGATTGCACCTAGTAAAATGTTGGCGACAAGTTTCTCCTCTTTTGTGTGACCCTGTCATGGCTATCATATATGTTGTGTGGTCCAGCTTCAAGGATCTAATTGCATGACCAACAATGCCCAGGAAATCCCACCCATTGAAATTCTAGTGACAAGTAGTCTCTCCTCATTTTCGCGATCCCATTATGTCTATGTTGTATATTCTTCCAGCAAGGGGCGGAGCCAGGATTTCATCTTGGGGGGGGGGGGGAAACTTGAATAAAATTTAATTTCACCAATTATTATAACTATCATATTTTAAAGTTTCTTTTTTTACATAGTTATAAGTTCAACCATGATTTTGTTCCTTAAAAATGCTGGACATAGAGAAGACGGCGTGCAAAATTTTAACCACTGAAGATGAGAGATTAATGGAGAAAAAGAGGAGAAGAACAAAACAAAGAAGGAAGAGCTGAAGAGGGTTAGGGCTTAAGACTGGAGTCTAGAGAGGTTTTCGAAAGTTAAAAGGGTTGGAAGTGGGGGCCCGGGTGGGGTGGGGTTTAACTTAGAAAAAAAATCCAAAAACCTTTGGTGGGGTGGGGGGGGGGGGGGGGGGGGGCGCATTTTGGTGTTTTAAAAAAAAAAATTCAAAGGCTGGCCCTGGCCCCCAGGCCTCAACACAGTTCCGCCCCTGCTTCCAGCTGCAAAGGATCTAATTGCATAGCTACCAATATCTCCACTTATTATCCTCATTTGCACCATCCCAGCTTATCTATTTTTTGTGAAACAATGATGTCAACTGTCCCTTAGCTGAATCCCCCATGTAGAGAAGGTAAAAAAAAAAAAAGGATGATGCCAGAGAGAGTGGCTTGAGTAATATTATGTATGCACCCTTGGCACAGTACATGCATGATGTCCCTACTGAGGTACAGCTGGAGACATTTATTGTTGTAAAACTTTAAAAGCTTTTGATTTAAGATTACAATGAGAGCGAAAGGAATTTTCAAACTCCAGCATCCAGTAAAGCAGGATCTCCATGCTATTCCTATAATGAGAATGCAGAAGCACTGATAGCTCAATGCACTTTGGTAGAAAATTTTCCCTGCATGTGTTGGGTATCATTTATGTTGGCTTTATTAAAGTGGTTCTGTATTAGGAAGAGGTACGGTAGCAAAAACCTGCAATGATGAAAACATGAGGCAGACCATATAATAGACAGCTTTCATCCTTCTCTCTCTCTCTCTAATTTCATCTCTCTTGGAAAGTCTGCATGAAGTGGTTATATTCAACCATGTCAAATTCCTCTCTCCCATGACTTCAGAAGCCGACGAACAGCTTGATCCTGGAAATCCAACTAATCATTTGCACCACTTTTTTTAATGAAAAGTCAGAGTCTACATGACTAGAAGAGAATCTCCCAAAATTACAATCAGGACTACCATAACCCTTTAACAGTTAATACCTCTTGGGATAAAATAGGCCTAGAGGACAATCCATCTTACCGACAACACATATAGGTAGCTAGGACTACAATTCACAAAAAAACAGCCTTTGAACCCTCCTAAACATATTTTAGGAGCAAACTCGTGGTGCTCCTCCCAATAGTCCAACTGAATCCTCTTGCTCTTATCCTCAATTTTTTGGATTTTACTAACGAGGTCATGATTTTCTTGGATGCTGCCTTCTCTGCAAGATAGTGGATCTTCAGTCTTTGGTATTTTGTTGTATATGCATTATCCCCACCACTACTGATATCCTATTGTTTTTTGTCCTCCTCTCTTTGAATCAATCACTTTCTTAAAGAAAAAAAGAGCAAATCAAACGGGCTTCATCCATCCCGGGCACAAGCAAATAAATTCAAAAGGCCCACAGCCCAGGCACAATCAGCCACTGTGCAAATAGGCACACTATATGAATAAAATTATCCATCACCTTGAGCAATATTCCAAATGTGGGCTAGCTCCACAAGCAGAAAACTTAATTGCTTCAAATTGGATGCGACGACTGAGATTCATAGTCTGGGAAGATAAACCCATGAGCTGAACCTTCTGAATACGATTAAGTCACAGCGTGCAGTTGTGGAGCTTTGAATCGCTATCTATGAATATGAGTATGACCATGCTAATGTTGCTGGATCTTTTTCACTACCTTTTGGCCCTGTTTGTCAAGCAAAAGTAGTAGCAGCAACTAGCGGGGAATAAAAATAGGCCATGATGTGACCTTTTTTACTTTACTGTAATTGACGAGCTCAATGCATAATTCCTCAATATTTGCTGGAACCAACTGAACAAATGAGCATGCAGCTTGATAAATATTAATATTAGAGAATGTTTTGCCCCGAACAACGGTTCCACTTTCATCCCATAAAATTCATCTCATCAAAGGCTGATAGTGAGCTATGAAAACTCACTGCATTTATGAGAAATTGGAGGAAGGTTCGATTCTGCATGCAATTGGGCCAGTCACCTCAGCCCCAAATGTACAGAATTCTGCTATAGATCTATGATCCCCTTGTTAAATGAAGGATTTGATCAGAAGCTTTTTGAACTTTTTTTTCAAGTATTCCTACATTTCGCTCCTTCCAATTATTCCATGCAGAAGCCGGAAATATGAGTGAGAGTACATTTTATGGTGCTTGCTGTCCATGGGTCGGGTGCTCGTGGGCCTGCTCATGCCAGCCAAACTTGTCCATACATTCCCTTGGGCCTAAAAGTTAGCCATTCGGTTCATTCCATCTATAAATGTGTCCCATTGTGCCAAATATGCTGAATCAGACCGGCATACATTAGTGATTTTAGGCATGCCCATTTAGCTTTTGGGCTATAAAATCAGCACAGGGACAAACATGCCTAAACAAAGCCCAAATCTAAAACAAAGAGATTTAACTTGGATTGGTCCGTCTCTGGGCAAGTTGAGAAGCTCCCCTAGCTTACACAGTTATTTCTATCTATGGGCTTAACAAAGGTCAACATCAACGGGGCCTAGGCGAGGCCCGCCCATGTTTTATTTTGAGCTTAAATTTCCATTATCCAAGACAAGCCCATCAAAACCTATCAATTGCCAGTCCATGCCTGGGCCAGCTTTTAGCTTCTTACAGAAGTAAAATCTTTCCTTATTGATTGAAAAGCTCATTCGATTCTTCCAATTATTTACATCATAGGTGATAAAAAGCTCTCTTTGATAAATAAATAAATAAATAAATAAAACATAAGTTATTTAGAGTGCATGAAACATGAATTTTGAGTTCACTATATAGAATCGAAGGAGAAGATTTTTACTTGTAACTAACTCAACGTAAAATCTAATTAAAGTTTATTGGGTCTTTCTAAAAATGATTAGGCTCGAGAATTGATTATTATGGGCATCCAACAATACAACCAGCCTATGGCTCCCATGCCTTCACCACGCCAGGCACATAAAGAAGACCATTATTCCTTCCTACCAAAAGGCCCAGTTAATTTATCGGCCCAGTGGGTTCTTGGTTGCGCCATCTTATGCACTTTCACGTACATGTTGGAGTGTGAGTCCAACCATCCAAATGATAGGCATTAATATAAATCGTTTTGTATCAATGCCATCTAAAATGGTTCTTAGAAATGTGTTATCAGTGGAATTTTTAACAGGAATGGGCGATTAGCAAAAAAAAAAAAAAAACAGGAATGGGCCGTTAAGACCCGTATATGGATCGATACTTGGGTAATTAGAAAGGTTTCATTACGCTCACCTGGCCACTAGGTCAACTTGGCAAGAAAATGGAGCTTCAAAGTTCAATTCACTCCCACTAAATGTAGTCGTGCCACTAGGGCCATCAATCGTGTTGTGTTAACGAATTCATGTTGCGGGTTAACAAATTCGTGTTAGAATCATCTCAACCCGTACATGACCCATTCAAAAAACGAGTCCAAAAATCAAACATGAACACGACACGATTATTTAACGGATTACACGACATGATCATCCGTGTAACCCGTTAAATAATCTTGTCCATTTCAGACCATATGAGTTAACACGCACTCTTTTTTAATGAAAGGAGAGTGAAGGAGTTATAAAATGATCGTTTATATGTAGGTTTTAGGGTTTCACTTTAACCTTTTCAAATTTACAGAAAGACCCCTTATGCATTTATAATTTATGCCATTTATCATTTGGCGGGTTGTATCGGGTTGTTAGTGGATTGCCAATTTTATTCATTAACGACCTGCTAATTTAACGTGTTAATGGGTCCAACCCATTAATGACATGAACCTTTTAAGAGGCCACCCAAACCCGTTAATATCGTGTGGATTCGTATCGTGTTAACAGGTCGTGTGGTATTTTGAGAGTCCTACATGTAGGGATGAAAATATGGGCCGTGCCGTGCCAGCTCACTGAAGAAGGGCCCAGTCGTGCCCGGGCCGGGCCGGCACGGCCCATGATAATTATGCGGGCCGTGTCGTGCCTGGCCCAAGGCCTCTGGGGTCAGCCCAGCACGGCCCAAAGCACGACTCTGGTCGTGCCGTGCTGGGCCTCGCCATAGTTGGGCCTAGGCCATGCAGCCCGTGGGCGGCCCACATATCCCCCTCCCCTTTTTTTAAAGTTTTTTAAGTCTTAGAGACTTAGACTCTTCACTCTTGGTCTTTGACCAATTTCATTAAAATAAAGAAATTAAGAGAAATAACAAGTAGAATATATAACACTAATAATGTTTTGAAAAAATACATCAAATAAATTGTATTTCCTTGAAGTTTAAGTTACAAAAGTTCAAAAAAATTACAAGTTTGAACTTGGATCAATATATAAAATGAAATTCAAACCTTCTAATAAATGAAAATAGAATTACAACTTTAAAACCTATGATACATTCTAAAAAATAAATTACAACTTTAGAAACCTATGATACATTCTAAAAATAAATTACAACTTTAAAAACCTATGATACATTCTAAAAAATAAATTACAAGTTAAAAGCCTATTATACATTCTAAAAAAAATTATACTATGATATATGTAACCCTTCTAGCTCGTCTTCTATGTCGATCTCATCATTATCGAGGTGTTGTTCCCTATCCTATGCTTGATACCAATCCCGTAAGCACATGCAGGTCTCAATGGTTTCTTCTGTAAGCATAGTCCTCCTGGGGTCAATAAGGCACTCACTTGCACTAAATGCCTGCTCTAATACAACTGTAGACGCTGATATTGTTAGTATATCATGGGCTATGGCGGAAAGCACGGGGAACTTAATTTCGAATAATTTCCACCGTGCCAAAATATCAAAATCATCTTCTTCATCATCTGAGATTGCAACAGGATCACTTCTCAAGTACATCGTTAATTCATTAAGGTTGTAAGATCCTCCGAAAGAAGATGAGTTACTTCCATGAGATTTTCTCATAATACTCCAAATAGCCTTCTTTTTTCCTTTATATACTTGGGGAGGCCTGTTTGGACCGTGGGTGCTATAGATCTACCTAATCAGGTAGCATAATCCAAATAAAGTGTTTCTAATTGTGTCTTAATTGTTGTCATGTCATTTATATTAGTTGTATTCATATTAGAGTTTGTTTCATCAAGAAGGGTTTCTACACCTTATAATTTCAATCTAGGGTCTAATACAGCAACTATACAAAATGTTAAATGAGCTATTCTCCGATATAATGAAAACTTTGCCTCCATTTGTACACACATGAGTTGAAAAATTGGAAAATCTCTATACTTTTTAAAAGTAATACCTAATTCATAAAAATGGGCTAAAGCATGATTTGATGTGGGATAATATACCCCAGAAAAAAAAATAATAATGTTGCATCATGAAAAACTTCTAAAAAATCTCTTATTATCTCAAAAATGGTTCATTTATCATCACTTATAAAAATATTTTCATGCTCCAAATAAAGTTGACAATTTTGATTTCGTGTCATTTTATAGGCACATGATTCTTTTAACATTTTATAGGTAAAATTTCATCTATGCTTTGCATCATATAATATTTTCTTTGGTCTTAGATTCAAATTTTATATGTCCCTCCACCATTGTTTTAGCGAGGAAGAACAAAAAAATGTATCCTACAATCCATTTAATAATCTCAAAATCATCTCTAATTAATTTCACCCTTACTTGTACGATAAGATTTATGATGTGGCATGCACATCTATTGTGAAATAGATCTCCATTTAAATTGAGTTGAATCGAATGTTTTAGTAAATATACTGCGACATTGTTAGTGCTTGCATTATCTAAAGTTATAGAAATTATTTTATTTTTAATTTTATATTCTCTAAGTTTTTCAAGGATGGTGGACCATATCCTAGTACCAGTGTGTGGAAATTCTAGCATAGAAAACGAAATCATTCTTTTCTACATCACCCATAAATCTGAAGTTAAAGCCACTTTTCCAAGTAAATTTTCAAAAATATTTTTTAAATTCTCTTTTTCTTTCAAAAAAGTTTTTATTGCATCATTTCTAGCAGTAACTCTAGATATTTTCTATCATGAAGGAACAAAGGCAAACCTCAAAAATCTTTCTAAACATCGGTCTTCGGAAAGTATAAATGGAAATTGGCGACAAATTATAAACTTAATAAGTTGATATCTAGCATTAATATGGTCATAATTGAAAACTCCTAAATCGCCAGATGAATCTGTTTGAGAAAGTTGTGTTTGAACCATCCCACCTCTTACCCCATCATTAGCGGTATTCGTGTGTTTGAGCATATATTTTTTCATGTGTCTACTAAGGTGGCCAGTGTCGCTTGATGATTTGTCACTAAGAAGATCTTTGCAAAATTTACATTATACCTTTTCCTTTGTTCCTCCCGTGGGACTTGGGACAATAACTTTAACAAATTAAATAAGTCCATACAGGAGAAGTCAATCTTGATTTTCTCTTCTGTTTAGTAGTAGAAACTGAAAATGCAGGATTTTGGGGACTATTATTATCTACTTCTATGCCCTTACTTTGATCTAAATGAATAAATCCAGGATCTTCCTTATTTAGAGAGAAGTCAAGATTGAAAGGTTGTGATGGTCCAGCCATTTTTCTAAATAAAAGATATTTTTTAATAAATAATTATGTATAATGTGTTTTTTGTGATAATTTATATAAGAAAAGGGAGAAGATGAGACTTAAATATATAATATTACTATGTAAATTATTACTAAATAAAACTCAAAATTAAATATAATAAATACCTTTATGAGAGAGGGAGAGCTAATGGAGAAGTTATTCTTAGTTGAATCCTCCACTTTAGAGAAGTCACCGTCACTTTTCACTTCTTAAAAAACTTTGTATAGAGAGTTTAGACTTTAGAATGAGACTTAAGAGAGCTTAGAGCCTTAGAACATTAGAGGGAGTATGAGAAATGAGAGAGTAGATGAGTGTAGAGGAATGAGGGCTATTTATAGAATTCCTAAATGATAAAATGACATAAAATACTCCATCATATGACTGTTTTATAATACTTGGGGGTTATAATGGTAAAAAATAACAAAATACACGGGCCGGTCAACGGGCCCGGGGGGGGGTTTAGTTGAAAATAAACAGCCCTCGTGCCATGCCGGGCTGCCCACGGGCCTGGGGAGGTTTGGTTTAAAATAAACAGCCCTCGTGCCATGCCGGGCTGCCCACGAGCCTGGGGCACTGTCCCAGCATGGTACGGATTTTTAACCGTGCCGTGCCTCAGGCCTGGCAGCCCTGGCCTAGCACGGCCCAGTGGGACTGCCAAGCCGAGCAGGTCAACGGGCCCAAGCACGGTTCTTTTGTGCCGGGCCCGTGCTGGGCTTGGGCTTGGGCCGCGATTTTCACCCGTACCTACATGCCACATTAAGACCCATGGTTTTCTTCTTCTGTCCTTTACTTTTATAAGTTCAAAATCCATTTAGAAGTACGTTGAGCCAATTTTAATAGCTAAACCTCACTCATATACTTCAAAATTAATGCCAAGAAAACTAAAAAAAATGACATCCACCCACAGAAACATAAAATGTATCACCAAAAAGCATATAAAACAGAGCTTTACCGTGTACCAAGAAAATCAGTACAGCTTTACCTCAACCTCCACATTGAATCTACTGAGGGTCCAAGTCCAACTTGGGTCAGGCCAGATGCTAAAGCACAAGTGTCTTTGCTTGCATGAAAATTCAATTCATACTGGGCTTTATCAGGCTTAAGCTTGGGCTTGGGCCTGCTTTCTCAAGACCAGATAGTATTTTGGCCAGCTCGGGCTTGCATCGGGTAAACATGTTGACTCCAAAACGCTGTATATTGGTATTTTGGTTACCACTTTCTTAGCACAATTTGCCGAGTTCTTGTAATATGCTCGGTGGTCTGTTACACGCAAACGTCTTTAGTCAAGGTTTTACATATTTAGGGCCATTTTGTTTCATGTAATTCAAGATCCATGATTGTACTTCTATAAGCTTTAAATTGAAGAATCAAAAGTGATTATCTAAAAATGTCTTATCAAATAACATTCTCTTAAATGGAAATTGAATCAAAGGAAGAGGCAAAAAAAATACCCAACCATCACCTTGGTTTTCAATACTCAGGAAAGTCAATATTTCATCCAAATCTCCATCTTACATCCTTGACTGTGTCACCGCATAAACATATCCGTCTCCTCTCACCTCTTTTACAATCCTTTAATGGAGCTCATTTTACCATAACTATATGTGCAATTTGAATTCCTATGTATTTAATGCAAACCAAGGGCCCTTAACTGAGGCTGGTTTGACTCAACTCCATCACCAAGAGGCTAGGGCTACACCCATTCCAAAGGTGCCCATCCTAGCGATCCTTGGACGTGTCCATCCATGAAGTGTCGTCGCAAGCCTATTTAAATGAAGGGTCACTACTCACTAACTCCTTTTGAGGAAGAGTCGCAACGCATTTTGGTGAAGCATCACCAACCCTTTATGACGAAGGTCACAAGTCACAACCCATTGGGTAACTGAATCATTACCTAGGCCTCTGAATGACCGAAGGTCTTGGAGAGGCACATGAGATACAACAAAATACATTACACATAGCCTCCTTTCTAGGCCTATCAATTGAGCCAGTTAAAATGGATATCCAGCTCGGCCCACCCAATCCATCCCAAGCTCGAAGACAGGGCTTGAACAATGATTTCAAAGCTCGGCCAAAATGTGACTAGGAATTGGCAGAATAGGCCTGTCCCGGCCGGATGGAAATTTCATTAATTTTTCATGAATTTACCAAAACCTGTGATGGATTAATCATCCTAAGCTTGTTACAGCGATTTTGATGGTTGCTTTCATGAACTACAAATCTACTAGCAATCTAATGCAAAATAAGAAATGGAAAGTGATTGAGGTTACTTGTAGAATTACATTGAAAGATCCTGTTAACACACATGGGATGTTGAATAGGTAGGCTCCAGCTTGGATGAACTAAGTTGTTACTTGGATCGTGTAAACCTTCCATAAAGAACCATCTAAATGGATGATTCGAGTAAGCTTGGCCTAGCCATTTGTTTTCTAACAGTTGATGGTTTTTTTTCCTTCCAATATGGGGTCCACCAAGTAATATAGGTAGGCCATTTATTTTGTAGCTTTTAATAATCCCCCTGTTTCTTCTCTATTAAACAAATAATTTGAATGTGATAAATTCAGCCATAAGGTCTACTAAGCAAATCAACTCAAATTTCATTTTTAAAATCTCCTGAATAAACAGACCAATTTGATGTTCGGTTGTGCTAAATCTTGATAAGAATTGCATTTATGTAATCAACAACAGTATTTTCCCATCATGCCTAATGACTGGATTGGTCCTTTTACTGAAAAGCTCACAACATAGATACGTATAGATTGAGTACTCATTGCATTCAAGATCGTGATAAGCCCTGGCCCGGTTCGAGCCAGCATGGAGTGGGATTTGGTGTAGGCCCGTTCGATTTAGAGCCGAAATTGAACAACCCCCAACATGCCCATCCAATATTCTTGGGACGGAATTAGACAGCCCAAGCCCAGGATGGGCCTGGCCCATTGCCAAGCCTACTTTCAACTCTATTTCTCTCAGTATGTTCACCGGGCGCTACTCTTTATTGTGTTCTTAGTGGGCCGACTAAGTGAATGGCAAAAATGTCCTTGAATGAAAGTGACACTGTAACGGGCCCTGTAGCACTATCAATCCACCACCCACATTATAACATACCTGTCTTACCTTTCACACTAACCATTGGATAGAGATCAACAGAGACCCAGCCAAGTTGCACCCCTAGGTATGGAGGAATAAATGAAACAATTCCTAATTCCTTGGAGGGAAAGAAAAACAAATCTTTTCTTCTTACTTTCTTGTCATCCCTTCTCTTCTTTTTCTATACCCTAAATGATTTGAGAGTAGGGGTGCACAAAAAAACCGCTAAATTGATTCAAACCGAGCGGTTCAGATCGATTTTGTAGTAGATCGGTTCAGTCACGGTTCAGATTTCCTTCAAACCGTTCGATTTTATTCAATTTTTAATTTGAATGTGCAGTTAAACCCTCACTATGTTACTTGAATTCCAACATCTGGATAATAATAAAAACAAAAAACGATAACCGCTATTACCTCAATGTAAAAGCTATAAAAGGACTATATATATATATATAATCGCTATATTTTGATTTAAAATCCTTAAAGTCGGACAAGTTTTCAATTGGTAGAAGTGTTTGTTTCCATATTTTGAAATGATTAATTTAGATTAAGCAAAACTCTTTACGGTGAGTGTGAGAGGAGTATGTGTACATTTAATAAAAATATATAAATAGTTATATATAAAGAAATTGAGGTGAGGTGTAGTCAAATTAATCTGAACCGGCCCCCAGTTGTATTGGGGTCAAATTTTATATACTCATACCCATTATGAACTCGAGATTAAACGACAATAATATCATCCCTAATACTAATTAGGAGTTCAAATTTAAGTAGGGGTTGCTGTAGTTGGGGGCTGTCACTATGAATGGGCCCCATTGCATGATAATGGGTTCTCAGTGTAAGGTTATGGGACAAAATCATGGACTAATAATCAATTTTTACATAGCATATATAGTCCCATAATCAAGTCTTATATAGTCCCATAATCAAGTCTAAATCATTCAATGTTTTGTTGGCTTGTTGCTTCACTATTACCAAACCCTCTAATTCAAACAACATCCATGATACTCAGTCAGCCCCACCATTTTCATTAACAGATTGGTGAGCTGAACCCACCACACGCGTCGTGAACAAGGTAGCCAAAGTTCAAGAAATCAGAAATTTGAGTTCCTCATCACAGTGGCCCACAGTGTCGAGGAGCACCGACATTTTCAAGTGGTCCAGCCCCTTTACAGCCATATATATACATAGCTCAAGTATGTCTCTGTAATTATCCCAATATTTTCTCCGGCGCGCGCATCCAAACCATCACAACAAGTCACACATGTCACATGTCAGGGTCTTCTGATCATGATGTATACCGTGCACCACAAAATAAAGGGGCTCTAATTCTTTGAGCCCTGTCGAATAAATCCATCAGTAGGTCCCATCTATAAACTTAAATAGATAAAAAAATCCATCTGGTTGGACCCACCCAGAGATTCATCACTCCAACTAGAGAGTTGGACCACTTCAAATGGAGTGGAATGAGTCTGGTCACATAAACCAAGTGGGTCTCAGTACAGTAGTTTCCAGTGTTTTGAATTTCCGGCTACTATGCATCATGCATGCACTGATGCACCACATAATCCGGATGAGTTGCTCCAAAAGCACCTTTTTTTTAGTCGCATCACAAAGTTAGTGGGCCCCAGCTGTCCAAAATGGGTCCTCCCAAAAGGCACTCATACTCATACATGAGAGAACTGTGGTGCCAGACTCTCCAGGAGTGAATGATGAGATTCTGTCAGCTGTAACCGAGGATGACAAGACAGGAAAGACAAGAACTACCCCCTCTTCACACGAAAATGGTAACAAAGAAAGAAGGGTGACGAGGGCATTTTGGACACTTGTGAGGATTCTGTTGTGCTCCACTCCATTTGCCTCGTGAGATGAGAAAGAAGAAGAAGAAGAAGAGTAAGTGAGCAAATGGTGCAGGTGAAGGTGGAATGATCCTAGTAGTAAGTAGAAGCAGTGCATCAATGCAATGCGTAAAACGCACGTACCTGCAGCGATAAATCAATACTCTATCCATCCATAGAGATTAGAGAGTGGAGGGTAGAACTAATTATTTGCAAAAGTAGAGTTGAATGGTATTGGTAGGACCAAGGGACCAAATGTCTCAGGAAATGCACAAGTTGCCATTATTAAAGCCCGATTCCTGATGCAACCAGGGCAGGCCATCTCCTTCTTTCTTTTCAACAAACCTGATAAAAAGAAGCTGAGGCCCGCCTACTAAGCATTCCTTCTGTTTTTTTTATGAATAAAGTAGAATTTAACATCAATGTGAGTGGTCCACTATAAGACTAAACTTGTATAAGTCAATTTTCTCGGGTTTTGATTCCGTCCCCCCCCCCCCCCCCGGCCTTTTTTAATTAATAAGTGTAAAAACTCGAAGGATTGGCCAAGTGGTTAGAACCACGGTTCCCTCCTTCAAAAATCGAAGGTTGAGCCACTAGTACTACCATCTAGGAGCCACATGGGTATTTACCCAACTTTCCTCTGAATCCGAAAGAATTAGTTCAGCCCACAAAATTAAAAAATTTCGATAGAAAAAAAATAAATAAAAAGTGTAAAAGTAAATTTTGATTTTAGAAGTTTTATATTTCATTTGGTCGTGTCCTTTTAACCTCTAAATTTGGACTCGAAGATTTCAGCATTTTGGATGAAATCACACTGTATTCTTCGTTTTCACGTTCATAAAAGTGGATCCTAATCTATAAAACATAAGAATATTATTTTATATCCGATTCATTATTTTACAATATGAATTTTTTAAATATCTCATTCATTCTTTTATAAAAGCTTACCACTCATTTATGAACTAAACTCATTGTATTATATTTCAGTCAAAGAGGAGGATGTACAATTAAACTGATTAAATTTTCAATAGATGGACCCGGTTGGAAGAGGAGAGTGATAAGAAGAGCATTCTAGGAAATAAAGTGGAAAAAAAAAAAACATGATACCTTCCATTTAAATTCGTACTCCAATCCATCCATCGTTCTGGACTCAAATACATCTCACAGCCATTCCCTCCCCTGCTTAACAGTTTCCCCACTTAAAAAACAGGCCCACTCCCATTATTGATCCAGGTTAGTCAACCCTTCAAATCATAACAACTAAAACTCCAATACTCTAATCCCGAGGGATAGCTTCAAGACTATAGGAGTTGAGTATTCAAAACTACACTACCACACTAAGACCACAAGCGATTTACCCGGCTACCTCACGCCCATTATTGGAATTATTTGGGCCCCAAAGGGCCGGACAGGCTCCAGTATTCTACTTTGTTTCATCTAGGCATATAAATTTTCTTCTCTTGGTTACAATCAAATTGACGGCACATAAAATGTGTAGTACACAATTAATAATAGGTTAGAAATGAAATTCTAATTGAAATAAAATCTTTTGGAATTTTTCTTGTACGATCGATCATCAATAGCCATTAATCCCAGCAAAACTTTAATATGATATTGCATAAAATTACTTTTCTTTTTTTTGTATTTCAATGCCCATTTCTACTCATCCAATAAAGTTTTATAAGATCACAAAAATCCAATAGAGCTTTGGGGTTTTTCTAATTCAACGACTAATGTGACCATACATGAAAAGGCCCAAAGCATGGGCTTTTTGGTGTAGTGCGAAAAGATAGAAGATTTTAACCCCTAATCCATTTCAAGCAGTGCAAAGAAGAGGTGATCCAAAGAATCATGTGACATGCTACTTTCCTACACTTTACTTTACTATACTACCCATCCATGATCCATTCAAAGGCATATAAAGCGTCAAACCTTCGAGGGGTTGAAATGTCAAATTCTGATGACTTTGAAATGGCATTTTCTGCAATAAATTTGAAAGACACAAGTGAAAAAAAAAATCGAATCTTTCATTTCAACAGCGGCAAACCGAAATTACAATTTTACCCTTCTCCTCCGCAACACACTCCAGGAAACAAGACCGGCAATCCGCACGCAGCTCCCGCCGGCGACTGCGCCGCTGCCGTAGCAGACGGCGGAAGGACCCTCCCGTCGGCGAACAGCGCCCTGTTTCCGGCTGCGGGATTCCCTCCGAGCTCCGTAGGACCGCCGTAGAAGATGCGGCTCTCAGGCAAGTCGCCGAATCTCCGCTCGATCTCGAGGAATTCTCCGAGAGAAGGAGGCCTGCTGTCTTCTCTGCAGAGCATCCACCACCGCCTGCCGTGATTCCGCCGCCTCTCCGACGGCGGCTTCTTGCACCTCCTGCCGCGAGGGTTGTCGTTTCCGGCGACGGAAGCGGCGGCGTTCTCCCGGCGGGAAGGTACTCTGACGGGGATTTGAGGGAAGTTTACGCCCATTAGGGTTCCTAGGGTTGTGCTCCTGTCGTGGAAGAAGGAACCTGTAGACTGCAAAATCCAAAGAAAAAGGAGATCAGAGACAGTGAGAGAGAAAGAAAAAGATTAGGGTTTTGATTGAGAAATGAAAGACCTCAGTGTCGAGATCTGAAGAAGAGAGGGAGGAGTTGGTTGGAGAAGAAGGAAGAGTATCGTTAGCTTGATCCATTGCGGAGACTGTGTGAGACAGAGAGAGAGGTTTTGTGTTTTTGTATTTATTCTGGTACGAGGGAAGACGAGGGTAAGATGTTGATGGATGGGACTTGGGGGGCTCTGAAGCTACAGTAGAGTGTAGGGTGAACGGCAAAAGACGATCATGCCCTTTTGTGGGCCCCACTCTGTATGAAATTGTAGCCCTTGGATGGTTGGTGGCTTGAAAATGTGGATGGTTGTGGACCCCAGTCTTATCTGACCCGCTGTTATGATGTAATGCAAATCGGACCTTCCATGATCCGACCTGGTTAGCCTGGTTTGTGTAATTGTGTTTTGGTGGATCACTTTTATTTCTAGCTGGATTTGGGTTGATGTTTTTTTTCACCTGATTAATCGGTTTTGCTAAAAAAAAGGAAATTTAAAAACGATAAGAAAAGATTTCATTAAAAAAAAAAAAAATACATCAAAATTTAAAAAAAAAGAGTTGGAAGGTACAAGAGAGAAGCACCAGCCACAACACCAATTACAAGATGACACCCACCCAAGCAATTAACATATGCACCCCTTGCTTTGCTAGCACATCCGCCATTGAGTTGCGGATCTAATCTCTTGAAGGAATGAGATATTAATGCGAGCTGAAATCTCCATAATTTTATTGAAGAGGAATTGAAATTTACATGGATTAGATTTTCGGTTAGATACCCATGCAATCGCATTTGAAGAATCATTTGTTTAACACAATGGCACCACTATATCTTGTTGAGAACAATCTAAGACCTTCCAAAATTGCGAGCACATCCGCTTCAATAGAGTCATACACACCAACATACTTGGAGAACATAAGAACAACATCACATTTGCTATTGCGAAGCACTCCTCCAATCCTCGCTGGGCCTGGCTTACCCCTTGAATAGTTGAATCCCCATTCACATTAAACTTTAAAACTCCATAAGGATGGGGACTCCAAGGAATAGATCTCCTCTCGTTATGCGTGCAACATCCCATGTCCCCAATTAGAAAAAAAATATCATCAAAAGAAAACTCGAAGAACTCCTTTCTAATCAAAGCCTATTTCGCAATTCTGAAAACGATTTTAGATATAAAAACTTCTAATGAGGAAGAAGAGCTCCTAAATATCTTTTCGTTCATTTCCTTCGAAAAAGACTATAAAGATGGCAAATGAGATTATTCTCCACAACACCCTACCGCAACCCACAAAGCACCCTCCCAACCATGATTGAACCACCTTTGTAATATTCTTTGGGCAACACCAAGCAAGACCGCATCTCCCGATAAAGTTGTTCCAAACATAGGACGCCACCTCACAGTGAAGAAAAAGATGATTGCCCAACTCCTCTTCCTTTCCACACATCACGCAAGCATCTGAAATTTTGATAGAAGACAACCCTCTCCTCCTTAGATTACCCATCGTGGCAATTTTCCCTGCAACTACTAACCAACAAAAAGCCTCGACTCTAGGAGGAACCATCCCCGACCACACTAAGGAAGAAGGGGCTCTATGAGAGGGAGTTCCCTCCAAGGCCAAGTAGAAAGATTTAGCTGAGAACTCCCTGGAGATGGAATGTTTCCAAATCCGAGAGTCCTTAGAGTTCCTGCAAAAAAAATGTGTTAGTAAAAACACTCAACAACTCCTCATATTGGCTCCCCTCCAACTGTCGTAGACTCCTCTTAAAAGTGACCTCCCGTATAATAGAACCACTCATCTCATCAAAACAATCATTGACAGAAGAATCCTTTTTAATCGCTAATCTAAACAGCCTGGGAAACAAACTATACAAAGGTCCTACCCCCAACCAATCATCCAACCAGAACTTGACTTCTCTACCATCCCCCCACCACAAAACCCACCTCTTTGTGTAAGTTTCCCTTCTCATATTGGATTCAGCTCCAACTAAAGTAATAGCCCTCTATACACCCAATCCACAATAGCTAGGTCCCATCTTAAGCCACCACCCCCATATATCTTCACCATATTTGATGGCAATCAGCCTCCGCCAAACTTTTTCCTCCCTAAACCTCCAGCACCATCTAGCCAACAACGCCCAATTCTTGTTTTCCATACTGCCAGACCAATACCTCCAACAAATTTAGGTTTAATCACGTCACTCAACTTCATCAAATGTAATTTCTTTTTATCCCCATGGCCCTCCCACAAAAAGTCTCCTCTAATACGGATCTATGCTCTCAATCACCATCTTAGACATCTTGAAAAGAGACATGTAGTATACCGGAAGATTGGATAGGCAAGCTTTGATAAGCGTAATTGTCTCGCCTAATGACAAATAACGCTTCTTCCATGAAGATAGTCTCCTTTTGAACTTGCAATCACTAGATTCCATGATGCCTTTGATCTTGGTTTAGCTCCAATGGGAAGCCCGAGATAAATAATGGGAAGCCTCTCTTACCTACAATTGATGATATTTACCAAACCTCGAGTGGTTTCCTCCTAGCACCCTATTCCCACCAACATACTATTATAGATGTTTATCTTCAAATCTGACACCAACTGGTAGCATCGAAGGATTCTCTTAAAAGCCAATATTTCTTCCGTCCTTGAGGAGTTGAATAAAATAGTATCATCTGTAAATTGAAGGTGAGCGATAACCTCTCCGCTCCGCCCCACCTCAAAACTTACAATTTGCAGATGGTACTATTTTAACAAGGCTTGGGGAGGAAAGGAGAGAGAGGATCCCCTTGCCAAATGCCTCTAAAAGCTTTGAACAACTTAGATGGAGATCCATTTACCAAGACAGAGAATGAGGTAGTAGAGATCCATTACCAAGTTTCTCCAAAACCCATTTTGAGGAGCATATGGTCAATAAAATCCCTCCACATGATCGTAAGATTTTTTCTAGGTCAACTTTGAATAAAATCCCTTCTTTCTTAGATCTCTTACGAGAATCCACAAGCTCATTAGCAACTAATACCCTGTCAAGGATTTGTTTGCCTGCAACAAAAGCCCCTTGAAAAGGGCTAATAATATAAGGAAGAACACACTTTAGATGATTTTCCAAAATCTTAGCCAACAGTATATTTAAATAACCAACAAGACTGATTGGCCTGTAATCCTTTAAATCAACAGGGTTAGGAACTTTGGGAATAAAAGTCAAAAACGTTGCATTCAACTCATTATTAATTTTTCCCTTCTGGTGGAACTCACACAAGAATGAAGCAAAGTCCTCTTTCAAGAATTCTCACCAGGGTTTGATGAAAGAGAAATTGAATCCATCCGAACCGGGAGCCTTGTCCAACCTGCCAGTCTGTTACAAATGTGATCAACCCGAGTAAGTGGGTTATGGCCGGTTAAACCAACTTGAAAATGAACTTGTTAATTAAGAGTTTGGGTTTGATGTTCGGTTTTGAAAATTTATCTTTATGTTGATTTTTATTTACTTTAAAAAATATATAATATATCAAATTTCTATGTACTTTATTACAAACAAACCGTCCCTAAAAGGGGTTTTCGCTAGCTCCATGTCCGTGTGCCAATTGTCTCCCTAAATATTGGGGTTATGTGAATTAAGCCACACCAATGAGCAATCCATTGGATATTACTAGTGCTTGTCTACTTACAAATATAAAATTCCCAATTGATATAAGGGTTTTTTTTTATCAAGAAATTAAAGTCTAAGTTTAACTAAACAGTTTCACGAAGAAAAATAAGTAAACAACGGTACAGTGGTTCCAGTACAGTGGTTCTTACTTTTTTTTACCACATTACACATGTTTAGGATATCGTTAAGTTTTTCATTATATTAGAACTTGCCCTTGCTAAAAAAAAAAAAACCAAAGTCCTTAATTTTAGACCCCAAAATTGTCTTCCTCCCCTTACCACCACGGTCCATTGGGGAAGGTTGATGATATAGTCAACAAAAGTAATTTGATTATTTTTCAAAAAAAGTACAAATAGCATTGTCGTAGTTTTATTATTACTTCCATAAATTTATTTAATTAGAGTTTATGTTTAAATTTTTTATAAAAAACTTTTTATAGAAAAACTGTCTATTTTATTCTTTTTCTACTATTCATTTCACAAACTTTTTATTTTTTTTATTACTAACGGAGGATTCCGAACCCTTTGGACTGGACTAATCCCTCCGAGCCTAGAGAAAAGCAAGGTAAAATTCCTGTGGTCTCTAGATGATAACACAAATTGACTTAATCTTAGGTTTCCGAAAAGGGGGGAACCGGGGGTCAATACTAAGACCTCTAACTTCAGAAGAGATAGAAACTATGGTCCTCATCACTCGGCCGACCCGCTATGGTTATTTTTTTCAGACTTAGACATTCACCTGCTGCATCTAATCTGGTCACAAGTCACAACTCACAACCGTGCCCTGATATTCTTCTAGTAATCTAGAAAATATATGGGCTGTTATGAACATGACCCGCTTGACTAGTGCAGGGCCCATCTTGTCCATTGTTGGTGGAGCCACCTATTTTAATGGAGGGACTTCAAGCACTCTTTTTATGTATTATTTTTCTTTTTTTGCCCGTTAGCCCAATAAAGAGATATAAAAGTAATATGTTCAATCGGAACAGGAGATCGATCCCTGATTGGAGCTATGGGAGGTTGCGCACCACCCACTGTGATGGGTGGCCCTATAATTCCCCTCAAACACCCTTCAAATCGTAGTTTTTCCTTTTCATTACCCTGTTCTTTTGACGAAAGGAAGCGACAAAGAAAACATGTAATTTTAGCTAAAAAATTTGCAATGCTAACACCTGCCATTCTTTGTTGAATTAGTGTAGCTTAATATATATATATATATATATATATATATATATCGGAGATATTCTAATAAGAATTAGTTCTCACCATGCTTATGTGAGAACTATTTGTGGGGCCTATCTAGCAACTCATCCAAACCATGTACAAATAGAGGTTCCCTGATAGTCATTGATGTAAAGGAATGACGCACATCCAAATGGACTAAATCGTAGGATCGATGGTTGAATATTTTCTTGAATACAAAGCGATTAAATTTATGGGGCACGGATTAAAGGGTCAGGAGAATAGATTTGAACTCAAACTATAAATATAGGCCTAAGAATAGACATTGGACATGAAGCGAACATTACTATAAATATTATATATAATCATGCCTTGTGGACTTTGTACAGGGTTTCAGTTTTCTACCGCAACGTTTGCAAGAAGTACATAATCATGCATTGTGGACATTAGGATTTAGGAGAGTTATGATACAGCCAAGAAATAATGTACAGTACACATTATTGTTTGCTGCGAATCTACTTCCAAACTATAACCTATTCACTCTCAGTAGACGAGGAGGTGGATGTTTTCATTGTGGTCGTGGTCGTAGTCGTGGCAGAGGATGCAGAGACGAGAGGAAACAGTTTGTTAAATAAATCAGTAGATGAAGCAAACATGGAAGATGCCTTCCAAATTGCAGTCCTGACATTACTGTTAATGGATGTGATGGAAGACTACTATGTGTTTGCTCGTGATAGTACAAAAGCAAGGATTTTTACTTAGTTGGTGACTCAGTTAATTTGGGTGTTCAAGTTTACAATTGGGCATTTGGGACATAGCTTTATCAGAATTCAATGGAGTATGTTCATTTGATTGCTTCTCAATTAATATAATTTGCTGTTTGCTGTTTGCCGTGTGAATTCGGCAAGCTCAATCAACTAATTCATTTGTGCCATGCTATAATTCCATCACTACTCATTAGCGCTTAAATATATAAACCTAAATGATTCAAAATATCTGTTTTTACATTTACTGTAGGTGAGATTTTACTTTAATTAGAGTTGGGCCTGCAATTTGGATGATTATATGTAAAGCACATGGTTACAATAAAAACCAAATTAAAATTTCATGTTTTACAGGTGATCAATCTTAAGTTGGGCCCAACTCTTGTTTGAGTTTACTGCCAATACATAATAAGAATATATTATTGCTTTTGAGTGGCTTGGATTTTAGGTTGGCACCAGTAGTGGATTTATAAGACTCAACTTAGAGAATTACGTGCAATTAGTTTGTTAATATGCTCAAAATGTGAATTAGAAGCCCTTAAGAGCTAACTAGGTAGCTATAATTTAATGTTTGAATACACTTCAAGTACTTATAATCTCTTTATTTCTTTTCTTTGTTCTGCATTCATGTATGCAATTTTTCGTGGATAGAACTTGAGCTGAGAATTATTGTATTACAATGCTTACGGCAAAATGGCAGTGATTTCTTTTATTTATTTGCTGATTCATGAAGAAGGATTGTCAAAGGACAATTCCTACTAATCCAACCCATTGGAAAAACATGGAATCTCAGTTCTGCTTGGAAACTCTTTTAAGCAACTCGATGGTGGTGGTGAGTCTGAACAGATAGTAGTTCAAATTCAATTATAGCCATTTGGTTTGCCCCATTTTGCATCAACCTGCTCACTGGGGCAAGGCAAAAATAAGATCTAAGACCCACTAGAAACTAGTAGCTTAGTGATTTTCGTATGGTTTGAGTCGGGGTGTAGAAAAAAAAAGGGTTCACGGTTTTGTTACGATTATGGTTATTAAAATCAGAAAACCATACTTTACGGTTGGATTACGATTTTCAAACTCAACTCATAGTAAACACACGATTTACCAAACTGTTATACTAATAAAATAAATAAATGGCCAAAATGAAAAATGGCTTAAGTTAAGCCCCATTTCCCATTATCACCTTTGAGAATACAATTATTTGAGTCAGGACTTAGGAGAATGATGTTGAACTGCCCCGCATGTACTGATCGTACGGCTATCAACATAGGGATACTTTCAGTTCATGCCCACACGCATTGCACAACAAACATTATCAGCTCCAACTTAAACTTTAATTAGCACAATAAACCCGTGCTTAGGCTAGGGTTCCACTCTATTTAACTATTTTTAATATTATTTTGACAAATGATTACATATAAGTATTGTATGATGTAGTGGTTGGTTTAGTTATTTAAAGAGGGAAGAGGTGCCATGGTTCAATAAAAAAAAGTCAAAATTAAAAGCAATCTAGTCAAAATTGAAATAAAAACCTTCAGCTTTAATATATTATAACAGAAAAACTCCAACTACTTATTTCACATCCACACAGTGAAATCTGCCTCGAATAAAAACCGGGATTTCAATTCTTGAGGCAAACCAATAAGATCCCAACAACAGGAACATTATACAAACCTAGCAGAAAAAATAGAATGAACAAAATCGAGGAATGTGAGGAAGAGAAATCTACAATCAACTTCTTCAAAAACAAAAACAAAAACAAAAACAGACAAGAAAAAATAAAGTGAAAGAAATCTACTATCATTGGACAATATTGATGTCTTTCTTCAGAACAAGGTGTCCTGACTCACTTCGAGTGAAGAGCTTCTGGACCAATTCATCCCAATTGGTTCTAGTACTGGATTTAGATTCACTTCGCGGGGTGGATTCTTCATTTTGATCATGGGAGGTGGTTGCTACACTTTCTTCACGAGTTTCATCTGTTGGTGTTGCTGCATGTGGCACATTCAGGCTAATTGCTTTTTCCAATGCAGCCACATGTTCTTTTTCTAATGTTTCTTGCCTCACCATTCTTTGTTCTAATGGGGGAGTTGTCGTCTGAGAGATCTCCTTCACCCTCTGCAGAAATTCTTGGTGTCATTAAAACAGTGGGGGCAATCATAAGAAAAATAATAAAGAAGATGAAGTGAATTACTGCTGGACCACAACAAAGGTACATGTGGTTACAACTCATGGAATTTTCTATCCATGATCCAGATCATTAACTTAATTCGATCTTTTGGAGACCATGTCCAGAAGATCTCCTGGATCAGCATAGTGTTACTTGAATTGGGTGTTCTACAATCAGACAGTTTTGAACATTAGAGTAACATCTATGAAAAAAAAATGCAACAAATTGTTGGCTGAGATCCCCCACTTTACATTATGCAAAGTTGTTTGATTGGTTTAGGACAGTGATTTGCATTTTTAGTCTTCACAGACTGTCACATGTATAGGATATCATCTCTTTTAGGTGTCCCACAAACATAGTACTAGTGACAGCTCAATTGAAGGTGAAATTCAGCGCTCAGATGGGAGAGGAGCCCCTTCACTCATCATCTACAACTAGCTGGGAAATAAACATCATTTGACACTCACTCCAGTTCAGGGCTAATCCGCTGTCAAAATAAATGCCCAACCAAGCCCTTTTAAAAACCTAAGCTTTATGGAACTGCTTAGTGATTCCCATAAATCTCATTTCTTCCACTCAACAACATGGGCCTCTTATTATTTTCCTGTCTATGATGCAGAAAATGTTTGAATTTCCCATGCCAGAGTATATAAAAAAAATAAATCTGTTTGGGTGCATATACTCTACCTATAAGACAGAAAAAAATTGTCCAAAAGGCTAGCATGACTGGACCACTCGACGATCATGTCCCATTAAAACAGATCAATACCTTCTGAGAACTACAGTTTGTCAGTCACATCGATACGAGGCCACATATCAAGTTATTAGGATGAGGAGACCAGTTACCAGCAGCAAACAAAACCAAGTGGGTAGGTCATATAGCCACAGTACAATAAAAAAAAAAAAAAAAAAAGAGCTGAAGGTGAGCAAGCGCTTGACAGAATATCAGAAAGTCATCTATCCATTCTCATGAAGCTTACACCTTGAGTAGTAGTTCAATAGACTTACCATCATCTCTTTCCAATGACATTCATGGAAAGTTCAGACCAAACAATCAATAAATGGTCTCTTCCTAGTCATGATAAGAACAGGATTATTTGTTCTTCATAAACAAAATAGGCAAAGATAAAATGTCATATAGCATTAACCATGAAACAATAACCAATCTTCTTGTCAGTGCTAGAAATAGAATGACATTAGTTTTCACTTACATCTAGAGCTTTCTGTGCTTCCCTTTCTATCCAAATAATAGCATGATCTGATGTTGCATTGCATGATAGGACAATATGTTCAAATCTACCCTCAACTGGAATGGCAGTTCTTACTTCAGGAGGATACCTTCCACATCTGCATTTATGATATTATACACCTCAGAGTCTCAGACCAACAGACATGACTATTTCAGATATAATAAAATATGAAAACATATATTTACCAGGGTCTTGATGATCAACACAGATGTGACAGAAAAAAGGCACATAATTGGCATTCACACTGTGTTTTAATATCTCTCACATCTCAATCTAAAGAATATTAGTTTCACTTTAAGTTGATTTCACTTGTGATTGGTTTGAGTGAGGATGTTGAGAAAAGGCTTAATTTAACAAATATATGATGCAGTAATATTTAATGCCGCAAGAGGACCTTGCACACTTCTGATTCTCTCACAAAATCCAGTTGATCTAACCTGTACTTCATGGTCCATATATCTAATGGTGAAGCATGGTCCATATATCTAATGGTGAAGAATCCTAAAGACCTATGACAACTTTCTCTACCTATTGCAAACTCTCATCATTGGGGCCACAAATTACAGCCAAAACGTTGTGGACCATTTTTTTAACCTTCTCCGACAAATTTTCAGGGAGCAACCAATTATAAGTCAGTGTTTTAAGGACTAACACTCCGTCCTTCCACATGGGAATATTTTCTCCTCAGTTTTCCTTCTATATTGGTTTTGAACGTTGTATGGCAATTCATTCCAAGTTTAATCGATTTTGACAGTTGTTGCTCTCTAAATAGTAATCTTCCTTATTGAATAAATTTCTATTCTTTCTTTAGAGACAAAGATGAATTAATTAAAAAGAAACATAAATAGTACAAGGTAGACAAGAGGCATGGATGTCAGATTTCTTTACAAATTAGTTGAAGAGTGGACCACAAGATTGGGTTTTAAAGCCACAATAAGGAAGCTGGCACTGTTCCACCATTTAGTCAAGCTCAAAAAGGAACCCAACAAGTTTAAGCCCTCTCGGCAATGATCAGCAAGGATGATGTTTGGAAAGAAGACCTCAGAATTCAATCGGGTCATCTCAGCTAGAGAAGGGTATATGCACCAGTTCCATGCCTGAATTTAGGGAGAATGGATCTTCAAGATACTGGCATGATTTTCTCCTATGCACCTCTCCCTCCTAGTGAGGATGATAGCTTCCTCTTTACCTCAGTAGAGAGAGACAGTGGGGACCGAGCTTCCTCTTTACTTGATTGAGAGAGACAGTGGGGACCAACTATTGTTATTTATTTAGTTTTCTCTTAAGGTTTCCTAACCCATCATGGTTGCAGACCTGTAGAGATTCCTAATTTCCCTGTGAAATTTGAGACTAAACAGGAAAATTTTAAATATTAGTGTACCTAGAATCCTAGTTGTATAAAATATCCTAAAACCAAAAGTTCTGGTGGTGTGGAATATCATATAGCCCAGCCTGTCATGTAGGACCGCTCTCCTAATGTAACATGTCTTGCAAGGTCATATCAATAAGTAAGACGATCTCTTTTGAGGGAACCCCATTACCAGGGGCGGACTGAAGTGTTAGCACGCGGGCACGACCGAGAAACTTTGAGAAAAATCTTAAAAGATCTAATTATTATTATTTAACTTCTTCATTGACCACATACCGCACCATCCAAATGAAAATCTTGGGTCCGCCATTGCCCATTACGTCGAGAAACAATGATAAAGGCAAACCAACATTAAACATGATAAATGAAAACTTACACATCACATGAAACAAACAAATAGAGGATGATAAAGTACAGCAAAGTCCTATTCTAGCACCATGTTTTGAACAGAACGGGCCCAGATTAGATGTGAAGTGGCACAATCATAAGACATTTCCATTCAATAAATTGAACAAGGGACCCGATAAGCGGTCAGCATACATGTTTCTGAAAACGCATGCCATGCGTAGCCCTGGGTAACTAGTTCTCATACTATAAAAATTAGTGTACTCATTTCATGAGATTTATCCTCCCACACCAAAAATGTGAGATTACAGCTGTTCATTAGGTGGCCCCCATCATGTATGTGTCTTAACTCGGAAATCAGCTCAATCCACACATCAGGCGAGCAGCATACACAAGAACAATGAATAGTTAAAAAAAAAAACTCCAACATTCAACATAAAAATGTTGCTGCAGATCACCTGATGAACAGCTCTAACTGATTTCCGATATCAGTCATCTACATTGCCACATTCACCTTTTGCACAGCTTGGATACATAACGCATGTCCACTTAAAAAGCAGGGAGTATAAAATTTAGGTTAGCTTTCTCTTTTCTTTTATGTGCATAAAATCTATAAAAAAAAGACATGCACATAGCATTTAAACGTCTCCCTTGGATCCTCAAAACAATGATTCTAAAATCAATTTGCAACAGCACACTTGTCAAGTACCTGCAGAATTTTCTCTCCACAATATGATACATGCGTCCAGGAGCGTAAAGCCTTCTTGGATCTTTAAGCTTTCTATGTTCCGGTAGGAATGTATCTCTCAAGCAAATTAAAAACATCAAGCAGGGCAAGCTGTCCAAAGCAGTAACACCTGGTGTAAAAATGATAATAATTTACTCCCTCAAATGTTAAGGGCACACTAGTGCTAAGTGATCAAAAGATGCTTGCTTAAATAGCTAGAAGGTGGTGATAATGGCAGACAAAAAAGGGGGAAAAGAGAAGAAGAAACGAGCAGCCTCAGAATCTAGGTAGAATATCTACAGCAGCCTGGGGCACATCTTTGTGCCTCCTTGTATTCCATGTGCTACATGTGCATGATGTTCTGAACATCTATCCAATTGGTTCCACTTTATTTGCAGTTGTCTTTTAATGGCCATTTGGATGCCACCCATTTTAATGGAAAAGTAGTCCCACAATTATTGCGATATTCTCCATGGTCAATCCATGGATGGACAAAATAAATAATTGGTTAGGATCTCATCCATGCCTACCACATCAACATGTAGTTTTAGATGTTTTGCTGCGTGCAGCATTTGGTCTCATCCTTACAATTTTTTTTTTTATTGATCTCATCCTTACAAATGTTACAGAGATGGAATGACTCACCAAAATATTGATCCAAAAATATCTTCCAAGGGTGTTGGCGTCCTGGGCAAGAAATCATCCTGGAGCAAACCAAAGCCAAGGTATTGCAATTAATTTCCAAAATGAAAGGAGATTTCAAGTTTAAAAAATAAAACTGTAACCCAGACTGTTGCAACAAATCTCACTTTTTCTTTACAACAAATTGCTCATCTTGTACAAAAATTCCATTTTCAAGAACAATAAATTGCTTGTCAGTCATGAGAATATTTAGTTTCTAAAACAAAAAAAAAAAAAAAAAAATCAAACTACACGGCTACACTGATGTTTTCAAAACTGAACCAGACTCTAGTCGAATCAGGTTTGATTTGAATTATGGCTTGAGCAGTCCAATCTAATAATGTCAGAAATGAGTCTGGATTCTCTCTTGATACCAGAAACAGACTAACAGAGAAACCCCATGGGCAGCCTTGTAAATCCACATGACAAAAGTCCCCCTGGCACTTGCTCTAAACCAAATTTCACTCCAATTCAGATTGATCATATGCATTGATTCTTATTCACATGTTTGACACATCTACCAAGCATTGTCATAGCATTTCTCTGATTCCCAGCATCAAGGGATCCAGGGCTAGTAAGAAAACAGTCCAAATTGTTCAAGCCAATACCCAATTGTAATCCTGGCTCAAAAGAGAACAATCCAAATTGTTCAAGCCAATACAAAATTGGTTCTCAGACGCGGTTGATGGTTCTTATGGGCTGTTCTTTTTCTTTTTTCTTTTTTAAAGTTTGTTCGTACCAAAAAAAAAAAATCTAATAGCACAGTTGAACAAATTGTGTACTTTTTTTTTTTTTCCAATCCTCTCTATTATATTTCCATTCTCCCTAACTAGATATCCCTGTTTTCAAACAGAAGAGAGTGATGTGTAATCCAATTCCACTACACGCAAACAGAGCAATCACACAAAATTCATAAAACAACAACAACAATAAGAATAAGAAGTAAAAGAAGAAGAGATGAGAATAATTCAATTTCACCTGCAAGATGACCGAGTGTATAATATCTGCATACTTCACCGCCAGATTCAACGACACACACCTGGCCGGCGCCACCGCATAACACCTCACCAAGTTCCTTGGAATCCCTCCCAGCTTCTCACGGTGGTTCACCACCACTATCGCCAGCAGCGCCGCCACTCCCGACCCAAGAGAATGCCCTACAAACACCATCTTATACCTCTTTCCATTCTCCAACCACAGCCTCTTCAACGTCTCCGACTCCTGATTCAGGATCCAGACCGCCGATTTCAGCAGCCCATGATGCACGTACCCACCATCAAACATCTGCTGCCCCAATCGATTATCCAACAGCATCTTGTAATCGCTCTCCTTGACCAGGTTGAGGCCGCGGATGGCCATGATGATCTCTTGCGCCGCGTGGTCGACGTAGATGATGTTGGGCGGAGCGCGGCCCTGGGTCTGCTCGTAGGTGACGCGCTTGACGACGCAGCTGGGGTCCATCCGGTAGCCGCTGGGAGGGGCGTACTTGGGGTTGTTGAGATCCTCCTCGTAGACGGCGAGGATGACGCGGCAGATGCGAGGAATGGGCTCGAGCTCTTCCGGGGTGGCGATGGGCCAGGTGGCGCTGTCGTCGGAGCCGACGTAGGTGCAGCGCTTCCACATCCACCGGGAGCAGCCCACGCACAGTACCCATTCCGCTCCGCACGCCAAAGACATTTGATAAATGTTGTTGCTGCTGCTGGTGTTGCAGTCCGCGTCCTTGTGTTTATGTTTATGTATGTGATGTAACAAACACCTGAGAGAGACTTCAGAGATTTGAGAGATTAAAGAGAGTTGAGTAGTCTTTTTTTTTTTTATGTATGTCAGAGATAGAGATATGTCATGTGTGTTTGATTATATGATTTTGACATTAATTGGAATTGGGTAATCAAATGAAAGGGATGAATGATCATGATCATGAGATGAGGGATATGGAAAGTTTTGTTGTGCGTGTGCTTTTTGGGAAGAAGGAAGAAGGGAAGGATTTTCTTTTCTGTAGTGTATGTAGGGACCAACTGGACAGGCTGTCAAAGCTTAAAAGCCCTGTTCTTTGGGCTGTACACATGGCCTGGTCTGTTTACAGCAAGGAATAATAGTGACAAGGGTGGGCTCTCGTGTCAGTCCTCCACAAGAAAAGGTTTGTGGTTTTTGTTTTTTTTCCAACTTGCAGGCTTCTGGGCCTGGAAACTTCGATTTTCAATTTTTGGAAAGAAGAAGAAGAGACTTTGGTTGGACGATTCTGAAGTCTGAACTCCCCGTTCTCTCTTTTACTTTCCCGCGTATCGTGCTGGCCACGGAAAGGGGGTTAAGCACCGGGAAGCCGGAAGGCCGCCTCTCTTTATATGGAACATTTTTAGCCTGGAATCAGGATCATCTTGGTCTTTGTTGACCAAATAGGGTCCGCCAAGTCAGCAAAGACGGGCTGTCTGCGGTGACACGCGTACACCAATTGGTCCATTTACAGTCATTGTGGGAGAAATTCACAGCCACGCCAAACAACATCTGTACCAATTCAATAGGGAAACTCTTTTTGCACCAAACGTGAATTTCTAAATTTTACGGAAATCATTTTCCGATGTTTTCATTTCTATATAATTTGCTGACGTGACAATTTCCTCTTTCTGTGGAAAGAGTGTGTTTGTACACACTCTTAGTGTTTTGAGAAGAAATCTTTTCTACTTTGTTTTTAAAAAAGTGAAAAGATTTTTGCTATTTAGTGGAATGAGAAAAAAAAAAAATTTTTAAAAAAAGGTAATTCTTGAAATTTTAATATCTTTTGATATAACCACTCTTTTTTTCTTTTTTTTTTGTATGTCTCTTAAATCTAGATTTTAATTCAATTTACTTTACAAATGAATTTCCCAAACAACCAAGATTTCATAGATCCAATCCCATGCCAAGTAAAGGAACTATATGAGCATTAAATTAAGCGTGGTGCATGCAAAGTGTGAGGTGATATACTAATAAAAAATGTCCAAATGAGCCCCATATATAGCTGGGCTGAGCAATTTTTCTAGCATGCATGAAATTAAACACTGGGCAACGCAGCTGCGCGCCTGGGCCTCATCTGCACTCACTACAGGGATACAGCGGGTGTCTGGACTATGCATGCGGTCCACTTTATTTACTCCAAAGATGACCAAAATCAAAGCATTTGTTCTACAAAGACAACAGCAAATCTATGACCTAACCTCATGAAAGGTAATGAGCTAAAATTCAATTCATTTATTGATTGAATCATGTTTTGGACCTACATCCGTCGTATTGATTTAATTCAAGATGTGTTTAAATCTAATTGTGCATAATTTTTTATCCTATGGGTGATGTTCAAGCTTAAAATTGAATATACTGTCGTGTCCAACTTTGGGACCTTCGACTCAAAAGAGAATAAAGGCAAAACGCCAAAACTGCCTCAAAATGTTCAAAGTTAAACAGCGTTTACTTTTACTAAATTTAGGAACCTTCTTGATGGTCACAAAGAATAAGCTGTGGGCTTTTTAAAGTTCAACTTGATTTTGGTGAACCTTTCCGGAAGGTCTTTGTTGGGTGCAAGGTTGATCAGATCGGATTCACATCACTTCAGCCATTTGTGCACTGATTAGCCAAGCTAGCTATATAGATGGCCCCACCTTTTTATTTGAGGACGCTTTTACGTGAATTTGTGCTTTATGATACCCAAAAACTTATATAAATCCAAGTATTCGTGTTGCACTAATATGATACTCGGATTGGTACCCATAGAGGTGTAAATTGGGCCAGTCCATCTAGGCACGCACGCCTCAGCATGAAAAAATCCAGGCCATGGGCTGACACAACACGTTGACTGGGCTAGCCCTGCGCAGCACGTCCCAAAAGATGGGCCGTGCTGAGCCAAAGGGTCCTGGGCCATGGCACGTTACGGCACGAGGCACGAGGCACGATTTTTCTAGGGTGCGACTTTAGTGGATCCTACTTATCAGGTCCTTTACTTTACATGGTCCTTCTGATTTTTGACTTTTTACTTCTCAATATAAGAAATAGAGGACTCTATTTTAAAAAATCCACATGAGTTACTGTAGACCAAAAAAGACTTAAAAGACATGTTTTCACTGTCTCCAGGGACTTAAAAAGTGGGCCATTCGACTCTTTTTTTTTTTTTTACTACATGGCTAACTTCCAAACTACTAGTTGAGCGCTACACGTGCAATGCACGTGCAAAGAACACACAATTTTGCTAAGAAATTTTTTAAAAAATAAAGCTTTTAAAAAATTTAGTAGAAGCTGAAATACATTTAAAAATCAACTTTCAACAGAAAATGAGTGATTGTAAATTGCAAGGCCCGTGCAATGTCCAAATACAGCTGACAATACTTTTTTCATATACATTAGAAAATAATAAAATAATGATATAGTGAGAAAAATGAGATCTCAAAAGGCCATCGATATGGAATTTATATAACTTTTTGATGATATAAATCACATATTTCTAGATATTTTATCATGAATGTATATTAAGAAATTTAAATTTACTTTATTTAATCTATCAGGTCGACTTATCAGTTTCTTGGTATACTTGATCTGCTAAAGTTGGAGTTCAGTCAAAAGCATAGTCAAATTGATAACCTGCAGTTTTATAAAAAATAAAAATAAAAACTAAGAACCAAATGAGCTTACTGTTTTAACCAATTACCATGAACATTATATGTTCACTACAAAATCAGATTCTATTAAAGGAAAAAAATAATTATATTCTACCTAAGAACATCAGAATAAAAAAATTGAGATGGTGGTTTTAATTTTAACTTACAATGAAAAATAACATCTCACACAGATCGTCAAGAATAATAAAGTAATCCGGCTTGTCCTCAAGCGACAGGAATCAACAATGGTGGAACTATTATATGAACTCTGACGAATAAGATTTGCAGAGCACTTGTTGATCAATATTAGTATTTAATATGTGTGTTGTTTTATTTTATAAGACGGATCACTATCAGGTAAAAAGAGGCAATACCTCTCCAAAAGTCAGCATCTTCTTTTTACTTAATATAAAATGCTATATTTTATACCCAGTAATAAAAGAATAATACGAAGTAATCATAGAAGTTTAGTTAAATGGAAGCTCACAAATAGAGATATCCATAGGGAAAAAATACCAAAAAATAAAAAACTACAAATACAAATCTGGCAAAAGAATTGGACCTTCCTCTTAAGAAATGCATAAGAATGTAACCTAGGTATTCTAGATCAACTATTCTGCTTTGTTCTGTACAAAGGATGGGAGTGCTGATCAAAGTAAGAAAAATTCGAAATAAACAAAGACAAACTGAATTTGTTGTAGCTTAACATCAAATACTTATTTTAGTTGTTTACACTTAAAACGATCATTTCATTCATTGGCTCTGAAGTTAGTAGTAAAGTTAGTATAACAAGCAGTTTCTATGAGATTCTCGTTTTTCCTTTAAGGAAATGCATGACACTTCATTGAAATATATGAAAAGAAGACGAACAACAACAACAAGAAGAAGCTTGCAATGACAAAAGAAATAAATGTGTTAGAAAATGATCAAACTTTTTCAATTTAAACTTCATAAGTAAGAGCAATAATAAATAAATATATTCATGCCCTTGAAATGCCCTTTTATAATAAAAAAAATTCACAAAAGTTATATATTAAGAAACTAAAAAATTGTACAGAACAACAATAATTTTACGATAGCAATCTATAAGACCTACCACTAAATTGCATTTATGGAATTATCTTTAGCAATCATTAATATTAGAAGAGAACCAATATTTCGTAGTAGTTATCACATTATCCAGCTTGTGATTATTCTTTCAACAGGGGTATAAATCAAGATCAATATAACTATTATGTCAGATTGAAAACTCAATTATTCTAACTAAATAAAATACAAACACATAGAGCAAAAGGGAAAAGAATATTTAAATTTTTTTTTCATGGTAACTTTCATTAAAAGAGAGAAAAAAACAGGGCGGACATAAAATGAGTTTAAGTTTGTACATTTCACTTTCTTATTTATGATATTTTTTCAGTTGTTGCTTTTTTCTGAAAAAGAAAAAAAAACTAAACATAAAGCAATAATGCAAATGTAGTACTTGTATATATAGGATTTGCTTACAAGTTTTGGAGGTCCCTATACCTTTTTCAAAGGCCATAATAAATAATATACAACTGAATGAACATCAAATTACAAATATTTAAGGTTAGTGCACAAAATATTAAAGGGTTAATATTTAAAAAATAATAACAAAGGGTTACATCCGTACAAAGAAAATAATCTCATATCTTTTGGAAACCTCCCGGAGCTCTCTGATGTTCTTAACTCTCAAATTTCAAATACAAATACCACTCAAGTATCTTTTACTTCCACCAAAAAACAAAAACAAAAATAAATAAATAAATAAATAAAAACTATTTGCACAATTAGCATTGTTTCATGTAAAAAAAAGAGAATGTTAATTCTCTCGTATGTAGTTAATTTGATATTTGAATTATAACACAACCACCAATTGGCCATCAGCAACAATAACAAAAGTAGCAAGTTAGCTAATACCTTTTGTAGCGACTTTTAAACTGATTTTGAAGCTGATGGCGAAGTATTTAAAAGTGCCCACAAAATTATAAGTATTGAACACCAAAAAGGTAGCAAGTAAAATACACTTGATTCATTTTCTTGCATTTTGTTGGGCAGGTGTATAGTAAAAAATAATAATACTAAGAGGGGCCCACATTGTGCCCACGTCGTGCAATTTATTGGGAATATCTATATATATATCTATAATAATACTAAGTGGGGCCCCCATCTTGCATTTTATTGGGCAGGTTTGTAGTGAAAAATAATCATACTAAGTGGGGCCCACATCTTGCATTTTATTGGACAGGTGTGTGGTGAAAAAATACTACACTTTAGTGAAAATTATAAGTGGGCCATGGTGTATAGTGAAAAGTATTGTCATTTTGTTCTCTTTTATAAGAGTAGACAGATAGATAGATAGAAAGATAGAGATAGAGAGATAGAGAATACTAAGTGGGCCCACATTTTGTATTTTATTGGGCTGGTGTGTAGTGAAAAAATATTATACTTTACTCTCTTTTATATAATGGTATAGATGTATAGATATAGATAGATATAGATATAGAGATAGAGATAGAGAAATAGTAATAATAATAATGTATAGATTATATTATTATTATATAGGTGGGGCCCACACAAGTTCTTCTCTTTTATAATCTTATTATTATTATATAAGTGAGGCCCAAGTTCTTCTCTTTTAGAAGGGTAATAATAATATATAGATTATATTATTATTATCTAAGTGGGGCCCACACAAGCTCTTCTCTTTTATCATCTTATTATTATTATTATTATCTTAAATAGGGCCCACAACTTGCAGGTGATTGGGCAAGTGTGTAGTGAAAAAAAAGTAAAAAGTTGTGCATCTTGCTCTCTTTTATAATAGTAGTATAGTATAGATATTCTTCTCATTGTTGGGCCAACAAATTTCGCAGACTTGTCATATTTAATCTAATTTAATAAGGAGAAAAAAGAGAGGATAGTAAACCCCACTTCAGAATGTATAGAGGATCTTACAGCAAGGAAACCAAAAATGCAAAGGATCCGGACTCCAACTAAGAAAGTTCAAACTCACATCTTTTTTTTCCTAAACTGAAAATGGATTTGATTCCATTGATTTCAGAAAATGACCAAATGGCCAATGAAATGGGAATCTTGGCCAGAGAGAAAAGGCAAAAGAAAATAAAAGGTGGAACTCACATCACATGCTCTCTTGTGTGATTCTTTACTTTCAAAAATGGTTAGATGGGGATTGAACAAAAGTGAAGTTGTTTAAAGACCAATGGTTGCCAGGGTTGGACGCTTTGACTCAACACCCCATTAACCCAGAAACCATCCACATTGCATAAAAATTAGTCTGGGTGGCAGATCCCATCAAAAGAAAGAAGATGGACTAGAATGGAATATAGACATAATACAATGAATTTGGTCAAGTGCTTTGTGCAAAATCATACTCTGAATATTCCTCTAGGTGGAATCTATATACGGTCACTTGGGACAATGAGCCAGCAGGGACATGCTCTTTCAGGGCAATATACAAAATATTAGTTCACAGAGTGATAGGACCACAGCCCCCCTGGAAGATGGTTTGGACAACTTCCTCATAGATCTTTATTTGGCGATGTTTACATAATAGATGGCCAGTAACTTCCTCGTAGATCTTTCCTCTGGCGATGTTTACATAATAGATTGCCAATAACTTTCTCATAGATCTTTCCTCATAGATCTTTATTTGGCAATGTTTACATAATAGATCTCCAGTAAGGGAACTAGAGATGTCAAAATGTCACATGACCCGTTAACAAGATACGAACTCACACGATATTAACGGATTTGAGTTGACTCTTAATGGATTTGGGTCGTTAACGGGTCAAACCCGTTAACACGTTAAGTTAACAGGTCGTGTACGAATTAAACTAATAACCCGTTAACACTTAACCCATTAATTTTTTTACTCCATAAATGTAACTAGAATTCATTTATATTCATAAAAAAAAATTATTATTTTATAGTGGGTTTTTAGGTGGGATCCATTTGAGATCATCACTTACAGTTTCATATGGCTTATATATTTTTCTCCTTCAATTTTTGTATATATAGTTTTTAATTTTCGATATGACTTGATTACTTAATGGGATAACAGGTTGAGCGTGTAATTCTTGACCCATTAAGTTAACGGGTCGTTTACGGGTTACGACTAGGGAACTAGTATCATATTAGAATGAAGATATCTCTCATGCGTATGCATGATATATTTTCATTAATCTGAATCCGCTTTAGCCTAGGTCAAGGTAAGGGTCTAAGCTCTACATATAATCCCATTTACTTTCCTCTCTATAATCGATGTGGGATTCCAAGCCGTCACACAAGGCATCACACATCATACAGGAATAGTAACTATAGTTTCGTGGTTCATTTAGAAGATGCGCAGTGCATACATTTTTAACTTTAACCTCATTCTTCCCATAACTATAAAATCAAAATTCTCTCTAATGATCTATAAATGGAACTTAACGCATGATCACTGCTTACATGGGAAAGATAAGGTCCACAAATCCATTGGAAGTTTGAACTGCTAGCCTTGCAACAAGGACTTCATATCTATATGGAACTCAGACATGACAAAAATATGCATTGATGGGGACTCGCTTATTCTTCTTTCAGCCATTCAATATATAGGAAATGTATCTTGGATTTGATAGTCAGTTGGAAGTTGGAAGAAAACTATGCATATGCTTAATTACCTGGTTCAAGGATCGAATTGTGACACTTTGTAAGAGCCTATAAGAGGTCAGCGAATCAGTTGGCAGATTATTTATCCGAACTAGACTTTCCCTCTGTTGGCCACATTTGATTTTCACCTGCCACACTATATGAGAGGAATGTACCAGGGAGAAAAGGAACATGCTATGGCAGTGGCTACATCCTACACCCAAGGTGATGAAAATTTTCCATGTGTGGATACAAATCTGGCCAACTATCAAGACTCTATTTATCCATATCCAGCGGTTGATGACCCACAGCCTAGTAACCACGCCCAATATATTGATAGAGTGAGCGTTGGGTTGTCAGGCCAAACCTGTTGTATCTTGAAATAGTCAACCATTTAAATCACCCATTCAAATAATGTATTCCCTAGTCTATAGGTCTGTCACCTGATATCTCTGCCCAGCTACAACAGCAAACACAATGTATATAACATACATTATCTGATCTTAGAAATGACAAGTTGAATTTTAAACTATTAAAGTTTCTCCTACCATATCACTTTGTTCCTCTTATCCAAACTAGTTTATTGTTTTCTGGCTCTGTCATCGTCACCATTGTATGCTTTTGAACTGCACGGCTAGTGTTCATCCTCATTAACTGAGCTACTTTATCATCATCCTGCTGTTCACTGCATCTGATCTGCACAGGCCCTCAACTTATTAGCACGGGATCTACATGGCGATATTATGAGCAACTTCGTTATCTTCCTCAGCTGCCCTGACCTCCTCCCCATCACCCACTGATGAGAGCCTAAAAGATACATTTTAGGCCCCCTAATGAGGACTTGGTTATACCGTCGATAGAGATAAATTAAACTAATTATGTTATTTTATTGTTTGTAGGCCCTACAAATGCAAGGAGAGCAATTCATAGCTAAAATGGAAGAAATCACAAAGCATGACAAAGAAGGAGTTGCAAGTAAGAAAGATTACCAAATATGGGAGGAGACTCAAATAAGAAAGCAAAGCAAGAGTCCAAACATTCCTTGGATATCCAACATGGGTCCCACTCACCCCATAGCATGCCAACATGGAAGGTCTTCTAATTGCACTATGATTCTCGGAATTTTCAGGGGCAGCAACTTGAAATGGTCATAACTTTCAACTCGAGTGTCGGATTCGTGAAATCTACATACCGTTGGAAAGCTCTTTTCGAGTAGATATCCGTGGAGTCCAAGATTGTGTAAATCGGAGTTATATCGAGGGAGATATGACCTCGCGAAGTTCGCTGTGATGACCAGTGGGCCCGGACCCGACGGGAATCCGACTCCTACACGAATTGAAGACCTTTTTCATCCCAAAACTTATATATAGGAGCCCTAACTCGTTTTTGGGGATATTCACACTTTGGGAGAAGGTCTGGAGCAAGGTTTTAGAGCTTTTGGAGACGGAGCCATGGCGATTTCATCAGAGAATCTTTGCCAATCGTCGTCCATGCGTAACTAACTCCTTATCTTAGGGTTGTGATGAAACCTTAGTTTTTGTGTTTATGGCAATGTGTAGGTTCTAGGGTTTTATGTTAAATGCTTTACTTATATGACAAGATGCTAATCCATTGATTGGATTTTTATGAATGCAATATTTCTTTTGGTATTTTATTCTTGTAGTTTGGAATACCAAGTCATATGAGTATGATGCTTGAATGAATGTGTTTGTTAGATCTAGGATAATCTATGCCATAGAGATAGGTTATGCCCCGATTTGCATCCACTACCCCTTTTTGGTGACTCTGTGAAGGTTTGTAACCAGAACGAGTCTGGAAAGCATTGACAATGAAACCCTAGACCTATATTCGCCATTGCACGAGGCTACGGTGGATTCATACCCTAAGACTTTTCGCTAATTGAATCAACCCCTGTCTTTTACTTTGTTAATTTAGAAATCTTTAATTTGTTAATCAAAACCAATCAGCCCATTACTTCGTTTTCCAATAGAATTAGTTTAGGAATTTAGGAAACAGCGCAACTTAGCCTTTTTGTCCCAGTGGATACGATACTCGGTTAACATCTCCGCTTTTGCAAGCGGAGATAACAGCGGAGAATAATTAATAATTGCAACCCTGTTCTAGGATTGATCACCCACCCCAACTTTGTTATTTCCAATATTGCCAATCTTATTCCCATAAAACTGGACAGCACTAACTTTCTTCTCTGGAAGTCACTCTTTCGCCCCATCTTGCGAAGCCATCGTTTAGAACCATTCATTGATGGCTCAGTCCTTATCCCACCTAGGGCCTTCATTGACTCTGCTGGCAAATCCACCCCCAACCCAGCTTTCATCGAATAGTTTGAAAAGGACCAAACTCTTCTAGCTTGGATCAATGCGATGCTCTCTGCCTCTGCATTGCCATATATTGTTCACTCGAACGTCGCTATGGTTCTCTTTCCCTTTCCCACATCATTGAGTTAAATAAACGTCTCCAACATGTCAAGAAATGATCCTCTTCCATGTAGGACTACCTTCATCAGATCAAAATTAAAGGATCCTCTTCCATGCAGGACTACCTTTATCAGATCAAAGTTCTTGCTAATCAACTCGCCACCTGTGGCTCATACACAGCAAACACAGTGTATATAACGTACATTATCTGATCCTAGAAATGATCCTAGAAATGACAAGTTGAATTTTAAACTATTAAATTTTCATATATCACTTTCTTTAACTTTGGGCTCTGGAAGTTTTGTAGTTTTGGGTATATATTTTGTGTTCTGTTTGTACTCCTTTAGCTATGAATGAATCCTACTTTCTAGAAAAAGAAAAAGGGGACTGCAAGCTAGTTCTTTTGGATAAATAAGTGGTTTGATTGTGTGTTACTGACGGGATTACAATGAAAAGAGGAATTTTGGAGCTATGAATTAGACCAAATAGATATCAAACTAACACACAATCAAACCACTGATTTATCCTGAGATTGTGAGTTCGAAACTGCACTACCACACTAGGGCCACTGGAGAATTTTACCTGGCTTTCTCTGCTTGACACGTAGGGATTATTCTGACCAAAAAGACTGGAACTTGCGTTAAAAAAATGTTTATTTGGGTTCTTTTTTATATTAAGTGGAGTATACATTAAAAATGATGTGCCTATAAATTAGTTACTAAATCTATATTTCATGAAAACTAAAATAAATAATATTGAATGGTTGGAGTCATTAAGTTGAATAATGATCTAGGCAAATTGATTATTGAAACAAATGAACCTATCCCCACAACTTATCAACTTCGAAAGTGCCCCATGTAAGCGTGAGACATATATATCCTTTTCACTTAAACCGCGAATCGGTTGTGACGAAGAAGGCGGCTCCAAAATGCGGACCAGAAGCCAATCGAAACGGCCCGAAAAAGCGCCTGGTTTGTAATCTCCAACACTCTTTCATTCCATCTTCCTTCCATCAATTCAATGAAAAGTTGTTGAAGGCAAACCCTTTTTTTGTTTTGTTTTGTTTCGTTGAATTCAGTTTCTCCAATTGCATCCATTCGTACCTGTACTTGATTTTTAGTTTCTTCGCAGCTAAAACCCTATCGTTTTTGTTTGGGTGCAAGGAAGAGGGAAAAAGATTTCACTTTATGTGCTGTCCGTAATGATCAATCTGGGTTAGGTTATCAATTTCTATGAATTCCGACGGGGTAGAGTAGGAGTGAAGTGTGAACCTAGAAAGTTCATTGGATAAACAAGCATGTGTGATTTGGGTGCTTGCAGGTTGAAAGGTTGCATTTTTTTTTTTTTTTTTGGCTTTCTTCTTGGTTGTGCATTGCATTACTCTCTTTAATTGACTTGCAATTGAACCTTGAACTCAAAATTTCAATATCATGGTGTGATTGATGCATAGGTTGAGTGACATTTTGCCTCCATAATTTAATTTTTTTTCTCTTCACAAAGCAAAGATTTTTGGGTACAAAAGGGTTTCTCCCATATTTAAAAGCAGAGGTGTAGAGTCTATAATTACAATGCAAAATGTGATATAATTTAATTATTACAAAATGTTTGCTTTCAATGCCTCAAGTAAAGCAGTGGAGCACGTGAGAACCTGACATAGTGAAGTTGCGTTGAAAGGGAATTTTTTTTTTTCGTTTTCAAGAGAGAGAGAGAGAGATGATTCTATGTTGATGTTTTCTTGGGAGTTTTGAAGCAGACAACTTTCTCGACCCAATTGGTCTCACTGCCTATCATTATAGAAAGTTGGAATTTTGTTTGGAAAATTGACTTTACGTTCTTTTCTATTGCTTACATTCAGTTCCTCATTTCTTGATGTGCTGATTCACCCACTCACACAGAGCTCACTTTTGTTCACCAAGGTGGAGAGAGATCAGCTCATTCTCAAGAACAAAAGCTATGGGATTAGGCTATGGATTACAATGATTAATTATTGCCTTCCTTGAAGCCTTTTCCCTCTTGGGTTGGGTTTTTTAGACCTACTTCTCTACTTGTCGCTTTTTAGGGCTACGTTCTTAATGATATGTCGCCTCCAATTTTCAACTACTTCCAACATTCAGGTCTCAATAAAATCTGTGGTTGGACCTCCTTAAATAATTGACTAAAATTAGATCCCAAAATATAATATCGATCTTGTCTTTATATGCTAATCAAGGCCATGAATTTTAAGCATCCTTGAAAGTTCCTGCACCCCTCTTTAAATGTCCAAAGGGTTACAGTAAAGGATAGATAGGTACTGCCTTCCCTAGTATTCCAACCATATCCTTAGCTGCCACAAGAGCTCATGTTTCCATCACAGCACTCACCTGATTCAGCATAAGCCAATGGCAACGAAAGTGTTGAAAAGACGTACCCTATATTTTTTCTTGCAAGGTCACATTGGAGAAACAAGTGGTGGAATGATTTGGCTGACCCTTCCTTACACATCATGCAACAATTTGGATGTTCACATAGTTTGCAAAAGATAAATGTTTGGCAGCCCTTTTCCTCTTGCTGCTATCCAATGGAAGACAGAACCTGAGGATGACCCAGTATTTCCCAAATAGAAGCTTGAAAATCAGAGACCATGTGGAAATTAGAATTATTGTTCTTTTTTGTTATGCCTGCCATATTTCCTGCATATAAAATTGTCCCTCGATATGATGCTTACTTCAGTTGCCGAAAGCATGGAAACATTTAAAAGATTTCTTTAGGAATGGATTTGCAAAGTGGGAAGTGATTTTTTGCAAGAGTTGCAAGCTGTGATATGTTGTTGGTCAAGTTGGTTCTTCTCTCTAGAGCATTATGAGAGGAGAAGGTACCGACTGTAAATTTTTCTACTGCATTTATATGCCAGCAACTGCTGTTTGTAATTTTTTTTACTCGTGGAGGTATAGGTTCAGTAAAGTTAAGTTGAAGAGGACATATTAGGGTCACCATTTTTTGTTGACCGCAAATTTTCTTTCTTGGGTGTATGTTGTATTCATTTGTCTAGCTCTGCCATGTGTTGGTACTTTGTATGTGCTGGCCCCAAGCCTGTAAAGGAGGAGGGTAGTGTTAGGTTGCAGTTGGTGAAAAACTTGTCAACCTTTAAGTAAAAACTTGTCAAACTTTAAGTCACACGTAGTTAGAAGAAACGTGTTGGGTAATGGAGTGACAAAGAACTTGGTTTACAATATGGTTGAGTGAAAAAGTAGAGCAAGATACTGAGATAATGTTTTAATGATGATAATGAGCATTCATTTCATTCTCTTTACTACAAGCCAACTGTTTTTGGGCTTTTATGTTCCAGGTTCCACAGGCAGTGAGAATGTGATTATGAAAGGTATACATGATACGGAAAGCAGAAGCCCAACAGCACAACAACGAAGTGGTTTGTATCAATATGTCATGGTTTTTGCTCAGGCATATTTCTTTTTGTGAAAAATACTCCGAAGCAGCCTCTAGTGATAGTTTGAAAGTCGTATCTGCATTTATGCGTTAAATATGATGGGTGGTAACACTGCGATTTTTAGGCGCACTCACCAATTCGAGGGAAACCATTGGGAGATCTCTGAAACGAGCTAGTTCTCACAAGGCATCCTACCAAAAGAGGCAAGAGGGCTACACCCGTCGTAGTGAACTTAATGACAAGGTTAGCTTCAAATCCTTAATAATGTTCTCTAAGTTTTAACCTTTCATAATAGCTCGGATAATATAAAGGACAAAAAGGAATTGAACCATGCCATTTATTATGGAGCACCATGAAGATTTGACTTCAGTTTGTGGTATTTTCCCTTACACTTCTTTCCATTATTCTTCTTATTGTTCACATACTGATGTGCCCTTACCATGCTATACTTTAACTTCAAGCATTATGCCCTTGTTCTGTAGTGTAAAAAGATCGGGCCTTTGCCTTGGTCTGATTGCCAACGCCTTGAGCCCTAACTCCATATCTGAATGTTTTCGCCAGACTGATTGTGGGATAGAAGAAAGTGGCAAGCAAAACAAAGAAGCAGAACCCACTTCTAATGATACGGTGGTTGGAAGTAGTAATGCAGCAGGAAGAAGTCCACCTGAAGATAAAGAACAAACTGTTAAATGTGCTTTCCCTGGAAACATAGAAGATATAGATGAAACAGATTGGCTAGATGGTTCTGTTTCCATCTCAGGTCTCAGAGAAGATTCTTCTGGTATTACGAAAAGGGGGCTGACTGTTGAATTTTGTGAGTCATTGCCTTCTGTTACAAGGAAAGTTACTAAAAGAGCTTCTGCTGAAGACAAGGTAAATCATACAGCTGTACATGCATTTTTTCTAGGAAGATATGTATTTTTTTTATTTTTTTCTTTTCTATTACATACTTGAAATTGCAATATTTTTACTTTCCTCCAGGAATTAGCGGAGCTTGTGCATAAGGCTCATTTGCTGTGTCTACTAGCCCGAGGAAGGTTAATTGACAGTGTTTGCGATGATCCTCTCATTCAGGTACCTTTCTTTTGGCATCACATGACTTGCACTATCAACTTCATTTCCTTCTTTATCATCTTCATGTTCTGCGCCCTGCTCATGTACTCTTTTATAGCCTTTTCATATTATGAACATTTTTCCATAATAATAGTTCTTTATGGTTTTATTTCTTTTGATTTGCAATTGATATCAACTAATCAGCTTCCTTTCATCTAATACTTAACACATTTGTGGTGCATCTAGCTTGAGGGAGCGTTTGACAATTCCATATCATTTAAAGCAGAAATTGGAGAGTTCAGGGAGGGGTGAAAGTCAAAAGATAGTAGGCAGAGGAGGACAAAGTGAAGACCATTGCAGACCCATTGATGACTTGGGATCGATCCCTGATATAATAGTTGGAATACCACTCCTTGCCGGTGAAACAATAGCACCCAATAAAAAAAAGAAGAAGAAAAAGAAAAAAAAAGTTGAATACCATCGAATTTTCTCAAAAAAAAAGTTGAATACCATCGAATTTTCTCACATTCATAGAGGAGAGCATGAAAAGTTTACCAACAATGATGGAAGAAGAATTGATAGTGACTTCCATATACCTATCATTAACCTTTCACTCTTGACCCCTTAGATCAATGCCATTTTCCTGTGTATACCACAGGAAAATGACACACGTCCTCTTATGGTCATTTCTTTTTCCCTCTTCTTTCTTTTGCACATAGATGCATACTTCAATGCGCATGTGTGTTTGTAAAGACTTAAGAAATAGGACCAATCATGCAATCCAAGCAGGTCCTGAATACCAAGGTCCAATGGTTCAATTATGTTATGCACGTATTGGATATATAGGTTAGGAGGTCAAAAGTCAAGCGAACTGCATCCGGAACAAACAAATGGTCTAATGTTGATGTTGCTCTTCAAGAATATTTTTTTCTTTTCTTTTCTGAAAAGTGCTAGTTTGTTGGTGGTTTTATTTATGAAATGTGTTTTTTTTATTTTTTTATGATTTTTTATTTTCTTTTAAGGTGGCTTCATCTGCTAGCTTGTTTTATATCTTATTTCTACAAACAAAAAGAAGTGACAATCATTCTTTCTAAGACGCTTTAGTTGTGTTGGCAGGCTTCCTTACTTTCTCTTGTACCATCGAACTTACTGAACGTATCGAAGGTTTCAAAAGTGACTGCAAATGCATTGGTACCCCTTGTCAACTGGGTATGTAGTAGTATCTTCTATTATCTAGAATATGCCAGCCTCTGTTATTTACTTGTTTCGCTACTGTTACTTGCTCTAGCGTATTTTTATTCTTCTATCTGCAGTTCAGTAATAATTTTCATGTTGGAAGCCCGGGCTTCTCGGAAAGATCTTTCAAGTCAAGTCTGGCCTATGCTCTTGAAACTCATGAAGGGACTGCTGAGGAGGTAGTTGAAGAAATGCTAAAAATTTACTTATTGCTCTATCTTGTTGCATCTTTAGAATGTAATTTGCATGTCAAGGGTATAAAAAAGGTCATATATCTCACAGTGTATTCCAGTAGCAAGAAGTTGCGTTGGGTGTGCTTGGATGCATTTTGAAGTGCAAGTTGGTTCATATAATTTTGAAGATTAAATGTTCTGTTTCACCTTTTTTTTTTTGGGTGGCTGAGAATTGGTGATTTGTTAATTAGGGTACTTATCTTTTTTTCTTTCTTTCTTTTTTAACTTTACTGCCCAAAGTCAGTATTGGTTTTAGATTTCAATTATAATTTGGGTCAGAAAAGTATGAGCAGTGTCCCATCAACTGCAGTTTTTCATTTTTATTTTTTGTGCTGCAATAAGTGCACAGTGTATGCATGATTGTCTGTTCTTCCCAAACATTCAAAATTTTTGTAATTTGCAGTAAACCAGTTATAAAACACACATTCAGGAGACTGTACACTTTTAGTTTAGGCTTGACTGATCTGCTACACAAATTGGTCCTTTTCCAGTATGAGCTTACATTACAAGCATCACAATATCCTATATGAAATGAATTGCACGAAATGCGACATAGAAATGTGTTGAACACCAACTGAAAACTAAGGTAATTTTGAGACGAGTGGAGGAAACTAAAATCATGTTCTTATTTAGTTTGAAAATCTACAGTTTTGTGTCATAAATTCCTCCAACATTGGTGGAAATCCAGCTCTCCCTGGAGCTTGTGCTGAAGCCAGTGGATTCAAGGACAGGCCTTCTGCTGGCAGGTAGGGACACTCCCGGTTGTACAAAAACCTGAATAGATTGCAAAGACGGCTAGGGGAAAGTAGTTCAAATACGGGGTTAAAAACCTTGAGCTATTGCCATTGAGTCCCATGGCTAGTGGGGAGCTTAGATGCCATTTAAAGCAAGGAAAAAAACCCAGCAGAAGACCTGTCCTTGAATTCGCCTGCTTTAGTACAAGCTCCTGAGAGAACTGGATTGTCCCTAGCTGCTATGGGGCTAGTCCACTAATGGAAATGATTGGACCCACTATAGACAGGATATGCTTTAAATGATATCTGAGTTTGGGAGTTTTCCCTCCTTTACTTGAGGTTGGGAAGGCGACATCTGTTTTGTTACTCTTTCAGGGACCATTGTTATGTTCCTTGAATAACCTACCTATCTTTGGGTTTAGGATTAAAGAATTTAAGTCTTCTACTTGAGATATCTCCAAAGAATATCTGTCAGCCTTGGAGCCCATCATATTTGATTGCAGGCTTTGTTCTTGAAATTGTGCGTTCAACTGATATACACTTTCCTGAGGCTCAGGAGTCAGGAGTCTGGACCTTCTATTTCCTGTGTTTCTCCAGTGTGATCAAGATAGTCTGGACAATGAGTGCTGCCTTTTCTCTTTCTATTTATCTGGTTTTACTTTATTCTCCTTCAGAACACTGGAGTTGAGCCATCACTGTAATAATCCCTTGGGTCCTTAGTAATGGGAACTACTATTAATCCCTTTCGATATTGGTAGTAGGGCTCTCTAGGAAAAGTAATTGATGACAGCTTTTATAGTTGCTCCTCAAACATCTGAAAATATATATATATATATATATATATATAGATGTAGCAGTACTACTTTTTCTCAGAACGGTAAGATGCAATACCAATGAGACTGATCAGTTGAAGAGTTTAAGTGACGGAAGAAAATGAGAAAAATGGCTTCATGTTGGCTTCTTATTATCACTGTAACATCTTGGCATCATTTCTATTGCAGGTTGCTGCATTATCAGTGGCGCTATTTAGAGCTTTCAATCTAACAACACGGTATAATTTATTAGAAATCTCGGCACCTGTTTTAATATCCATTCATTCTTTCAGATAAATATTCTCCTGTCACTTCATTCAAGTGCATCCACAAGCACCGAATGTTTGTTTGAGGAAAGGGATTTGTGGGAGCAAAATTGGATTGTCTGACATGTATTGAATAGATTTTTATTTTATTTTTCATTTCGTTACGTAATTGGTTTAGGCAAGACCAAGTCAGTGCAAATTCTAGTGGGAGGTGCCTAATCAACATGCTACTTGGATTGTTGGCAAAGATGTTTTCGGGGCACATGTGGACATGCATTTAGTGTCCTATGAGTTATGCTGATGTATGACATTTTACCAGTAACAATTAAATTATCTTGCTTAAATGACAGTTTTTTAAGCTTCTGTTTAGAAGTAGAATGCTATGACATACCTAAAGGTTTATTTTGGTATTTTTCCAAGTTCATGTGGGTAGGATTCTTTTCTGGACAGTTGTTCATTTTGGTAGGACCTGAACTGAATGACATTCACTTTTTGACTGGAAAGGTGGAAAAGTAGAAGTGATTCTAATGCGATTTGCTTTCCATTCTACAAACACCAATACTGATTCAGCTGGTAGTCGATTTATCACCGGCAAATAATGATTTTGTGGTACATCCAGTCACTCCCTAAGTTGCTGATTTTAATTTATTGCTTTTGATTTATATTTTGATCAATGAATTTCATCAAATCATATAATGGGGAACAACCTTACGTAGTATAATGACAATGAACTTCTGGCAAGCATATAAAAGAGGCTAAAGACTGTCAAATATCATGGGATAATGTCCTTCGCAATGGGAAAAGAATGCTGCATCCAATTGGGTAGCCATCCCCTTATTTCATCTGCCTTGTAATTGAATTGTTGAGGGGTCTGACATCAACCCTTAACCAACATATAGCTTTCATTGAATCCCCTTCTATAAAATGACTGGCCCATGGAGCCTTTCCATTAGGTTAATTTTGTGTAATGCCAATGATTCTGTGATAGTGTGGAAAACACCCCAATTTTCTGGGAGGCTCATTTTTGTGTCATTTACTGCAGCACTCTTCCATGTGGAAGGTGGAAAATTTTGAACTGGTTTTCTGCAACATTAAGGAAAACGATTTTCCATATTGGAAAGGGGGGTATCTGCTTTTCTGTGGATCGTTGAACCTTAGCATTACACAAACAAGCCTGTACAATCATTTTGAAGCCTTCCTTGATGACTGATATATCTTCTTTATTTGGCTCTCTAGTCTAGTTCCATCCAGCCCCGCGAGCATCCAACTCTCTCAACTTCCGAGGTCTTCATAAAAACCCCACTAGTACTGGGCAATGTTGGATTTCCTTTGCAATTATCATTAATAATACTCCAGGGAAAATGACGAAGTGGATGTTTCAAATGTATTATCTTCCTTTCATTCTTTTAAATAAAACTTCACTTCTGGAATACAGCTACTTGCAGTAGATGTTGTCATCATCACCCCCCTCTTAGCCTTATCTATCCCATCAATCTAGCGTTGGCTCAAAGAGTTCTAGTATATAATGTATACTGGGATGGTGCTCTGCAAATCATTTCGATTATCCTTTGCCCCTTGAACTTCACAATGTGATAGTTTCTTAAAACAGTTAAAACGTCATCTATGTGGAGTTTGAATCGTGAAACTTGCAAGCTTGGGGTACACTACCTGCACACCCATTTATTAAAAACATATGTATGATTTTTTTCAGGTTTGTATCAGTTCTAGATGTGGCTTCCCTCAAACCGGCTGCTGACATCTTTGGTTCTCCAAACAAAGAAGCAAGCAAGGTGTTTACTGGGAAATCCTCCAACCTCTTCATGAATGTGGCATCCAATCCAAATCAGATTTCTGCTGCTGCCAGTGGAGAAATTTGCCATGAATCTCCTCAGATACGTGCCCTTCAATCTAGAGAAAATGACTTATGCTGCAAGATTGGTCACTCCAAAGATTTGGCAGCTACTGTTCGTCCAAATGATAGGATGCTGGAGTCATCAGCTGCAGATGCATGCAATGGAAACAATGAAGCATGTGGCACAAAGAGCACTGAAGGAACTAAAAGAAAAGGGGATATAGAGTATGAATTGCAGTTGCAAATGGCTCTTAATGCGACAGCAGCCGAAGTTCATGAGAGTGGTTCAGGCCCAGATTTAAAAGATGGGCAGAGCAGTTCATCAAGTCTTACTCCATCGAAAGCAGGAAAGAGAATCAGAACCAATGAACCATCAGTTTGTGCTCAAGGAAGCTCCATGGCAGTTTGGTCAAGAAAACTGGGACCTCCTTTGTACTGGGCAGAAGTCTTTTGTAGTGGAGAGACCTTGACAGGAAGGTGGGTGCACATCGATGCTGCAAATGGAGTTATTGATGGTGAGGAAAAAGTGGAAGCTGCAGCTGCTGCCTGCAGAAGGTCGCTGAGATATGTGGTTGCCTTTGCAGGCAATGGTGCTAAGGATGTGACTCGCAGGTCTTGGTTTTATTTCTTCTGTATCTGTCATGAGCTGCTTCTAAATTTTATATCTTTAATATAATTGCTGGTTATTCTGATTTCTGAGTACTTTCATTATAGTAGCAAATGAATTGTATGACATACAAACTTGTAAAGAGGGCTGATCTATATGTACCAATATGTGTCCGCTACAATGACTAAAATACACAATCAGGAAAATGCCTATCCATTGAGCACCAACAACTTGTGAATTGCCTCTCCTACATCTCTCTCTCTCATATGGTATATTAATGTCTTTATATCTTTTAATTAAAGTAGAAGCCATCACATCACGTTCCTTGAATTACGTTAGAGGACAGGTCCTTGGAGAGTCTTTGAGACTAATTCCTTCTTAATTGCCGAGATCTCCACCCAGTTAGAATCCAACTACCTGTCTTTAAAAACCAAGAGCACTTTGCCTCTTTTTTTCTTTTTTTTTTTTAAATCAGTGATTTTACCTTTTTATCCTTGTGCCTCATATTCTGGATGATCTTATTCTACATATGGAGCTACCGTCAGCATTAACTTTCCAATATGGAGCTACCGTCAACATTGACTTTCCAAACTGTGTGGCGGTCCTTGCTACACAACTCTGCCTCTATGCTTCCCTGCAAAATGATTATTAGCATTTAGATGCACCTTGTACTGTGATAATTTCGCAAAATGGATTCTGGGAAACCTTGTGCAACTTCAATTGTATCAAAACGAACAATTTCTTCTCATTTCATGCTGTGTTTTGGCTGGGATCCTATCGGATCAGTTATTCTTCGAAACATGCACGTTTAGAAGTTATATACTTTATTTAGTTTGCATTTTGTGGAATATTCGTAATATCACTGTGTATTTGTCGTAATGGTGTTCTTATGCCCAGTAAATAAATAAACATCCATATATATATATTTGTGTGTGTTTGTATAGACAGTACTTGTTATATCATCTTTTCTTGGGTGCCAACATCAATGTTTAGTCTTTCTTTGATAGCATAGCCTGGGTTTTGATAATTTTTTTAAATTCTCACTCCGCATTCTACTTCATCATCCTCATCTCATTCCTTTCGTAAAAGTATCTATTTCGACAACTTTCAGGTATTGTACGAAGTGGTACACAATTGCACCTCAGCGAATCAATTCACTGTGGTGGAATTCAGTGCTGTCACCATTGAAGGAGTTGGAGTCGCGTGCAACTGGAGGTGTGGTCTCTTTTGAGATGCACTGGGAGAATTCTTCATCTGAAGTGGAGAAGCTAAAGGGTGTAGAAGTACCTGGCTCTCTTGAAACATGTTCGAATGAGGCTGGAGGAAGTTCTTCGAGTCGAGAATATCTTCCAAATGCTATTAGGTCGACTGAAGGCTTTGACATAGAAGCAACTAAGCCACAAGTGATGAACATAGATGCTGAATATGACAAGCAGATTTCTGGGGTTGCTAATAGGAGCTGTCTTGAGGATATGGAGCTGGAAACTAGGGCATTAACAGAACCTCTTCCAACAAATCAACAGGTAGGTTCATGGATGCATTTGAACGAAATGGTAAACATGACAAACATTTCAAGATCTTTACATTCTATCAAATATTTTGACATGCTTAATATTCAGCGCTGAGTTTTGCAATATATGTGTTTGGGCGGCCTCCAATTTGATAATATTTGAATATCGTGACACCAAAAGTATTGCAATATTAGGTTTTGTCCAAAATGCGCCCAAAATATACAGTGTAATCAGCAAGAACAAGGTAGGATGACCATTCAAGAGAAAGAAGGGCACAAAGCAGAATGTAGTTCTTTTTTATCAAATTTGCATAAAGCTTTCCTGCTTAAGATTTCTCTTTGTTAGGTGTATTGATGTCTATTTGAAATCAAATTCAGGCTTATAGGAACCATCACCTTTATGCTATTGAAAGATGGCTTACCAAGTATCAGATACTTCATCCCAAGGGCCCTATACTGGGTTACTGTTCTGGTCACCCTGTATATCCACGAACTTGTGTTCATACGCTACAGACAAAACAGAGATGGCTACGGGACGGCTTGCAGATCAAAGAAAATGAGAGCCCTGCAAAGGTTTGAGCCATGAATTTTCCTGAATGCATTTTTCATTATCTTAATAGAGCTATTTGTCAGTCATTGGGCCCAGATTTTGCTCCATGCCATTCTAGTAGAAATCTTCTGTGATTTTTCCCTAAATCATCAAAATGAAACTCTTAGGCATGTAAGAGTTCCATCTAGTGATATTTGGGGTAAAAACCTAGAAATGTTTTTATTGGCTTTTGAAATGGCAAGGTATCAGGTGGGTCTTTTACTAATCTGTTTCACATATAAATTGCTTGGCGTCATTTTCAGGTGGTGAAACGTTTGCAAAAGTTCAACAAAGTGCAAACATCTGAACCTAATGTTTGTGATGTAGATGATGCTGAAGACACTATTTCACTTTATGGGAAGTGGCAAACAGAACCATTATGTCTTCCTCATGCTGTGAACGGGATGGTGCCAAAGGCAGGATGCTGCTGCTTTTTACTTTTGGATTTTTTAAATATTTGCTTCCATAAATGTCTGTGTGTGGTTATCAATATATATATATATATATATATGTCTCTGTGTGTGTGTGGCATTTGAACATTTCATTTTATATTATAATCTAGGTGCTATGCATTTTTCCCCTATATTTTTCCTTATGCAGCAATTATTGCTCTTCAATGAGGTTGAGTGAACCATTTTCAGAGCTTGAATTAGTTTTTTCTGAGAGATTAGTAGCTTTAATTATTGGCGCTGTCATACTGGTAGAAATAATTTTTGTTGGTCCTTTATGTAAAGTTATAACTATGCTCATATGGATTCCCATGGCTGATCTCCTACTTAATGAGCTTTTCTATGACCTATGTTTTTCCTTATTATTTTCATTCTTTTATAAAATAAAAACATCTATTTACGTCTCTAGGCAGGTTGGCACAAGAGGCAGGGTTTGGGGTGGTCTGAGACTAGCAGTGCAGCAGCCCCCTGGGCCCTGACTGCAGTCACTGCACTAGTATTTAGCCCATAGTCAGACATAAAATCCAGGCCTCTGCATATAGCAGTCTTGACCTTCATTGCTGCACATGTTTAGCTACTCAAGCTGGACCTATTTTTACCAATAAAAAGAAAATGGACCATTTTTTTTTTCTTCCCTCTTGATCAAGGTTTTTAATGTTAAGTGTAAGTTCCAAATCTTTCACGATTATATAGTACATGACACGCAGTCTATTTGAGGCATGTGCCACAGGTTTGTGCTGCAAAAACATGTTTCTGAAGAACTAGAAGATTAAATAGTAAACGCAGACAGTGATGCACTAACAGGGAGATCTGCTTGCATGAGTTACACTGATTGCTAGGTCTCCCTGGTGCATTGATGTGGAGCTGAAATCAGTTTATAAGAGTTGGTACGAACCTAGATATGACATTCTGCTGATAGTATTCTCTATTGTCTTCTTCCTAGAATGAGCGCGGCCAAGTGGATGTTTGGTCTGAGAAGTGTCTTCCACCTGGTACCACACACTTGAGGCTACCCAGACTGGTTCCTGTCGCGAAAAGGCTGGAAATAGATTTTGCTCCTGCCATGGTTGGATTTGAGTTCCGCAATGGTCGCTCAGTTCCAGTATTTGAAGGGATTGTGGTCTGCACAGAGTTTAAAGATGCCATCATGGAGGTAAATCCACTTTTTAATCATGAAAATATACGTGTAGTTTTGATTGAATGAATGGTTTTCAAGACTTTTGAAAGGCAATTTTTTTCTGGGAATTTAATCTATTAGCCCAAGGTTCTGTTCTCGGGACCTAGAACTGAACAAGTGGGATCCGTGAGTTGATGAATCAGGCTCTTCTTATCTGAAAGGCCCTACTTGAGTGGACTGCTTCTGACAGTTCGTTTTGAAGGGGTCAATTCTAATCTTTGGCTTGGTGGCTTGCAAATAGCCAAGGGATCCTCCTACTCGGTGATTTTGGGACATCCCTCCATCAGATCAATTATCTCAACTCTTGGTCAATGCTGGTCATCCTCTGGAATCATTTTATTTCCTTTAAATTTTGAATTCTGTTGTGTAATTGTTCCTAATAAAACTGTATTCTAATGCCATTCCTTGCAACAAATAAGCTACATTTTCATCATATTGAAAAACTCAAGGGTGATTTATAAATGCAACCCCTCTGCTTCCCTCTTGAACATCATGACTAAACCGATCTTCTCTATATTTGGTTTGTCGCTTGATTTTAGGATGATGTGCAAGCATTAGAGCTAGTGACCCACATGCTGCCCCTGCCTTTTACATGCTGTCATACTTGTATTCATTGGTGGGTTGACTAGTCCTTGAATCCTGGTCAGGCATACGCAGAAGAAGAAGAGAGAAGAGAAGCCGAAGAGAAGAAACGGGACAAAGCTCAAGCTATTGCTAGGTGGTATCAGCTTCTCTCGAACATGGTAACCAGACAAAGGTTGAAAAGCTCTTACGAGGTTGGGTCATCTTCTCAGAAGGATGAACCTGCCAACCGGTCAGGTGACCCATGTGGAACTCAAGTTGAGGATAATGTACAGTTAAGTCAGTCACATCATGGACGTTTCAAGGATGCTCACTCATATTATCACTCAGTGGAATTTACTGGTGACCACGAACATGTATTTCCAGTAGAAAGCCAGAGTTTTGATGAAGAGAGCTCTGTAAGGACCAAACGATGCCCATGTGGATTTTCAATTGATGTAGAGGAAATGTAGCATTTCACTGTGTGCCTACATATAAGCTTTTTTGTGCATTCACATGAAATAGTGGGACTTTCCTTTATTTTAAACTCATTTTGGTTTGATTATTAGTGTCTCTAGGTGACACATGGGCACTTGATTTATGCAGGGAATCACTTTTGGAGAAAATGAGTAAGAACAGGACACTTGAATCTGTCCCACTTGGAAAAGTTGCTTTTATGTGTGGCTATGATGAGGCACTTTAAATGGATCCAATTTCAAAATGGCAATCAGATGTTTCTAACCATTCAATCTACAAGCACTTTTCTGAACTATTATTCCAAATTTATCTTGACCGTCGAAAAATGGGTGATGGATAGGAGAGGTGGTCCAGTCTTAGTAAAAAAAAAGAGGTGGTTTTATAGTTGAATATTCTGTGCAAAAATCATGGATTTGTAGTGATTATACCACTTAGAAGAAATGATCTACCTGATTTAACACATGGGGTCCACCTTTGCATGATCAAGCTCACTTATATCACATTAACCCTCTTCTCTATATAGGAATTGGACCAAATTTAAAGTGCAATGCTCCATCGGATCTTATTAAGGTGGTTCACATTATTATGATTGAAGTAAAATTCGGACCTGGGACTGCATACAGAGAGGCACGTGATATGATTTTATAAAAATATGATGGCCTTACACATGATAAATTTATTGTTAGCTCAAGATGGTTTCTTCTTATTCAAGTCCTCAACCACATAATTCTGGAGCTGGGTCGATTGGTCTGACCGCAATCGACCAGCTTGATGGAGCCCCTTCCCATTTCATAATGGGGGCCACACCATTTAGTTCAAATCGAAACCATAAAAAAAAACGTTATAAAAGTAATAATCATTAGATTTATTATGTGTAAAACATATGATTAATTTTTTTTTAGTTAGAAAAAGTAAATGACCTTGTCTTCAGCGTGATAAATAAAACAATGATTACGATTTGGAATTAACACGATAAGTTTTGATTACTCAGATTTAAGGATGGTAGGCCCAGTGGGCCCAGCAGGTTGCCTCAAACTGGCGGGTATAGACTCTATTTTTTAATTGAATTTCCCTCCTCTTCCATTCATAACGGTAGAATTATCAATAGCAGTAGCAGAGCCATCAGCCATGGATTCTCTTTCCTCCACTCACATCAAGCTCTTGGCATCCGATCTCCTCTCCCTCACCCAAATCCCCAACCCCCTTTCCTTCTACCTTCACGGCCGCTTCGTCTCCCGTGCCGAGACTGTCGGCGTCATCGTCGGCCGAGAGCACAAACCCAACTTCCTTAAATTCCTCATCGACGATGGCACCGGCTGCATCCCCTGCATCATCTGGCTCAACCACCATTCCTCTCCCTACTTCTCCCGCCACCACCCCTCCGATCTCCGTCTCATCGCCCAGATTGCCACTGATGAAGCTGCTGCAATCCAATTGGGCGCCCTTGCAAGGGTCCGGGGCCGGATCAATGCTTACAGAGGTGTGATACAGATCAATGTAACAGATGTAGTCATTGAAAGAGACCCGAATGCTGAAATCTTGCATTGGCTGGACTGCATTCGGTTGGCTCGCGATTGCTACTAGGTCGGTCCCACGCTTCTGAAATAGGTTACATTACCGTTTCTTTTTTTCTTATGGTGGTTTTAGTTTCATCTATTGTGATCTACTGTCTGTGATGGACTTGGATTTAAATGGAATTGACCATCTTTTTGCGTTCTGCTGAGATTTTCAATGGTTGGGATTATGATATTAGATGTATTTGGTGAGACCAAAGTACCATCTGTTCAAATATCCATGATGAAATGAATTGGCATTTGTTTGGTGCCCGCTTGCGGAAATGGGTTGCATTCAGATTATCAATATGAAGCAAGAAAGGGCTCATTCCAATCCTCACATATATGGATGTAATGTGTCTGCAACCTGTTTACTGAAATTCCTGTGAGACAGGATTGTTGGATATTCTGTTCTCTGTTTATGTTCTGTTTTCCTTTTCTCTCTGAGTTTTTTTATGAGCTTGTTTTGCTTGCTGTAGATTTAACTTTATTTATGTAGGAAATGTCAGTTTTAGTCCACACCTGTTTTTTTTTTCTGCCATGCCCAACAATGGGCAAGCTGACCTTTTTTTGGCCAGTGTCACACAACTATACATCCTACTTCTTGTGCACCATAGTTTCTCTGAGGAGAAATTTAAGGTGTTTGTTTGTAAAATAAACATCCATTTATATCAGCTATAGTGTTTCCCTTCGGCGTGAGTACAAAAGTAGACTCAAATTATGGTTCCCTGAAACACTGTTATTGCCAATTCCTTATGTGTGGGGGCCAATTTCATGAACTAGTTCCTCTTGGTCTCGGCTAGGGTGTGCTCGGTTTGCTACTATATGTGGGACCACGTCCCTTGATCTCGGCTACAACCCGATCCATATCGGTCTCGGCACTACGTGCTGGTCTCGGTCAAACAGTATCCAGCTCGGCCATGTCACCCGGCCCAGTCTCGGCTGTGCAAGACTACGTTTGCACCCGTCAGCAGTGGCCCTGTCAGGGCAGAGCCCAAGGAAGGTATTTGATGGGACTTCACCCACCGCCCGATCAGGGCGTGATCAGGCCCAATGTGCTTTGCATTAAATGCAGCATGGGCTGATCGGACTCGCATTAAATGCAAAGTGGGCTGTGATGGACCTTCATTAATGACTTTGTGGGCTGACAAGACCCAGGTCATATCACGAAGCCCACTAGCACCCTCATCAAAACTGTTCCATATAAAAGGCACGAGCCAGACAGAATGGGGGTAAGCACTCTCACATAGACACCCAGTCTTTCTTCTTCCTCTGCTTCTTCTTCTCCGATCCATTGCTGACTTAAGCATCGGAGAGCCCTGCGCTGCCCAGAGCCAGGGTCCTCTGACCTTTGTCTTTCTCTTCTCTCAGGTTCATACCGTCGCAGCTATCTCCTCCATGCATTGAGTAAGTCCTAAGAGGCATCCTGATCTTGTGAGTATTATTATTTCTGCACTTACAATTGGCGCCGTCTGTGGGAAAAACTTTTTCTCTATACACTTTCTTAAACACCATGACCATGACGAGGAGAGCCGCAAGAGACGGAGGAACGTCCAAGACAGGGCATACTGGACCGTCTTCTTCCCTCCCTGCTAAGAAGAGGCCCGGGAAGGAACCAGCTGTAGAGGATGACGCCGAGCGTGGCCTCGTCCCCATCAACGTTCTGGAGCGTGATTCTCGCCTGGAATCTGCTTTACGGAGGAGAAACTCTCAACAGCACCTTGAGGGAGGCCACCTGACAGAGCAGGATCAGCGACGTAAGTCTCCAGTGGTCGATGGATCACATCCCACCGGTCAGGTGGAGTACGTTGAGGGCCAGATAGAGGATGTTGAGGATACTGAAGATGAAGACTACAGCCGTGACGATGACTTGGATTCCACCCTTCTGGCGATTAAAACACAGAATGAGGCCATCAGGGAGAAAGACGCTCTGATCCTCCAGCTTCAGCAGCAGCTGGATAGAGCTACGGGATCAGCGGGACTTCGGCAACAGTCTCAGCAGCATCAGTCACGGCAGCAGCATCAGTCACGGCAGCAGCAGCGGTCGCGACAACAACAGCGCTCACTGCGACAGCACGAGCGGAGGGCGCCCCGTGGCAGGCGCCCCGATTCCCCCGAGAAGGACTTGAGGATTCATTTGAACAAGAAAAGGAGCGACCGAACCCGAGATGAAGGCTCAAGCACCACCCGTAGCTACGCGAGGAAGGCGTCCGAGACCATTCCAGAAGGCGTGTATCACGATCAGGAGTGGTTAGACGCGCGCATAAGGGAAACGGTCCAGCGAAATCTGGAGACAGCTGGTCTCGGCCGAGACCAAAAGGATGTTTGCTGCGACCCCGTTGATCTCGGCGCATCCCCTTTTTCTCGAGACATCAGGAAGTACCCCCTGCCAAAGAAGTTTACTGTCCCGAGGTTCGTCACTTATGACGGGACTTCGGACCCAGCTACGCATCTCAGGCACTTTTCCCAGAGGATGTCTGTCTGGGGAGACGAAGGCCATCTGAACTGCCGAGTCTTTTCCTCTAGCTTGGGTGACATCCCCCTGAAGTGGTTCTGTGCGCTCCCGGAGGGGTCCGTCTCGCGTTGGCAGCAGCTCCAGCAGTCCTTTATGAAGAAGTTCCAAGCCTACAGAGTCCTTCCAAAGACTGATGCAGACATCATGGCCATGAAGATGAAGCAAGGAGAGAACGTCACCCAGTTCGCCAAGCGGTTCTGGGCGGTTTACAGCCAGATAGAGAGTTCCAAGGACGAAGTTGCCGTCTTCGCATTTCAGAATGCCTTGCTGCCGGACAGCGATCTTCGCAAGGATCTGGCCAGGAACCCGGTTTCCTCCATAGCAGCGCTCATGTCAATCGTCAACAGGTACATCGCCCAAGAGGACGACCAGACCCGGGCTCGAGAAAACCATGGAACCACGCAGAAAGACCGAGGTGAAAGGCCCTCCAAGAAAGACGCGGGACCATCTCGAAGAGATGAGCCTCGGCGAGACGAGCGACGGAGAGGTGAGTCGGACAGGCGTTGGGCGCCTGCCAGCTCGGCAAGGACTCAGATGTTCGCCTCGGCAAGGAGCAAGAGACCCAGGCTGTCCGAGGAAGCATATCGGGCAGTCAACACGGTCTTCAAGATGCCAATCCACAGAATCATGTATAAGGTAATGAGGAAGCCGTATTTCAGATGGCCAGAGCCCATGCAAGGCGACCCTTCTATCCGAGATCAGACGAAATTCTGCTCCTATCACAAGGAGGGCGGCCATAAGACTGAAGATTGCAGGATACTGCGGTCACATTTGGAGAAGCTTGTCCAGGATGGACACCTACAAGAGTTTGTCAGGAGTGAAGGCAGGGCCGATGCCCGACCCCCGCGCCGAGACGAGAGGGGCCATGACAGCGACGGGTCTGAGAAGATCATCGACGTCATCCATTTGGCGTCCCCGCCCATGGGGAGTAACCAAGCACGTGCCGAAGCCAGGAAAGCCGCCCATGGCAAGCAGGTCATGGCCGCCGAACTCGGCCCAGCTTCGAAAAGAGCTCGGAGGGAGCGTCCCGAGATCAGGTTCACTGAAGCAGATCTGGAAGGGGTGCAGCTCCCCCACAACGACCCCCTGATCGTTACTCTGAAGTTGGATTGCTCTAAGCAAGGCGTGAAGAATTGCACTGTGAAGAAGGTCCTCGTCGACCCTGGCAGTTCTTCCGAAGTCCTCTATTTTGATAGCTTCCGAAGGATGGGACTGACAGAGAAGGATCTACAGGAGGCTCGAGTTCCCCTTATCGGCTTCAGCGCCAAACCAGTTTACCCCAAGGGGAAGGTGACTTTCAGGGTCGAGGCCGGTGGCGCGTCTGTGGTGGCGACCTTCATGGTGATCGACGCGCCCTCGCCCTACAATGCCATAGTGGGCAGGTCTTGGCTCCATAGCCTGGAAGCAGTCCCTTCCACCCTCCATCAGAAGCTGAAATTTCCATGGGAGGGGAAGAGCGGCCGAGTCGAAATCATCACGGTCAGAGGAGATCAGCAGGCAGCTAAGCAGTGCCTGACCGCTGTGGTGCCCGGGGAGCAAGAGCCCAAGGAGGTCAACGTGGCCGAGGTGGAGAAAAGCATGGAGCAGGGGCTGGATGAGCTCGGCCAAGACCCAGGTAGGAAAAGCGTCGAGGAATTGACCGAAATCCGGATCGACCAGAAGGACCCGGATCGGTTCTTCCTACTCGGCAGCCAGCTCGGGGAGCCGGAGAGGTCCGAACTGGCCCAGTTCCTGGTGCAGAACAGAGATGCATTCGCCTGGACACCTCAGGAGATGCCTGGCGTCGACCCCGAGGTAATGTGTCACAGACTGAATGTTGACCCTAACCACAAACCTGTGATGCAGAAAGCACGGAGGACTGGGGTCCCGCAGACCGAAGCCGTCGTCGAGGAAGTGGACAAGCTGCTTCAGGCAGGCGCTATCCGAGAAGTTCAATACCCGAAGTGGCTAGCCAATCCGGTGGTCGTCAAGAAGAAGACTGGCAAGTGGAGGGTGTGCGTCGATTTTACCGACCTCAACAAGGCTTGTCCCAAGGATAGCTTTCCCCTACCAAAGATTGACCAGTTGATCGACGCCACGGCCGGGCACGACAGAATGAGCTTCCTTGATGCCTACCGCGGCTATCACCAGATTCCACTGTTTGGGCCAGACGAAGAGAAGACAGCCTTCATCACGCCCAGAGGAACCTATTGCTATAAGGTGATGCCGTTTGGGCTGAAGAATGCAGGAGCCACCTACCAGAGACTCGTCACCAAGATGTTCCACGCTCAGCTCGGCAAAACCGTAGAGGTTTATATCGACGACATGGTGGTCAAATCCAAGCAGACGCGGGATCATCTATCAGACTTGGCCGAGGTCTTCGCTACTCTGAAGAAATTCCGGCTGAAGCTTAACGCCTCGAAGTGCGCCTTCGGCGTTGGCTCCGGCAAGTTTTTGGGCAGCTTGGTCACACGCAGAGGCATTGAGGCAGACCCAGATCAGATCTCGGCTATCCTCAGAGTGCAGAGTCCCACTTCGGCCAAGGAGGTTCAGAAGCTTACAGGGATGGCCGCGGCACTGAATCGCTTCATCAGCAAATCTTCAGATAAGTGCCGACCTTTCTTTCAGCTTCTTAGAAAAAATTCTAAATTTCAATGGACTCTAGAATGTGACCACGCCTTGCAGCAGCTCAAGGCTTACCTTTCATCACCACCACTGTTGTCAACCCCGACCCACGGGGAGACCCTGTATTTATATTTGGCGGTCTCGGCTCATGCGGTCAGCTCAGTCCTCATCCGAGAAGAGGACAAGGTTCAAAAACCAGTGTATTATACGAGCAAGACCCTTATCGATGCCGAGACCCGGTATCTGCCTCTGGAGAAGCTCGCCTTGGCGCTCGTTAGCGCCTCGCGAAAGCTCTCCCATTACTTTCAAACCCATTCTATTATGGTTGTTACGGAGCACCCACTCCAATCTGTTTTCAAGAAGGCCGACTTTTCAGGAAGAATCTCCCGATGGGCTGTCGAGCTAGGGCAGTATGAGATTCAATATCAGCCACGGACAGCAATAAAAGCCCAGGTTCTGGCGGATTTCCTCGCCGAGTTTGATTCAAGTTCGGCACCAACCCCGCTCGGCACCGAACTGGGGGGTGAGGAGCATGGGGCTCCCACAAGTTCTGAACAATCACCATCTCAAGCCGAGACCCCAGTTTGGAAAATCTTCGTCGACGGATCTTCCACCTCGAGAAGAGCCGGAGCAGGAGTTGTTCTCCAATCGCCGGAAGGACTGGTCATAGAGCAAGCTCTGACACTGGACTTCAAGGCGTCAAACAATGAAGCTGAGTACGAAGCCCTTTTAGCCGGACTTAACAGTGCCAATATCCTCGGAGCTCAACAGCTGGTGGTCTTCAGTGATTCACAGTTGGTGACAAACCAGCTGACTGGAGATTATCAGGCTCGCGACGACCGGATGGCCGCGTACTTGGCCCTGGCAAAGAAGCTGCTGGCACAGTTTCAGTCAGCCGAAGTCAGGCAGATCGGCAGAGAAGCGAACTCTCACGCAGACGCCTTGGCTAACTTGGCCAGCGCTGTTGAGGCAGGAAGAAAGAGGAGCATCGAAGTCGGATCGCTAGCTGTACCCAGCATTGAGCTCCGTTCACCTCGGGAAGTGTTATGTATTGGTCTCGGCCCGAGCTGGATGGACCCCATCATCACCTACCTTAAGGACGACAAGCTTCCCGAGGACAGTGGCGAGGCCCACCGGGTCAGATTCAAGGCAGCCCGGTTTTGGCTGTCTCCCGAGGTCAAGCTCTACAGGAAATCGTTCTCGGGACCCTACCTCCAGTGCGTCCATCCGAGTAAGGTCGAGGACCTCCTCTTTGAGATACACGAAGGAATCTGCGGAAGCCATATCGGAGGAAGATCTCTGGCCTATCGAGCCATCAGCCAGGGTTACTGGTGGCCGTACATGCAGAAAGACGCACAGGTATACGCGAAGAAGTGCGAGAAGTGCCAGAAGTTCTCCCACTCCCTCCATCAGCCAGCGCAGGATCTCAGCCCGCTCTCTAGCCCGTGGCCATTCGCTCAGTGGGGGCTCGACATTGTGGGACCGCTCCACCGAACTCCGGGGAACAAGAGATGGCTTATTGTGGCAACAGATTACTTCACCAAATGGATTGAAGCGGAACCACTTTCATCCATCACAGAGCGGGACTCCAAGAATTTTGTATGGAAGAATGTGATCACAAGGTTCGGCATTCCTAGAGCGTCGGTCTCGGACAATGGAACTCAGTTTGACTCCAAGCTCTTCAAGACCTTCTGCCAGGAGCTCGGCATCAGAAACTATTACTCCACGCCAGCTTACCCACAAAGTAACGGCCAGGCCGAGATCTCCAACAAGGTGATCCTCGATGGGCTCAAGAAACGGCTGGACCAAGCGAAGGGGAGATGGGTAGAGGAGCTTCCAAGCGTCCTATGGGCCTACCGAACCACTCCAAGGCGTTCTACTTCGGCTACCCCCTTCTCACTCGCCTACGGCATGGAAGCAGTCATCCCTTTGGAGATCGGCCTCCCCACTCTGAGGACCGAACTCTTTGACCAAGGACAGAACGAGACTAACCTGGCCAGGGAGCTGGATTTGGCAGACGAAAGAAGAGAAGCGGCGGCAATCAGACTGGCCGTCTACCAGCAGCAGCTAGCCAGGGGCTATAACCAGAACGTCAGAGAAAGGAAGTTCTGCGTGGGGGAACTGGTTCTCAAGAAAACGCTCCCAGCCGACAGGGATCCAAATCAGGGCAAGCTGGCGCCGAACTGGCATGGTCCGTTTAAGGTGACTTCTATCGCAGGGCGGTCAGCTTATCGGCTCGAAGACATGGAAGGACGGCTGCTACCGAGACCGTGGAACGCTTCACACCTTAAGAAGTTCTATTTTTAGTTTGTGTGCTTGTACAGTGCTTCCGGATCTAATAAAACTGCGTTTGTTTTGGGGCAAGTTGATGATCAATGACAATGTGACAGCGACTACGGTGCGAAAATGGAAGACCGTCTAAGGCTGGCACTCAGCCACCTAGACGAGTTGCCGAACCGGCCCATGTCTAAGGTTGGCACTCAGCCACCTAGACGAGTTGCCGAAGCGGCCCATGTCTAAGGCAGGCACTCAGCCACCTAGACGAGTTGCCGATACGGACCATATCTAAAGCTGGCACTCAGCCACCTAGATGAGTTTCCGAAAACGGCCCATGTCTAAGGCAGGCACTCAGCCACCTAGACGAGTTGCCGATACGGACCATATCTAAGGCTGGCACTCAGCCACCTAGATGAGTTTCCGAAAACGGCCCATGTCTAAGGCAGGCACTCAGCCACCTAGACGAGTTGCCGATACGGACCATATCTAAGGCTGGCACTCAGCCACCTAGATGAGTTTCCGAAAACGGCCCATGTCTAAGGCTGGCACTCAGCCACCTAGACGAGTTGCCGATACGGACCATGTCTAAGGCTGGCACTCAGCCACCTAGACGAGTTGCCGATACGGCCCATGTCTAAGGTTGGCACTCAGCCACCTAGACGAGTTGCCGATACGGCCCATGTCTAAGGTCGGCACTCAGCCACCTAGACGAGTTGCCGATACGGCCCATGTCTAAGGCTGGCACTCAGCCACCTAGATCTGCCGATACGGCATCATTCGATGATGGTACCCAGTCTTATCGATGCCTTAGGAGGTCAGATGCGATTCTCTGGTTTCGCCGAAACAAAAGAGGCCTCCAAGAAATCAGAGCACTCACAGGGAACCCTAACCTGGTTGGTCTGCTCTTGTCCGAACTCACACCCAGATTCATAACACATGGAAAGCGTACAAAGGAAAGCAAATAAAAGCCACAACACACAGGAGACAGATATGAAAAAGGGCCTTTCATTAATAAATACGATATGTACATTGGAGCTCACATCAAAATCAGTTCGGAACAAAAATTACACCTTTGGCAAAAAAAAAAAAAAAAAAAAAAAATATATATATATATATATATATATACAAAGTCAGGTCGACGGCCCCGCTTCTATGTCTTCGATAACGACCACGGCATCGACCTCGGCTTGAGGAGCTTCTTCAACGGGGTCAGGCGTTGGCTCGGAAGGGACTTCGGCCGAAGTGGCAGGGTTCTCGGCCAGGGCTTCATCTAGGGGCTCCTCTCCGAGCTCGGGGAGATTCTGATATATCGGATCATCAGCAGGAACCCCCATCTTCTTTAACACGGCCTTGCAGCCGAGTTGGTATAGCTTCGGGCTGAGTGCTGTGATTTGATCAATATAAATTTTCGCAGCTTCCTCAGTCCCCTCCAGGAAGGCGGCATCGACCTCAGCTTGTTTCGATGCAAGGAGTTCCTCCTTCGATGCAAGGAGTTCCTCCTTCGCCTTACTTTCCAGCTCCATCTCGGCCTTGAACCCCGCCGACCTCCTTTCCTCTGCCTGGAACTTCGTTTGCCACTCGAAGCTCTCTGACCTTGCTTTGCAGAGGTCGCTCGCCACTACATCAGATTGAGCTTTGAGCTCTGCAGTCTTGGCCGCCTCCGCTTTCAGCTCCTCCTTGGCCGCCTTCAGTTCGGCTTCGGCTCCCTGCTTTTCCTTTGCTAGGCGGGCCAGCCGGTTGTCATCTTCTGTTATTCTGTCAGCGACAATCTGGAGCCTTTGGACAGCCTGCAGCGGAGCAAACGAAAAAAGCTCAGCATGAAAGCAAGAAATATTTAAAGATAGAAACACCTGTGACCAGGAAAGTCGGGCACTTACAGCGAGGGAGTGCTGTATGGTCCTCATAAGCAGCAGGGGGGTGTCTTCCGACCTGTGCCTCTCCATGTCCCTGGGGAGCGCACAGGCTCGGCTGAGCGCCGCGATGACATCCGGGCTCCCCACCAGTCTATCCCCAGCATTTAGGGGCCTCCCCTTCCTCAGCTCCATGTCCGGCCTGAACTCGGCCGGCTCAGCACCCGAGGACGTTGCCGCCTGGGGCTCGGAGCGACTCTCCACCAGAGGAACTGCCGGGGTGGGCACCATGTCCACTGCCCTTTCCCTCGCAGCTCGGGGGGAACTTTGCCGTGGTCGCTCCTCCCGCTCCGGCTCCTTCCCCTTCGCCTTTTTCCTCGGCCTCTCGCTTTCCGAGACTGGGGGAGGTCGGGCCTCAATTCTAGCAGGGACGATGGTCCCGAAGGAGGGCGAGGCAGTGCGGGTTGCGGCAACCTTTCTACCGCCGCCGAGGACGGCGTTCGCCAGATTCTTTGGCTGAAACGCGGGCCTGCGCCTCTCCATATCGTCGACTTCGGCCTCGGCACCGGAAGAATAGTTCTCGACTTCCCTTGTCGGAGAATCTACCTCGGCTCCGGAGGTATAGTCTTCAATATCCCTTAGCGGGATGCCCGCGACAACGGCCAACGTTGTGGACGCTCCCGCAACCGAGACGGTCCCGCTGGTTTCTGCTAGATCGGGAGCGAATCTCTCAGGGTTGCCGGATTTCCGTGTATAAGACACGTATCTCGGCTCGTACTTCAGGAGAGAGTAGGCAGCTCTTGTGTGGTGGCCGTGGTAGCAGTACACCTTGCTCAGCCAAGGTGAGTGCCTTCTCCAGCCGTTCAGCTGGGCTTCACGCTTGCGCTGAGAAAGGCCTGCGAAAAACAGCTGAGTTAGAATTCGGCAGCAGAAATAAAACAAAAAAAAAAGAAAGGGAAAATCCGAAACCCAAAGGGGTTAGGTCTTTACTCGGTGGAGTCCCGAAGCGTCGAGGGACTCGGACCCTCCTAGCTACTTCGGTCTCGGTCTCGCCGAACTCCCAGTTTCCCGAGACGAGCAGACGGTCATCTCCGGCGTATTTATTGGAGTCCTCCAGCGCCGTGACGAGGGGTTGGCACTTCGCCTTGACGCGAAGGTAATAGGTGACCCCGTCCCTGGTCTTGCAGAGGTCATATATATCCTCTATATCATGGACGCCGAGACTGATGTCTAGAATCCTATTCAGCTCGGCGACGCCCATGATTATTTTATACCCATTGGGCATTAGCTGGCAGGGGCTGAGGTTCCAGGTCTCCAAACAAGACCTAAGAAGAGGGTGCAAGGGGAATCTGACCCCACCCTCGATGACGGCTATCAGAGGGAACGGCATCCAGCCGTTGCGGAAAGCGTAAACAGAAGGATCGGCTGCCATGATCCGGACCTCGTCCGGGATCATGTAAACTCTCCTAAGGTTAGCCAGGCCTGACGGGGAATCTATCCAATGGGTGAAAATCCCCATTTCCGGATCTAAGAAACCCTAGGGGCTAGGTCTGGAATGTAAATGAAGGAGGAGGGCGCGGAAGAAAACTCACTGGTTTGACGGGGCAAAGTCAGACTCCGACTGACGGATGTGGGCGACTACTGTTGGGAAACAGTACGAGGTCTGGTCCTAGTCCGGTGGCACTAGTTCTAGCAGGAAGCAAGAGTTCTAGCAGGAAACAGAAGTCCAGGCAGAGAGCAGAGGAGTTGAGAGCGAAAATGGCAAAGGAAGAAGACGAAAATGAATATAAAGGGGAGGAATGGGCGCCATTCCGGAATTCGAAGCGGGACACGCGTGAGATGTCGCCTCGGCTTGCGTCGCATCCCCCCTCGAAAAGACAAGATAGCCTACCGGGCAATAACGCGAGGCGCTGTGGCATTAATGGTTCGCCTTCCCATGCTAATCATAGCCCCCGCATTTATTACCCCCTTTATTGCCTCTGGCAGACGAAGCAGTGACGGCGTCTGGCGCCGAACGAATCACAACCCTTGACCAAAAGGCAGATAGAAGGCAAGTACAATCCGTCTCGGAAGATCGGTCCAGCTCTTAACCCTAGCGCCCAAGAAAGCCCTAGAGGTCAAGAACTGAGGGGCTATTGTGTGGGGGCCAATTTCATGAACTAGTTCCTCTTGGTCTCGGCTAGGGTGTGCTCGGTTTGCTACTATATGTGGGACCACGTCCCTTGATCTCGGCTACAACCCGATCCATATCGGTCTCGGCACTACGTGCTGGTCTCGGTCAAACAGTATCCAGCTCGGCCATGTCACCCGGCCCAGTCTCGGCTGTGCAAGACTACGTTTGCACCCGTCAGCAGTGGCCCTGTCAGGGCAGAGCCCAAGGAAGGTATTTGATGGGACTTCACCCACCGCCCGATCAGGGCGTGATCAGGCCCAATGTGCTTTGCATTAAATGCAGCATGGGCTAATCGGACTCGCATTAAATGCAAAGTGGGCTGTGATGGACCTTCATTAATGACTTTGTGGGCTGACAAGACCCAGGTCATATCACGAAGCCCACTAGCACCCTCATCAAAACTGTTCCATATAAAAGGCACGAGCCAGACAGAATGGGGGTAAGCACTCTCACATAGACACCCAGTCTTTCTTCTTCCTCTGCTTCTTCTTCTCCGATCCATTGCTGACTTAAGCATCGGAGAGCCCTGCGCTGCCCAGAGCCAGGGTCCTCTGACCTTTGTCTTTCTCTTCTCTCAGGTTCATACCGTCGCAGCTATCTCCTCCATGCATTGAGTAAGTCCTAAGAGGCATCCTGATCTTGTGAGTATTATTATTTCTGCACTTACACCTTATATGACACCAACCTTCCCTTTTACCTTTCCCCTTGGCTTTTTTTTTTTTTGGTACCCCAGCGTAAGGGGGCTGGGACCTAAGAGAGAGCCCGCGTACACATGGGAAGGTAGCCCACACAAGTGGGAAAGGAGCCCGCACAAGTGGAAAAAGGTGACGTACTCGGGGTTCGAACCCCTGTATTTTTTTTTTCTTTTCCCTTGGCTTGATACTGGCACGTGCGCTTGAATGACCTGGTGCAGGAATTATCTGAAGTGGGACATCTGAATGAGCAATGAGACAGGACAAACACAAGACCATTGCATTGCTCACATTTGTGCTCAATGAACAGGACTGTTGAATAAGGGAAATTGAAGTGCTTGAAAATGCTCTTTAACATGATAAATGTTCGCCTTTGTCGCTTGCCCATATTGTCTCCCATTTGATGATTCTGACTGTTCATCCAGTAGGTCACTTGGTCTCACCATAAATGGACCAACACAATAAAATAAGAAAATAAATATACTAAAGCCTTTGTCATCAACATAATTATTGAGGTGTCAACCCATCTATATGAGGTAGGTTTTCAGAACCGGCCTTATAAGAGAATGATATGAAATTACAGTCTCCAAAATTGACAATTTAAGATTTCTTGACAGGAGTATGGTGAAAATTCCTAATCGATTGTAGTTTATCCATGATGGGACCTATTGGATGAAAGGTTTGGATCACTACTTTTTTTTATACAAAAGGAGCCACTAATGTTAAGGTAGTTTCACCAGAAAGGATGGCAAAGTCTTCAGCTCATTGTTGTGCTGCTGCTCCATCACATCAGTGAATTATTTGGCTTTTCTTTCATAATGAAAGTCTAATCACTTGGTTTTGCCTATGTTGCATGATGGAAACTGTGAAACGATATGTTGAAAACTCTCTTTTAAACGCTTAATATGCACATAATTTTGGTTATCAACAAATAGAAGTATCAAGCACTTAGGAAGAGCACACCAACCTTCCACTGCAAGTACATTTTATATGCTGTCAAGAAATCACAAAGCAAAAGGAGTACCTCAAAAGAGAGGGAAAATGTTAGGCTCCGTCCCGAGTTAATCACGATTAACTCTAATGAATTGAGCTTGAGACTAATTAAGCCGGTTTAAGTGAACTAATGGTGATTTATCACCAAATAGAATTGAATTAGCCTAAATGAGTAAATTGAGGCTTAATGAAGTAGTAACCAAGATTAGGAGAGGAATTGAATGCAAATGAAGCTTAATTAAGCAAATGAAGGAATTGTGTATAAATACGGATCTTTACGTATTTTGTCAAATTCGGAAAGTCTTGATACCCGCATGTGTATCTCGACGAGTACGATGATTTTCGTAAAAGGCTTGACTTGATTCGACGAATATCGAATCAAATGGACCTTTAATTGACTCGAAATGTAAATATAAGAAATTATGGGGGGCTTAATGCAAAATGGGCTCTTATATAAGCTAAATGAACTCATTTGAGTTCATTCCATCTCCAGGAGAACCCTAGGCAGCCGTTTCACCATTTTCTTCTTCTTTCTTTGATTTCTTCTTCATTAAGAGTGAGGTTCAAGTGTTGGAAGTGAAGAGGAGTCCATCTCCTTTGTCTTCTTCATCATCTTGTTGGAGATTTTTGAAGTGAAAGCTTGAAAGGGAGGATTTCATCTCAAAACCAAGCTAAGCAAGTGATTTTGTGCATCAAAGCTTCACTTAAGGCAAGCCTATGCATGTGTTTATGTTTATGAATGTATTGTCATTGATTTTGATGGAAAAGAGATGATGATTCACATGTTAATGTGTTTTAGGGGTTTAAAACCCTACTTAAGCTATGCATTTAATGGAATGGATTAAGATAAGTAGGGTTAGATTAATTAGATTATTAGTCTTGGATTGCCTTTGTGAAGTTAGTGTCGATCAGGTTCAGCAGGTACAAAGAAGAAAGGGCTGAAAACCCATTCACTGCACTGCAGAACAGAACATTTGTTCTGTTTCTGCAGCGTGGCCGGTCGACCGGGCACACTGAGTCAGGCCCGAAATGGCCTGACCAAATTACTGTTCCTCCATTTATTGCCTACAACTGCAGGTCGACCGGGCCTTGCCAGGTCGACCCGGCCCACTGGAAATTCCTTGAAAAGTGCATTTTCATGTTCGAATTTCCGGGATTAAGAGTTTAACCTTAGAGATTAATGTTAATCATGTTTAAACCTTCCTAAGTGCTACGAGGGTTATTCTAATGCATCAATTTCACTAAAAGTAATGTCATCGACAGTAATACATGCATTAATAACCACCGTTCACTTCAGGGTTGGTTAGAGGATTGATTTAGAATGAGATTGAGATTAATATGAATTGTTAATACGTCTGGCACTACCTAGTGGTTTCCGAACTCATTATTGAATTGAACATAATGAATTAAGAAATGAACAGAAATGAACAGTTACGAAAAGTAACAGTGAAATGCCTATTCCTACTGCAGTAGATGAGAATGGGGAGCGTCCGGAGCTCCGTGGGACACCAGTGATCTTTGATCAAGACACTGGGAGATCTCACCGCATTGGACCGAAAGGTCAAAGGACTGACGAGTCCTAATAAATGCTGAATGTAATTGAATGAATATGAAATGCTTCCATTTGGAAGAACTGAAAAGAATATGAAATGCTTCCGTTTGGAAGAACTGAAAGGAATATGAAATGCTTCCGTTTGGAAGAACTGAATGGAGTTGAAACCAATGTGAATGTAGTTGCCAATATTATTGTTATTGTTACTTTTATTTACCATTGATTATCTAGAGCTGGAAATCAATGAATTGTTAGGAATTGTCAAACATGCTATAGATATATGTATATCTTGTTGAACCGTCGTGTTCATGGTATTACTGATGATATTACAGGCTCAGTTGCCCATGCCGGTCCCTCCGAGACCGTCCCGCCAGCGGAGGAGGCACATTCGATATCTCCAGGAGGTCTAGTCGAATGGACGTGATTGGAGAGCAAATAACATGGAATATTTTGGGAACTTTTTAGGAAATAATGATATATTCATTTTGGTATTGTAAGTATTAGAAATGATGTCCCCTGCATTGTATTTTAAATATGCAGTGGTTGATAACAGGAAAACTGAAAGGATGTAAAGTAACTTTACTGTTCAACGTAAAGTATATGATTCATTTTGTTAAATGGTTGTCAATGTATATTCTTGTATATTCCGCACTGTACATTGACAGGTATGTATGCAAGATCCCTTGTGGACTTCGGTTTAACTTCGGTTAATCGGGGTTTACGGGAGTAAGTATGATTAACATTGCGACCCGGGGGTTAACCCTAATGACTCTGATCTCGGGTCCGGGTCGTGACAGAAAAACATGAGAAAAAGTAAAAAGATTTCAAGAATATTATCAAGTGAATTTTACTGTCCATATTCATAATCCTAATCCATAGGTTTCTTGATCGAGTTTACATGATCTTTCCCTAACCCTTTGAATTGGTTTAGAGGATATTTGGCATTTTCCAACAGTCTGCATAGGAAGAAGATATGGACGCGGATGGTCTGTGATGGATATACACAAGTGTCCATCCATTTCTCTCCCTTTGATAGGAAATAACCATCCAACCTCCCCCAATTGCAGTTAATCTCATCACATGTTAGTTCCCCTTTGATGGGAAATAACGTATGAAGCACGGACACGGATACAGGACACGGATACGATACGATACGGACACGCAGATACACCATTTCTCAAAAAAGTAGGATACGATACGTCGGGGATACGTTGAAAATTTTCTTTTAATATTTTTTATATGACTATGTAATAAAAATCTAACATTATTTCAATCAAAATAGCCATAAAATATGCACTTCCATTGATTTAATCATCATCAAACATTACATTCAATACTTCCAAGTTCAAAATCCAAGTTTCACCAATTACTATAGAAGCCATTACAGTAAACTTTGGTTGCTGGAAACACAACATATTGGCCCCATCAGGCCACCTAAAATCATGGCATCAAGAAAAAAAGAAACAGCAGCAGCTATATAGCATCAAGAAGAAAAAGAAATAGCAGCAGCATAACATCAAGAGAAAAAAAAATGAAGCAGCAGCAACATAGCATCAAGAAAAAATGGAAAAAAATAAAGAAACAGTAGCAGCAATATAGCATCAAGGAAAAAAAGAAATAGCAGCAGCAGCATAGCATCAAGAGAAAAAAAAAAAAAAAAGGAACAGCAGCAGCAGCATGGCATCAAGAACAAATGGAAAAAAGGGAAACAGCAGCAGCATAGCATCAAGGGGAAAAAAAAAAAACAGCAGCAGTAGCATAACATCAAGAAAAGAAGAAAAAAAGAAAGAAACAGCAGCAACAGCAGCATAGCATCAAGCAGAGAAAAGAACAGCAGCAGAACACAACAGAGAAAAGAACAGCAGCAGAACACAACAGAGAAAAGAACAAAAAAAAGAAGCAACAAAAAAAAAAAGCCCTAAAATCCAAATGATTTAAGGGGGAAGAAAAAAAAAACCCTAGATTAGAATTAACCAGAATAGCATCAACCAAGAAAAACCAACCTTTACAGATGAAGAGAAAGAAAGCAACAAGAGGAAAGAAAGAAGAGAAAAGAACCTGAAAGTGGAGATGAAATGGCACAGCACAGTGGCTCGATTGGGCTTGATTTCTGGCACAGTACAGCACAGACGGCAGCAGCAGCAGCATGGCCTGATTTTCGGTACAGCACGACGACAACAGCAATGGCTCCGGCACAGCACGATGACAGCAACAATGGCTCTGGCACAGCACGACGATAGTAGCAATGGCGATGGTAGCAGCACGACGACAGCAGCAGGACGACAGCAGCACGGCGAGGCTGAGGCGACGACGAATTTCTTCTTTCCCCTCTCTTTTTTTTTTCCTTCCTCTCTCCTAGGTTTTCTAACTCTCCCCCCGTTTTTTTTTTAACGGGCTTTTAAAAACGTGTCCCGTGGGGGATACGTGCGTGTCCCGCACGTGTCCCTCACGAATCCGGCATTTAAAAAAAAAAAAAAAAACCTGGATACGGATTTCGCGTATCCCAGACATATCTGAGGCGTATCCGTGTCCGATACGTCCGGGATACGGATACGGGACCCTTTTTTTACTTATCCGTGCTTCATAGGAAATAACCATCCGCCCTCCCCCAATTAGAGTTAATCTCATCACATTTTAGAATTTTGATTGTTTCACTCTTGGCCCTTCATATTCCCCCTTCATCCTCTGCACTTCACCTGGCACTTTCACATGGAAACCAAAGGACAATGACCGATGCCCCATCCGTGTGCAGTGGTCTATATAGCCAAAACAGTCAGGAAGTTCTTCTATACAATACCACATCCGTGCTAATCAGAATTCAGATTATTGATAATTTGAAGTTCCTAGTATGTCTCCTTTTCAGTAGTTTGGTTTCCTATCAATTTTAACTATCCCTGTAAAGTGAAGGCAATTTGCTGAGCATTTAATGAGTACATCCATTGCCAGCTGCAGTCCAACCCAGTAAGATTGTGAAATTAACCTTATTTATTCAAGCAGTCATTATATACAGTATGGTTTGATAGGGATGAAAGTGGGCCGGGCCGAGCCGGGCTTTGACAGGCCCTAGGCTCGGCCCTACTATTTTTCAGTAGGCCCTAGCTCGGCCCTAGCCCTAGAGGGCCTCAAAAACCCTGGCTCGGGCTCGGCCCTAATTAAGTTATGAGGCCCTAGGGCCGGCCCTTTGAGCTTGGCTCGATTGAGGCCCTAGGCTCGACTCGTTTTATAATGATATAGTACTAGCTGAAAGAAAATATTTTCAGGAAAAAAAAAATTCCTGTAGGAATTCAAAGAAATCTTTATATGCAAACCAGAACAAAAAAATGGTCAAATGCATGCATTCATCCCATATTCTCATTCTCATAATTTGAATTGTAGCACAAAAATTAACTAAAATAAGAAAGACTCCATAAAAGCAAAGGGAGCATAGTTCCAACACTCCATAATAGTTCAATGTTAATGTAGATGAGCATCATTAAACTCCAACAATAATACAAATCAAATTAAACTCCAATAGCATCATAGAAAAAAATAAAGTATTCTGCTAACCTCATAAAATAAAGTTTCCATCATCACCAGCATCACCTATAACAACAAGAATAGAGCATTGTTAATAAATAATAATAACAACAAAGGAAAGATTGTTCCAGAGTTACAAGACTTAAAAAAAAGTCTTCCACACCATTAATATACCTGCATCCTCATGGCAATTTTAGAACAAATTCTTCGTCCCTTTCTTCTTTCTACACATGAATAAAAGAAATATCCATAAAATTTAGCTTACGGGATTTTGAAACTAAATAAGAATTTATTAGATATAGTCAATGAAATTTAATATTCACCTTGCGTGATTTCTTCTTTACGCCATGTAGATTTTTTACCCAATCACCTCCACACATCAGAGCTTGAACGGTACGCGGAGCTAAATTAGCACGATAGGTGTCAATGACTCTACTACCTGCACTGAATGTAGCCTCTGAAGCTACTGTTGTGATGGGAATAGCTAGAATATCTGAAGCCATTTTTGACAAAATACAAAACTTTTGGCAATTCAACCTCCACCAACCTAAAGCACTCCAGTTCCCTTTTTCTTCTTGAGAACATCTGTAAACAGCTTCTCCTAGGTAAACATCCAAATCAGATTTTACAGGAGGAACATTTTCAGTCATGTCTACAAACTCATCAAATTTGGACCATCCAGAATTCATATCAATGGTAGAACTAGAACCAACATCCTCTCTCTGGAAATTTGAAGTCCTTTGACCACTACCTCCCTCATTGGTTGAAGCAAAACTAGCTGCATACTCTGCATAGATCTCATATAAAGCTCCACGGACCTTCTCAATATTGTATATCACTTCGGACTTTTCATAAATCAATGGAAAACAGAATTCAATCAACTTCATTTTGCAGCGTGGATCTAAGACAGCAGCAATTGATATCAATAAATTGCACTCACCCCAATACTTTTCAAATTTCAAATTCATTTTCCCAACCATAGCCTTGATGTATATGTTGTTATCCATTGCTCTCTTCGTCAAAATTTCTTTCACTCGATACATCTCAGAAAGAAATAAATTCGAAGTTGGGTATTCACTTCCCGATATGAGATTAGTGATTGTATTGAACACAGATAATATTTGACACACATTCTCAACTCTAGACCATTCTTCCTCTGTTGGTAAATTATGATAAAGAGGTTCCCTCTCTTTAAAAATAAAAAATGCATCCTTAAACTTCAACGCAAGTGACAACATCTCAAAAGTTGAGTTCCAACGTGTTGGAACATCCAAAATTAGCTTCCTAACAGGTAATTGCAACTGTTTAACTATTTCACTAAACTTTATAAATCGTGCTTCAGAATTTTTCAGAAATTTGACACTCTCTCTTATATTGTAAATCACATCATCAATAGCACCAATTCCATCTTGCACTAAAAGATTCAGAATGTGTGCACAACAACGAACATGAAATAATTTCCCATCAAGTACCAATTTCTTATTTCTTAAAAATGTGTTCTTCAATGTTCTAATAGCCACATCATTGTAAGAAGCATTATCAACAGACAAAGAATAAACTTTGCTTTCAATCCCCCACTCAGTCATGCATTTGAAGAGAGCATCAGCAATATCAACACCACCTCGTGGAGGTGGAATACTCACAAAGTTAAGTACCCTTTTCTGCAATTTCCAATTAGCATCAACAAAGTGTCCTGTAACAACCATGTATTCTATTTGTTGACAAGACTTCCACATGTCAATTGTCAAACTGATTTTGCTAACATTTTTAAGCAATGACTTCAACTTCTTTTTTTCTTTCTCGTATTCTTTCATGCAATCATCTTGTGCAGTGATACGAGAATATGGTTTATACTCTGGATTACAATTCTTCATGATAAGATTGAATCCCTCTTGCTCTACTATAGAGAATGGATGCTCATGCATAAGAATAAAATGCGCAATACTAACTCTGACCTTCTCATAATCATACTTAAAAGCAAGAGAAGATGGCTCAGTAGTGATTTTACCTGATTTAAAGTTCAATGTCTTTTGAGACCTTTGACTTACCTTTCTTCTTACACACCCATTTAAATGTCTCCTGAAGTGAGAAGTAGTGCCACCACTGATTTGAAGTTGTGCCTTGCAATGTATACACTTCACTTTATTTGTTCCTTTAATCTCTTCAAACTCATTCCATACCGCGGATGTTCTTCTCTTCCTTTTCTTATCCAACTGTAGACTTTCTTCATTTTCTTCATCTACTCCACCTTCATCTTTCTCCTCATCTTTCTCCTCATCTTCATTTTCCTCTTTTTCTTCCTCTTGCTGTTTCTCTTGCTCTTGATCCACATCCATAGCCATAGGATTAACTGCTGGGGAAATCACACCAGCAACTTCCATCACAAAATTTGGCACTTAATTCCTGAAATATTAATGTTTATAGAATGTCAAGCATCATAGACACAGAACATGGCACCGCAAAGTGCACCCAGGACAAACATATGACACGGAACAGCCTAACACAGATCAGATCCACCCCGACCCCACTTCACAACATATGCCCCAAACCGGAAAACCCAAAATCTCATTTTTTTAAGCTTTGGGTTTGAGCAACTAACAACAATAAAAATCAAACTCCTATTTCACCGAATAATAATCAGGACAAGCATCCATCAAAACCCAAAACAGGAAATCACACCAAAAAAAAAAAAAAAAACTCATTGAGCAGTCACAACAAAACCACAACCAGAGATTCGAATCACCCCAAAGAAAATGCAGATCCAAAAAAAAAAGGTCTAATACGAATGACGTAACATGGATTAAAAAAACCCTAGGTACCGTTTCGATTTCCTCAAAATACAAGGGTTTTGTATTTAGCATCAGTAGAAATAAGATAATTGAAAAGCCCAAGAAGAGGCCGAACAAACCTTAGAAGTATGAATAATAAAAGCCATACAACACAGCAGCATTTCTCACTAATGTATTGTCGATTATCGTCCGTGAACTTACACAAGAATGGAGTCCAGAGAGATCGAGAGAAGGAGAGAAATCCTTTCTATCGACTGTTTTCTATAAACCCTAAAAGCTTAAACAAGAAGAATAAGATCGATTGAGAGAGAGGGAGTACCTCAAAAGCAGCAGACGAAGAGAGGAAGAATGAAGGCCCAAGTGACAGATACAAAACGGAGGCTAGGGTTTCTGTTTTTTTAAGTCTTGAGTGGTTTTTAAATAAACCCTTGAGGTTTCTAAATGAATCGAAAACTTCCCAGTGCCTAGTTTCAATATTTCAAAACGGCCCCTTAAATGAATGGAAAACTTCCCACTTGACCTGAATAAATCCTTATATATAATATATATGTATTATAATATATGTAGGCCCTAGGGCTTACGAGCCGGACTTCATCAAGCCCTAGCTCGGCCCTTTTAACCAAACGGGCCTCCTACTAGGCCCTAGCTCGGCTCTTTTGTCTTTTGACCCGAGCTCGGGCCGAGCCTATAACGGGCCGTCCGCGGGCGGCCCTAGGACGGCCCGGCCCACTTTCACCCCTAGGTTTGACTAACACTAGCAATATCAAAATGCTCATCCATTGGATTCTGAAAGCAACTCTTAAATGTTTTTTTTTTTTTTTTTTTTCTGGTGGGTGAGTTGCATTTGGGTATAATGAGGACGGTCTCTTTTCATTTATACACTTCACCAGTGGGTTACTAAATTTTATCTTTTATGACGGGGCAAGGGTCGTTTTCTAGTGAGGCTTCATCCTTTGGAAAAAAACACCATGCAGGGCAGCCAATGGGGCTGACCTAGGTTGATGTTAACCAATAGGAGTAATACAAACAACTAATCTTGGAAAATGACACAAAGAATTACACTTATCTCGCAAACCCTTAATTAAGGACCCCAGTTTAATGGTGCTCTATGTGTATTTTTAACCTTCTGCATTGAACTAGGGCTGTCAATAGGCTGGACCTGCTGGCCGAACTCTGTCCTGATAATGGCTGAAGGGTCTGAGTTGGTTCTGGGCATAACTCTAGATCTGAGCCTGCAAAGAAATATATGAGGCCTGAGTTTGATTAATACTTGAGCCTGTTGAAAGCTCATTTTTTGTCAAAGGTTTTTTTCTTCTTTTTTTCTACCATTCAAATTCTGGGTCCAATAACCCAACCCATTGGGCCAGTCAAACAGTCTGAATCCTCAATTATTGAACTCAAGCTCAAGCAGATTAAGGCCAGACCTAGGTCTATTGACAGCCTTAATTTAAATTAATCTATCTTTAAGTAGAGTCTGAGGACGTTGGACCCGAGGTATGAGTCTTGTCCCAACGGGTGATTCACACCCTCAATCTAGGTTTCAAGATTGGCCCATTATGCCCACTGATCAATTATCTGACTTAGGAATTAGGATTGGTTTTGGTCTGTGACAATGAGTTTGGGGCTGTGTGTGTTAAGGGGGAAAAAAAGAAGAAGAAAGAAAACAAAGGCAGTGATATGGAAATGCCAATATTCAAAGGGGTTGTGATAAGTGAGCTGTGCCTGTGAGGCTGTGACACACCAAAACTCAATTAGTAATGTCTTTCCCATTCTCCTTTCCACCCATCGTGGGGCACATGCACCAGTATATTTAGAATTTCTGTTTCATCTACCCTCCTCTTCACGTGCACCTCACGTGCCACATAAGCCAACTATAGATTGGTGAAGCTTCAAAGGTATAAAAAAGAGAGAATTGCAGTGTCATAGCCAGCTCTTTTCACGTGATATACGAGTTTTATGTAAGTGGTGAATCTTCCAACTCATTTATGTAAACAATATTAACAGGATTTATAGCCTAACTGCTTCTTAGATACGATTGCGCGTCGTGTAATTTTATCAACTGAGTGACTCCACAAGAACTATAGAGGAAAATTCGTATGGTACAAGCTAAGGGGCCCTTTTGTTGAAAGGGTAAATCATGAAAGAATTATTAAAGAGGTAAGAGATGAACCATATGATGTAGAGATGTAGATGGAATCTTAACTTTCTTGGGACTTAAATGACTAAAATGGTATTCATTTGTCATCTTCCCTAGGTTTCTTTCTATCGAAAGTGAGATTATAATGGTAGCTTTTAAATATCCACTTTTACTCAATTTAAAGCGCTTTTAAAAATACAAGTCTTATAATTCTTCAAAATCAATTATGTGAAATTAACAGGCCATGAGTACTGAACTGGCCAATGTTCAGTGTATTGCCTATCTTGATTGGATGAAACTTCCTCTAAATTTTTTTAGATTAGGGATCATGATCTAGCACATGACAGGAACTGGGGGCTGGCAATCAGTAGAATTTCTTCTACTGCATAGAAAATGGGAAAAAGAAAAGGAATCTCAGTGATGTGCCTATTTTTTTGGTGTGATTATAAAGAAATTTTTGTTCTAAGGAGGTATGGAATGATCCGCCCCCATGGCAGAAATGGCTTGTTCGTAATTCATGTTCCATTGACGTGCCTAAATAAACCATCATCATCATCATCATCATCATCATCATCATCATCATATCGAAGCTTCATCCCAATTATATTTCTCTTTTGTTATTTTCTCAATATTTATGTTGGGATTGTGGCAAAATTTTTACATAGGCTGTCAACCTACCTACGCAACTCTCATCGAGGCTTAGGGTTGGTAGTTACAAAACTAGAGGAATTTGCCCAAGCAAACCTTGAGTCTTAGAAATGACAAGAAAATGGTATCAAGCTGAGTCCACTCGTCTGAGTACTCTTGAGTAGACTACACTATGCTTGACAAAAGTTTCCAGACCCTGTCCGAACCACACGCGGGGCAGCCAAGTATAGGTACATCCCACTACCAGTCTACCACCAACCGATTGCTTTGCTCTAACGGTTCACCTAAAAATATAGCAACCAAAGCCAAGCCAAGGATCCCACTTTTTTGTTAACAACTTAAAAAAGAACCATCCTCACCCACATTCCAAGCCGTAAACTTCACATTTCGTAAGCGTTTCAATATTGTACTTTTTGAAACCAAATGAATGGACCTTATTAGCTCTCTGCAGATGGAGCATCCATGTGGGGCCCACCATGTAGACAGCTCAGATCACAAAACTGTGGGGGGGCCCACTTGTACAAATTGCATACGGATCTACCAACGTACATATATAGTTCTTCAATCCAGCAACAATCAGACATAGATTCTCGTTCACGTAAGCATTGCATTGCATGGTAGGGAAAATCTTTTTCAATTAATACCATAATCTCACCCACCTAAACAGCTAGCTTTCTCTCTCATGGTTTATATAAGGAGCCCAACCTCCACAAACCTAATCATCATTGGATAGAAATTAGCAGAGGCTTGGTGTATCATGGTTTTCAACAAGATCATGCACCAATATTTCTTGAGTGTCTTGTGCTTGTGCTTGTTTTTGGCTGTTTGGGTTGTGAATTGTGATATGATATCATCTTGTAGCCAAACACCATACCCTGAAATCTGCAATTCTATTGTTGGTAGTAATCCTCCATCCACACAATATGAAACAAACCCACTTGAATTCCGGGGTTTAGCCCTCCAAGCCAACATGGACCATGCCAAAAGAGCGCACCAGCTCTTGTTGGACATGGACCTAAGCGCATTGGATGAGCGAGGGAAGTTGGCATGGGCAGATTGTGTCAATCTTTCTGAGAACACCATGAACCATCTCAGCAGCTCACTCACCTCCACAGGTCCAACCAGCTTCCAAGACGCACAGACATGGCTAAGTGCAGCGATCGCCAACCAACAGACATGTCGAAACGGGTTCACGGAGGCCAATTTGGGTTCACATTTAGACTCCTTGCCACTCATGTCCACCGAGTTATCGAAATTTCTTTGCAACTCACTAGCAATTAACAAGGCGGCGGTCACTTCGGTGGCGCCCACCTCCACCTCCACTTTGTCTAGTAATTCAGGTGGAGACCGTAGGCGGTTGCTCGCCACCAGCTTCCCCAAATGGGTTTCAGGCGCCGCTCGAAAGCTTCTGCAGATTTCAAGTGTAGCATCTCTAGCTGATGTTGTGGTAGCACAAGATGGATCAGGGAATTACAGGACCATTTCTGGGGCACTGTCTGCTTATAACAAGCTGAGTGGAGACAATAAAAGATTTCTGATTTATGTGAAAGCTGGTGTATATCAGGAGAATGTTCAGATCGATTACGATATGACCAATGTCATGTTGATCGGGGATGGAATTGATTCCACAGTAGTTACAGGCAATAGGAGTTTTCAAGATGGTCTGACAACATATCGTACTGCTACATTTGGTATGCTTTTTCGACCATCTCCAAACTACAACCTTTTTTTTTTTTTTTAGTGACCTAGAGGAGAGACTATAAATATAAACCCATCTGAAGACACCCACACTGCCCACCGATCAAACTACAACTTCTTTATTTTGCAAATAAGTACAGTAATATTTCATGTGTGACATTATTGGGAAAGCTTTCTGAAAACATTTTCTCTTATATTACACTGATTTTTTTTTATGGGGTTTTGAACATCTGAAAGATTTTTTTATTTTCCTAATGATATTACTACAACTCATATGATAATCCCCAAAGCTGATGTTCTAACCTTGTAAGTTGTACTGTACTATAGCCCTATTCAGATAATAACTTAATCATTCCCATTTCCAAGTGTTCTGCTACTTGCATGGACATTATCTATTCCACTTGTTCTCACTTCTCACCATAATTGAAAATCTTCTGGGTCTTATACTTTGACTGTATTTTCTTCATAAATTCTTCCTTATATATGTGTGTAAGTTTACGCGCACTTATTGTTTTGAATTCGTTTCCTTATTATAGAACTGTGGGAAAAAAAAAGAAGAAAAATTTGGGTCACTAATCTAAAGCGAAATAACCATATAAATTTATATCCAATTGGGTCATTTCTTTGGTTAAAATCAATTCAGCAGCACTATTTACTGTCTTTCATTTTCAATTTTTTAATTTCTGTCTTTGACCAAATTGACCATAGTAAGGCACATAAAGTCCCGTTTATCCTCCAGTCATATGAGAGGATTTTTTAAATAATCCATTTTAGAATTTAGAGATATTATCTCCTCATTTTTATACATCTTTTGGGGCAAAAATCAACTAATGATTTACATATTAGTATAATCTATTATAGTACTGCTCTAAATTACAATATGTTACTTTCATGTTTTTCTTTTAGAGCTTCCTATATTCTGTTTTCTTTTTCTTTTTCTTTTTTTAAAAATAAATACTGAATCAGCTCAAATGTTTCAATCTGGAGGCAAATCAAAGTGGACTTAGCAACAAATTTGACAACTGTAAATATATTTCATGCAAAGGATCAAAAACTACATAATCATCAGCTCATGATATTTCATGTATGTCTTGTGTGTATTGGTAGTTCATCTTAAAACACTACATATTAACCACTGCACCCTCTAGTGGTCCACGTTCTCCTCTTCACTGCCTTTCATTTTCAAAATTTCTTCCCTTAATGTATATAAAATATAGATTAATATAGCCTTATGTATATATTTCATCAAACAAGAAAGAGATTAAGAAGAATGCATTGTATCCCAAAGATTTTTTTTAACCTCGGTGTGATAATATAAGACTAATCTTCCTCTCAGCTATTATTGGCGATGGCTTCTTCGCGCGAGACATAACATTCGAAAACACAGCAGGAGCAGAGAAGCTGCAGGCAGTTGCAGTCCGCTCAGATTCTGATCATTCTGTGTTCTACAGATGTAGCTTCAAGGGGTACCAAGACACTCTATATGTGCACTCGCAACGACAATTCTATCGCGACTGTGATATATATGGCACCGTCGACTTCATATTTGGCGATGCGGCCGCTGTTTTCCAGAACTGCAACATATACGCGAGGAAACCAATCATCGGTCAGATGAACACAGTGACGGCCCATGCACGTGTAGATGCAAATGAGAACACTGGCATTTCAGTTCACAATTCAAGAGTCATTGCAGCTCCAGAACTAATACCAGTCCAGGGTTTAGTGAAGACTTACCTGGGAAGGCCATGGGGAGAGTACTCAAGAACAGTTTTCATTAAAACATATCTGGATGACCTTATTGATCCAGCAGGATGGATAGAATGGAATGGGACTTTTGCTTTGAGCACACTCTACTTTGGAGAGTACATGAACATAGGCAGTGGTGCCAGCGCAGCCGCCCGGGTGAAGTGGCCGGGATTTCATGTCATTAACGATTCATTGGAGGCCCAAAAATTCACAGCTAGCGATTTATTGATTGGAAATTCATGGATTCCAGCCAGTGCAGTGCCTTACACATCCGGACTTTGAGCTTTTGTTTTTTAGTCATTGAAACATTATTGTGCCTTTTAAATTCATTTTTGTAATGATTTGTGTATTTAGTAGAGTATGTAGAGCATAGAATCATTTCAAATTCATTGTGTTATTGTTCGTGTTAATTTATTGGGAATTAGAACTACACTTTTTACAAAATCTCCTTGGTTTTGATACTATATTTCTGACTTTGTTGCAAATTAAATCTCCTTGGATTTGATACTATTCAGCCATTTAATGCGTGTTATCTATTAAAGATTGCGACTTTAACTTCAAGGAGTATCTCAGTTGGCCTAGGACCACGATTTGTATTCTGAGATTGAAGATTCAAAACCGCACTACCACATTGGAGTCATAGGAAATTTACCCAGCTCCCCCTGAGCTCGTAGGAATTATTCTATCATAAAGGGTTGGGACACCCTCCGTTATAAAAATAAAATAAAATAAAAAAAGATTGCCACTTGGTAGAGTGGGGATCCAAGAGACCGTCACTTCGCATATATGTCTATTTATGTTATGATTTTTTTAAAAATATGCTACCATGCCATATCTTTCAAAAGGTTTGAATTAGTAAGCAAAAACTTCTGATAAAGTAGTACTGTATACAAGTAATATTCATATATATATATATATATATAAGTAATACATATATAATTCAGTTATTTTTAAAACAGCTTATATGATTTCAAAAAAGAAAAAAATGCTTCGTGTAGGATCGTATATGGCATCCTAAATTTTATAAATTGTATTTAAAAAATATAAAATACTCTTCATCAAAAGAGGAAAAATAAAAATAAAAAACTTCTAAGATACATGATATGTGGTCTGAAACTTTTCAAAGAAACCTGAAATTGTTTGCTTCACTTTGCTCAAGCTCTGTTGCACTCAAAACAGTAAGCTTCAAATTGGCTTAAGGCGAACAAATCTTTTGACCACCCCCTTTTTCGACTAATTTTAATTTGTACCATTCAGATTTGTTATTAACCCATTAAATCCAAAAATATTTAGTTTAATAATATCTTAAACTTTCACAGATTTTATGATCTTTGATACATATATAATCCAAACCATGAGAAAATGGTCCTTCCAAACAAATATGGTATTGCATTTCTTGTGCTTAATTTTACCATATGCAAATTATACATATGTAAAACCTCATCATTTTATATCACATACATAAAAGACAAACAACCTTTTAAATCTGAGAGAGAGAGAGAGAGAGAGAGAGAGAGAGAGAGAACAAAATGTCAGAAGACGAGCAGGGCTTAGGAGGGCCTTTCCTCAAGGTCAGCTCATTCTTCAAACGAGCCTATTTTATAGGCCTTATAATGAACTCAAATTCGGTCAAAATAAAGCTGGATTGCATTTTCCCTTGGACACCCACTCTTTCAAGTATTTGTAACTGCATTTTTGGGTGTTCCATACTTTTATGACTGTTTCTATTTGAGTCTGTAAATACCTAGGTCCAAATTCATACCTAAATACATACCTCTCTGAAATTAGCTATATAAAAAATATGACTGTCAGGGATTATTGGGTCCATCCATCCAACTTGGAGCTTCCACGTGCCCCACTAATTAAAATGGTTTGGTTGCTCGCCCGCACATATCTAATAATATTTATATGATTATATCTAAAGATAACTATATATTGGTGGAGTTGGTAAGAGACAAAACCAACCGCGCATGGTGTTGGTAGTAATGCACAAAGAAACAGATACCCAAGTTTTTCCAGAAATTTTCATATGATATGATCTTTTATTTAACATCTATCTTCCTTGTACAGCCGCCAACCCAACACATACACAGCACAAAAATGTATAATAATAGTAATGATGATGATGATGATGATAATGATTATTATTATTAATACCATACAGCATCATGAAACATGATCTTCTCATGGCACCAAACCCAAACATCCTCTCATCCTATTATACCCAAAAAAAATACACAACTGCGATATGGCAAAAGAAGAGATGTCTTCTGATTTTATGTAATAACTGTTGGAGCAGATCGTCCTGTGAATTCTTGCATCTTGGAAAGCTTCAACGCAACTTCCACCTGCAAACAGCATGCATACATCAGTTCATTCCCCAGGGAAACTCGAATCTCAATAGAAATGACTAAGAGAAGAGGAGGTAATTACAAGTGGAGCAAGTGCTTCCTGAGAATCCCTCCCTATCTTCGAAGAATCCTTTTCATACTGCTCGATGTAAAGTCGGATGGTTGCACCCTCTGAACCAGTTCCAGAGAGCCGAAAGACCTGTGGAATTGCCATTAGAACGTCAACTTGTAACGGCCACATTGAAATTTTGGGTTCCCAAGTTTTGAGACACACAAGAACTCAATTCAGACAATTTCCAACAGTTTAAATCCCAACATGTATGTAGCCTACTAGATGGATGGACTGACCAGACTTTAGTCAACCTATCTACAACTTGGGAAGCACACCTGCCACATGGCCCACTTCCACATGTGGCTCCTATAGAGATGCACGTGGCCTCGTCAAACCCATCTTAACTAGAAACTTCCAACACTCCCAAGGACCTGGTGGCAGAGTTGATTTACCAGGTCCAGTCTACATTATTATACAATTTCCAAGTTCCATGATATGAATCATGTACTCAGCAGGATCAAGAAAACCACTCTTAAATAGCTGTAAAGTACAAAATTACTCACCAAACGTGACCCATCTTCAAACAGATATCGAATACCCTGGTGTTTTGAAATTGAACCATCAACAGGATCCTTGTATTCAAATTCGTCTGCTTGGATCACACCTGACACATCTGATCGTATCCCCTTTATAATACTGCACAAATAACACTTACTGTCAGGTGATTCCAATAAGATTGGACACAATCAAATTCTATCACAGATCTACAACTTATAAACCATTTGCCCCAACCCTTTTTGGACAGGAATAATATAAAGTATTTCTTTAAATGAGATGGTAAAGACTAAACAAAGCTAGACAGTTGGAGATGAATATTGTAGAAAGAAACAAATAATACCAGAGATCACTAACCAAAACAGCAATTACCAGGTCCTAAAACCACCACCTCTCACTTTTAAAAAGTAATAATAACAATAAATTATAACTTATTCATGTTCATGGATATCTTATCAATGTTCTTGATTCAACAGTTATTTAAGTCTATTGTGCACATATATTTTGAGTGCACAAAGTGCCACACTGCAGGCTTAGATTGTCACTCCACAGATTCCAATGACATCTTCCATTCGTCTAGATATCAAACACAACTACATGAAGTCTGCATATATAAAGCTCTACAAACCAAGCCCATGGAGTGAAGTACCACTAACAAATTATGAATAGGATATTTTGAAGGGGCAATAAGGGATGGAAAAGAGTCAGGTTTAGGTTGGGTCCCAGCTGTACTCACACCTGGACCTGGAAACTTCATAAGTGATTGTGTTTGGGTCCAAGTAATCAAAACCCAATTGGGTAAGGTGAAATCCAGAATTGATATCTTCATCGTCATCCTAGCACTATCCCATCTATTTTGGGCCGGCTTTGTACTAAAAAATTGGGACAGAAATCAGATCTTGTATAAGATATCTCGTGTCGGGTTTGCCAGACTATTAATCGGGTAAACGAATACATTCACCTTTGGGTAAACAGATACAATTACCTCCACTATGGGCAATGCAGAAACGTATGTCCATGTTTGAACATGTGGCATTAAATAAAATGTTTGAACTTTCCTTGATAACTTGCATTAGGAACCAGGAAATTGCATTTTTCTAATGGTTTTCTACGAAAAGGAATTTTCACACAAAGTGGCTGAACAATCTGGCAATAGAATTTAGCTAAGAAAAATGATGGTTTATTTACTTGATGGCTCTCCATCTCCCACCCATGTACATGGGTAAGGCAAAATTCAACGGTTGGTGGTAAATCTCCATCCTTAGGTCCTTGACCCTTCACCCTGTTGAAACAAATCCAATCCAAAGGCATATATATAGTCTTTGGGAATTTTGTTTCGGATTCTCCATTACACAATCTGACCTGATGTTAATATTCAGCTATATATAGCAGACTAGGAAAAAAGATTGGCAAAAAATTCAAATAGAAAATACAATGTGAAGTAACAAACATCTCGATAAAATCAACACGAAATAAAGAAGCTCAAAAGAAAAATAAGAGAAAAACAATGACGACATGGCAACAAGAAAAAAACCGTCACATTTAACACTAGGTGAGATCTAAATATTTGGCGGATCCAACTTGAAAGTTGCTTGAGGACACATACTTGTTAACATCAGGAAGAGAAGCTTGTAAGTTGACCAAATATGCCATGAGCTCCTTTGCAGCACCTGCATCAACATTCTTTGCAGAACAGAAAGAACTAGCTGTTTAGATGAAAAAACTCTATGCTAGAAAGCCTTGAAATATTTTAAAACTGCATCTGTGTCTTACTTCATAGTCATATCGGGTATAATAGTGGCGACCATAAGTAGCCCAGTGCTGACAAACGATGTCTTCCACAGTCACCAGCTTTTCCCCATTGAGGTTGTCCTTATTTTTGTACGCAAGAATAGAAAGCCAAGCTAAAACTGCCCAGATTCCATCCTTCTCACGAATATGATCTGAACCTGTAAGCAGAACCAACAAACAACAATGTGAGTCTGTCCAGACTCCAATCCCGTAAAAAAAGAAGGTAATAGTTTCCAGAGAAATCTAGACATCAACCCTAATTTTTTTTAGATAGGGCCCACTTCCCACTCGCCCTTCCCTGGTCAATGGCTGTGACTTAATGGATCAAGAACTCCCCTTATGATGGTGGAATTTCAAACACCACACCACACCACTAACAGCTGAGTTAATGGACACGGTAGAATATTTTTCCATTAAAAAAGGCCGCTTAGTTTCCAAAAGCTAGACACCCACTCTAATTTATTTTAGATAACATCTGTGTTTATGGGACACACTTTCTGTTGGAAGTTTTCTTCACAACTTACTATTTCCTTGATGAGTTCTTCACAACTGTAAGCAGGATAAAACACAAGATATGATAACACAACCTAACCTGAGAACAAAATATTTGATACTGACCAGTTCCGAAACTTTCTTCTCCACATATTGAACATAAACCAGCATCCATCAAGTTCCCAAAAAATTTCCAGCCAGTGGGCACCTGATGCCAGAAAGAAATAGTGACATCATCTCTCTTTCTTTTTAGAAGAGTAAACAGATGAAAGCATCAAGCATTTAAACTTCTAAGTCCATATGCAAATAGTCGACTTCATCTCATTAAATACCTCAAAGAATTTTAGATTTAAATGATTTGCTACCACATCAAGGGCTGCGGATGTAGGCATACTCCTGGATGCAATGAAACCAAAATGACTAAAGAGAATTAGAATCATGAAATAATCATATGTCTATATGGTGATTTATCAACAAAGATACACGTCATTTCTAATTGACATAAGGTGACAGCATGACACTATCAGATAGACAGTCAAATGAAACACTCCAAGGGCATGTTTATGTAGGCATTGTTTCCACAAAAACTCAGTGGAAAATGTTCCACTTTTCCACGGTCATCCCTTTTCTGCAGTTAGGTGCCAGTTTTCTCATAGTAAAATAGAAAAAACCAACTGATTTTCCAAGATGTTACAGAAACCATTCCATGGTTTGGTGGTAGTAGGTGGAGGCATCAGAAAGGTGTTTCTGCAGAGGAAGAGTAGAGGTCTGCAGAACGCCTTTTCTGTGGTGTTAGACAAACGTGCCATAATGAAATGAATATCATTCCTTCAACAAATTGTGCAAACTAAATATGAGAACCAGATCATCAAAAAAGCTTGTAACAAGTACCTGGCAACTCCTTTCAGTCCAGAAGCAAAATAAGGGATGGTTTGAACTGCATATGCAGCAATGATAGCAACAGAATCTGATGGGGTCACAAAAAATCTGATATTGACAAAAAAAAAAAAATTTTTTTTTAAGGCCAAGGTATTGATTCCTTTATCAGGTATTCAGGTACATACAGTAGTCATACCTTTTCCCAAGGATCATGTTACGATCTGCATCACCATCAGCAGCAGCACCAAATTCTGGTGGTTCGGCTTGAGTGTTCCCTTTACCCAGTCCCATGCGTGCAACTAATTCCTTAGCATAAGTCAGGTTAGGATCTGGATGACCACCTCCAAAATCTTCCTGTTGGGACAAGGCTGGGCATTAAACAACCATAAGAAAATATTTTTCTCCCAAAACCAGAGAAGCCAACTATGGTTCAGAGAACCTTGGGTGTGCAATTTATTAATGAACTTTCATTGGCACCAAGCTCTTCCACAAAAATCCGCTTCGCATAGATGCCAGCAACTCCATGAAGTGCATCAAAACTGAAAGAGCAATGGAATGAATAAAAAATTGTATTTATCGCGATACTAACAGAATGAGACTGCAATAAATACAATCTGCATCTAAGAAGCGGCTTGATAACATTTACATACCAGAATGTAAATTTTGGAGATGCAAGCAGCTTTTGAATAGAATTGAAGTAAAAAATGGACCTGGTCAGTGAAGATAAATAATATAATTAATCTGACTGGAGCCAAAAGCATTGCAATGAATACCTACAGACTGGATACAGTACTTTTTTCCCTTCTACTTTTTCTCATCTGGGGAAAGTCCAGAGAGTATATTCGCTAGCTGGTGCCGGCAGATGCAAGTGAACAGACCAAACAAGTTGCACAGCATACACTATAACTAAGCATGACCACCTAATAACACTAGCACACTATTAGACCTAGAATTAAAAGAGTGATTAGCTCTTTCAGAACAAATGTCATCATCCATGTGCATTAGCTCTTTCAAAACTCACACTATCCATCTCTTGTTGCTCAGAACATGGTTTAAGACTCAGCTTTGTTTTCAGCCAGTTCCTCAAGCCTGGTTCTGGTCCTCATGTGTCCATTGGATGTTAAGGGGCCTACCGGGTAAACCTGGCTCAGCCAACTGGTTTGCTTTCTTCTTGCAATGGTTCATTGGAGGATCTCTCAATGTCTTCAAGCAAAATAATAACTGCAGCCAAATCTAGTGAACCTCTGAGCGGAGGCAGCCCACTAAAAATGCCTAACAAGACGAAGAGAGGATCTCCCCCTGTACTCACTCCAGGTTTTCTATGGTTTCAGCATAGAAACCATAATAGGGGTTCTATTGAGAACATGGTTTATGACTCAGCTTTGTTTTCAGCCAGTTGCTCTAGCCTGGTTCTGGTCCTCATGTGTCCATTGGATATAAAGGGGGCTACCAGGTGAACCTGGCTCAGCCAACTGATTTGTTTTCTTCTTGCAATGGTTCATTGGAGGATTTCTCAATGTCTTCAAGCAAAATAACAACTGCAGCCAAATCTAGTGAACCTCTGAGCGGAGGCAGCCCACTAAAAAATGCTAACAAGAAGAAAAGTGGATCTCTCCCAGTACTCACTCTAGGTTTTATATGGTTTCAGAATAGAAACCATACTAGGGGAACACTGGATTGGCCCACAAATCAGTGCCAAGTATAGATGGAAGAGAGGCTTTCTATGCTTTCAGCATAAACAAAAAAGGATCCTTTCATGATGGTTATGCACCAAATTCCCCATGGCTATTACTTTGGAGGGGTTTATTTGTCATCACGGGTAATGGGTTAATTCGTAATTAGGAGAATAAGTTTGTGCTAAATTAGGTTTGTTATTATTGTGTGATCAGGTTCCCTATTGGGAATGTCGTTAGGTTTCCTAGTTTGAGTCAATGTCTTTAATTGCACTCAATAAAAAACTATTGGCTATCCTCAATAAAATAGATCAAACAATTTAATTTAGTCAAGTGTAGCCCTGAAGTTTCAACTATTACATGCGATGTGAGACTCATCAAATTTGAGTTTCAAATTCCTAGGTTCAAGGGGGTACCAAGAGGTACGAGCCTTGATTGTAGGGGACTGTACAAATGATGATTGCACTCAACAGTGTTGGAACCATGCAGTTTGCATTAGACTCTCTTCATTTCCACATTTCCATAGGGAATGGAATATTTTCAAATTTCAACATCTGCAAAAGTATGAAGAGGGAATATGAACTTACAAAATTTCTGAACAATGAAGCATCAAGTATGAAATATTTTTAGCATCAAGCAAAGGTAATACGCAATATTTAAAAAAAAAGAAAAGGAAGGTAAGATTTGCTTGCATAAAGAGTTGCTTACTTCATCAATTTTACATAATCACTAGTTGAATCAAACACATCAACATCGAAAGATCCTTCATGCCCCTGAAAACTTGTCACACCTATAATAGAAATATCTACCTGCAGCACTTACAAAAACTAAACATAAATAAATTATAAAGAAAATCGCATACTTTCCAAGTAATAAATATAAAAGGGCCATATAACAAGTCATACATCTGGGAGATCTGCTATAAAGTATTCTTTTATTGTTTTTGTGTTAGCATAGATCTTATCAGTAACTCCCTCGGGAGCAGGTCCACCATTTTCCATGTTGTATTTGATCCCAAAATCCTGTGAAAAGAAACATACCGATAAGCCAAAACTAAAATAAATAAAAAAATGCAAACAATACTAGGTCAACATAAGAATAAAGCTTTATGAGAAACCAAGCCAAATGCTCCAGAACCCTCAGCAAGAGTCACAAACACTTTAAGAAATTATTCTAACTGCAAACCATCCATGTACTCTTGCTGCACTTTTTTTTTTTTTTTTTACTGTACTTTTTGTTGCTTCTTTATCCATTCTGTGTGATTCTTGCTTGTTTCTTCTGGAGCCCACTGCAATAATGCTCGGAACCAGGTTTGCTTCTGGTCTTTTACTGCTTGTGGCTCTTCAAGTATAGCCTTCCTTTTAAATCTTTTTCTATGACTGTGCAAAAATATTTCATTTCATTGGGAGATCAACGAGAGGTCACTTGTCCATGGAGTAAACAAGTTTATTGAGAATAGCTAAAGCATTTTAGGAGATAACAGATTAATTGGAGACTAAGGGGAAAAGGTAATTATCCAGTTAAGACCTAACTAAGAAATGGATAAATACCTCATGTGGACCTCCAGGGTTGTGACTTGCCGTTAATATAAAAGCTCCCGTTGCCTTGGATCCCTGAGATTAAAAATATATGATTTTATAAAGGTTTGTCATGCACTAGGTTTTAAACAACAAAAGCTTCTAATTGGAAAATAGCTCAACTTACATCTCCACCAACTCTTTCACGTATGACAGCCGATACAGCAGGTGTTGAAAGTAATCCATTTTGTCCAACCCAAACACGTCTTACACCATTTGCAGCTGCCATTTTAATTATAACCTGCCAATGAGAATGACAGTTGAAAAAATGACATTCAAATACAAGAACCTCAAAAGATGTACAATCACGACTATATGACTCTCTCAATTATCCTGCATGGATTACAGCAAGAACAGAGTACACAACTTCAAAACAATTACAACCATACTATTATTTGATGAACCCGACAGCTTGAGAAGGTTCGAGTGAGGTTTATGTTCTTGCATTCCTCTACAGTTAGTTAAGCCACAATTGAGCCGATGGTTCTTTTGGTACCCATGTACTTCAAGATGGATACTGCATCCATATTGCATCACGAGTGATACCACTTTATGTGTGAAATCCTTGTAGCATGTGTCAAATAAAGAGGCACAGATAACCATGCTTCTTCGCATAGGATGAGTTGTTCAATCACCTTTTCAATGAGCCCATGCTTGTGCAATTTTGGAAAGTGTTGGTGAAGTAAACGCCCGCTTTCCAACAACAAATTTTAGTATATTTTAAAAAGGTTGTTTTAGATTAGAAGTGGGTCCACTAAATCATGGTTTTACTTTTAGGTATGATGTCCGAGATTAAACATCAAGGCCATGAATTTTTTTTAGTTTAGATTCATCTAAGGTTTTTACTTGCCCTTTTATGTTTATAAAACAAAAATAGGTACAGCTTTTAGAAAGTTTTCTTTCCGTTGATTGATTGAAAGACTTTGCGCATGAAACCCTCTTGTGCAGCACACCGGTTTGCCACACATTTGATCCAATTCTAGGGTTGATTTTGCACCTTTTTAAAGTGATATACCTTGTTTTTTAACATGCAAATGGCCGTTGAACTATGATAGTAAACCTGATGATCAAATTTGGATATTCTGTTTAGTTTTTCCATTGCAAAGTACGAACTGAAGGAGGTAAGCATGGAGGTTTTAGAATTCATTTTTCTAGTTTTTCCATTTCAAACTTCTAATTGAAGGTGTTAAGTAATCAGTTTTGTGCCTTACCATTCAGTTCTTCCGATAAACTCCTCCTTCTGCCCATCATGCAAGTTTGCTTTATCTGGAACTGTTCTTCCACACAAGTTTGTAAGGGTTTTCTTTGCATGAGTTGATCAAATGGATATGGTGGTAATCATTGCTGAAATTTGTGTTTAAACCTCTAATTTTTTCGCACTAACTATGCAGATCAGTGTTACTGTCACATGCAAAAATCTAGAGAATCCTAGCACAGACATGTACTGATTGCATGGCTCAACCTATCAAAGTACATATTTTAGTGGTGGAAGATTCTCAGGCTAAGATCATGCATGGATCAAATTAGTCTTGGCTGATTAGGGGCTAGTGAAATCCATCTTCATCTATATCATTATCTTAATATATCCTGATTTGCATTGCAGTTAAAAGCCTAGGATTTGGGATATAAATTCTATGGTTTGCATCAAGTTCTACAGAAAAGGATTTGCATCTATGCAGCTAATCTCATTTACAAATAAATCTTACAATCCAAGTATGGACTAGCAAGAAACAAATCTCTCAATTCAATCGATTCATCTAAAGTAGGAATAGCAACAGCCAAATAGCTAACTATAGAGAGAAACAATGAATATTGAATAGGCTTGTCAGTGGAGTGTTCAATTGCAGTTATGGGTTTTGCCTTGGGTTTTTTTTTTTTTTCCATGGATCACTTCTTCAAGAGTAAGAGATGACATTAGATTGATTCAATTGTATGCTTTTTTTTAGCGGCTAATGGGCACACTGTAATTCAATTTACTAACATATTATCTATCTACTTAACTCATTGCATGCATTCAGTAAAACTTCACAGGGGAACAGCTACTATACATTTAAGTGACAGAAGTATATGCTCAGTTTCTTGGTACTAAAAATACCTGAATAGCATCTTTCGAGAAATAGCGTCCATCACCAGAAACAACTAGTGTGGCACCTACATTGTACAAGAAGTGCCAACATATTAAAAAGAGAAAAAATAGGCTATGTAGAAGTATTTCAACTTTTACAAATATTAAAATTGACCCGAGGAAAAAAAGACCACTGATGAAAATGAACTTAGTTTTTTTTTTTTTTTATGACGGGAAGACTGGAAACCGGTTTAAAGGCATCTATATTTTCTGAACCGACAAAATCATAATAAAACATTGATACTTGCAAAATTCTTAAAAAATAAATCAACTCACAGATGTTGCCAGAAGTCCTTCCCTAACAAGGGAAAGATGCAGAGAAATGAAATCCACCCAGCCTTACTAATTGAAAATCAAGTTTGATCCTTTTTTTCTCATGGTTGGTATACTATGATTCGAATTCATACATCTCAGTTGAAATTATACACTGCAGACTATGATATTACGCTCAAACTCAATTTTATCAAATGCTGGCATAAGACAATATTATGAAGCATAATGACTACACATTGATATACCTTAATCGGATCCTCAAAAGGAAACAAAGCATAGTGATAGTGAGTTGTCCATGACCATTGGGTTCCCTTCTCCTTTAATCATGGATTTATATAAATCTCCTTCCTTTAATCCTACTCTCAGCATATCTACTACAAACAAAACTAACTGCCCTGTGAATGCACGAAATCCCATGTAAAAAATGATCCTAGTTGTGAGCACACCGAGATGTTGGAAATATATTCATTGCTTAACTCTTCATTTTCAAATTAGCACATGTACTACGTACGCCTTAAATGTGCCTTAAGTTGCTTTACATTTCCTACACATTTCTTTTCTTTTTCCTAGATCAATGCCATTACCTTGAATATTTCCTATTTATTAAGGGCTTTTTTGGATATGTGCAAAAAATAATATACAATACAGATATAAATATATTGAATTTTTTTCAATATGTTCATTGTTTGGCAGTTCCTAAAGAATACTAAGTTAAGTTGTTCGACAGTTGCTGCAAATTATAATATACATTTAAAATAAAATTGTCAGAATTAACTACATTTTAAAGTTCCTGACCTGAGTAGGGTAAAGTTCTTGACCTGAGTAGGGTTCATTACCAGATAAATCAGTTATAAAAAAAAATGGGGACGGGGTGAAGTTCTTGACCTGAGTAGGGTTCATTACCAGATAAATCAGTTTCTTGACCTCAGTAGGGTTCATTACCAGATAAATCAGTTTCTTGACCTGAGTAGGGTTCATTACCAGATAAATCAGATATAAAAAAAAATGGTGGGGGGGGGGGTGGGGGGGGGGGGGGGGGGTGGGGGTGTGTGTGTGGAATCCCACCATTCAAATTCACTTTCCCCACCTTGTCCAATCATCGTTATCATCATCAAATCCTTGTCTTGCCCACCTTGTTATGTAATTAAGGAAAATCTCACACTTAACCAGTCTTATGCCCCACCATAATTTTTCAATGATAATACCAATTACCAACAAGTTCCAATTTATGTCCACATTCCTAGTTCCATCATTTCCTGTCACTCCACACATCCATCTTGACATTCACATCTCGGCTACATCCACTTTAGCTTTTCCCCATTTCTTTATCGTCTAACTTCGAACATTGTGCAATTCTAATAGAGCAGGTCTAACTGTTAAAGGCGGCCCTTCAATAAGGCATGCCGGTGTCATGGTTTATAAAAAGAAAAGAAACAACATAAAAAATAGTCACTTCCTACTAGTGTAAGCAAACAAACAGCAAAATTACCTTTTACTTTATCACTTGGAAGAGCATTGAATGTTGCTTGGACAAAATTCTCCAAGTAATTAGGCTGCTTGAAAACTGTCACCTGAACAGGTAGCACACCAACCATGTCATTGCTTGTAAGAACAAGCAATTTGTTCATCATATCATATATAAAAACAAGCTAGAAGGAAATGAATAAACATTCACCTCTACTCTTTCTTACATATAAATAACTAAACAAATAAAAATAAACTATCAAATATAAACCAGTCTAAACAGCAATGTATAAACATTTGTTATGAACTTAGCCCATGCTTTCCTACTTTCCAAAAACCATGTTCTCAGTAACAAATACAAGCTTGATCATCCAGGCCTAGCTTCAGTATCGGGACCACTCATTAGGCAGCCTCACCAATCACCACTGAGAGATGCTACACTATTCCACATATCTGACCCAGTTAAGACTCGCCTATGGGGGACCGAGTGAGCCCCAAAGTCTTGATTTTTAAAAGCCGGTGTCCATTGGATGTTACAAGCCAATGGGGCAATGAATCTAGAGGAAAGTTGCGTTTTTTTGATAGTCCATCTAATGGCCTTAGATCGGACAATTCATGCATTTTCTTCTTCTTCTTCTTCATTTCCAGATGAATCCATTTTGGGCGGTTTGGATTTTTCACAGGGCATTCATACTAATTGGGTTTAGATGGGCCCCACAGTAAAATCCTACTCCATTCACTATAAAACATCAACAACAGATGGACAATCAAGAGCGCAATATACCAATCACATCCAATCTCAAAAACCAAACCAAAATCAAAACCAAGCTCGTCGAAAGATCTACAAATTACATTTAAACAATTGATCTAATCGAGTGAGAGATCATCAATAGCCACAATAGCCCAAACCCTAGTTAGAGATAGATTTCGTGAGATTACCTTCTTCCTGAGGCCGGAAGTTCCCGGTTTCTGGCCTTCGCAGGGAGAAGTCTCCTTTCGGAAAATTTGAAAGATCGCCGCCATCTTCGTTCTCAGCAGTGAGGAGACTGTTATATGTGTATATATAGGCAGAAGGAGAAGGAGAAGGAGAAGGAGGTGCGTATGATAAGGTGCGTAGGATAAGGGTAGGGTGTGCGGGATTTGGATTTAAGATGGTCCTCTGGTTTTTGTGACTGGGTGGCTCAATCTACTGAAAATGGTAGCGTAGGAGTGAAGCGAGACGACAGAGGGACACGTAACGAGGAAGAGGAAACGACGTGTAAATTTAGAATGTCTGGTCCATTCCTACGTGCGTCTTCCAATCCGATGTGTAGTATCTTTCAGCAGTGCAGAGACTTGATAATGAATGGATGCTGCTTCAATTCTTTGTACCTACGCTACGTTTATTTTTTATTTTTGATTTTTGATTTTTCACAATGTATGGCATCTCAGTTCGTTAAACAATCAACGTCATTGTTCATAGCAAAGAATAATTAAATTAATCGAGTTGATTTTATTTTGACCTATGTAGGATATGGTTGCAAATGGGGATAACATTATTCGGATACCTAGAGTCTATTTATATATCCTGAATAAAGCAAGTCATCACAACGTATTTTTGGATGGCACGTTTGTGTCAACTTTTATGGGAAGATAAAATTGCCGCTTCATAAAATTCTATAACTTATAAATACCTCAATAAAGGTTTTTTTTTAGAAAGTTAGAAATTCATATTTAGTGCAAAAAGCTTCTCGTTGAATTAATACTAGTATTGTTTGGTGTAGTTGCTGATTTTTTAATGAAAACCGTTGTTTAGTAAAATCTACCAAGTGTGAGTGGGGTTGAAAAGGGAGGGGAGGGAGAAGAACGAGGGTTGTTGGGAGTGTGTCAGTTTTCTCTGTAAATGAATTTTCCATACCCCTCGAGGAAGACTATTTCTAAGACTAGGAAAAAAAAATTGAATGTGACGAAAAAGTAGTTTCATGGAAAACTGACGCACCAAAAACATAAAAAGGGAGTTTTACGCGAAAAACACCTCCTTTTCTGTGGAAATTGTCTGCACAAATGTGCCCATAAGATGTAAGCATTTAAATCACTTGGGAGTTGGAGTCGCATAAGGTATATAGATTTGCTCCTCACATATTGTGTTTGAAACCACTCTAAATTTACGTTATGTACGTTTGTGTGGGTCTAGTACGCAGACCCTACATATTAGCTAATTAAGTCAAAGACCTCAAGGATATATCATAAATAAATAAAAAATATCTATAATCGGGTCCTAACATGTTCTCACCTTAAGGATTCAGTTGCATGGCAATTATATTCACGTACTAGAAATTTATATAGATTTTAAAGGCATGCATACTGAAAGTTTGCCTAGCTTATTTTTTTTAAGTTGGGCCATTGGTGAAGAGTAATACTTTCAACTAGGAGATTCAGGCACGATCCTTGAGTAGCATATGTGTGATACTAAGGTGCCAATACCACTGAAACATGAGTTTGTTGACGAGTTTGCTTAACTTTAATCATATAATATGTAATAGTGTTCTTGTATATCTAGAAGTGTATATAAGATCTTTTATCAAAATATCTAATACAATCTACATCTTATTTTGGATTTGGACTTGAAATCAAAATTATTTTTAAGTTGATGTGGGAATCGAATGCAAGAAGATAGGTTCTAGTTCATATCCAAAACTGGATTATAAGAATGGATTTGGGTTCGGATCCGCTATGGTTCTGCCTCGGATTTGACTCATTTTGCATCTCTTACATGGAAGTTCACTTTTGTAAAACCTAAATCAGGTGCACTACACCAAAAATCGGAAATTGGAACGGAAAAGCGTTCCTAATCCTTCCGTTCCTAATCCGTTAAAGTGTTCCAATTTCCGTTCCAATTTGGATTAGGAACGGTTGGTACCAAATTGGAACGGAAATTGGAACACTTTAACGGATTAGGAACGGAAGGATTAGGAACGCTTTTCCGTTCCAATTTCCGATTTTTGGTGTAGTGGTGGTTAGGAACACGTGAAGTGTGCCTAGTGCAAGAGTATGGATAGTTTAGAAGTCGATTCCCGCATTTGTGACATTTTCCCCTTATATTGATGTAAAATTCTCTCCAACTGGGTTTTTAAACATTATCAGATATACTAGCGAAGAGAAACCCGTGCTAAGCACGGGCTTCTGTTTTGACTCTCAGCAAAATTTCAATAAAATGTTAACAGGGCCTGAATTCAAAATAATAGCATAGTAGTTAAAGTAACTTTCATGATTAAAAAACCTTAGGTCACCACCACCAGTCTGTACAGAAATTAGCACGGGCCATCATTTTCGGAGTTCATTTAAAAAATTGTCAAAATCATTTAGCAGTCAAAATTTAGAGGTAGATTTCTAAATTGAACTCAATTGGAAACAGTCCCTTTCATATATATAAATTTGTTTGGGCACAAGATCAACTCAATCATGTATGCACCACGTTTCTGTCCACTGCTTAAAAGCCAAATCAGTTAGTCTGATTAGTTCTACCATCTATACCTAGGAGAAAATAATATTGTGCTGGAGTTACTTTTAAGCTTTCAGACATTGGTCTCTCTAGGAGAAACACCACTGATGATGTTGTTTAGGCATTATATATATTAAAGCAAAGGGGGAGGTGGGCTGTGAGGGGTGCCACGTCAGCACCCAATTATTCTCCTTTAAGAAAAATCACTTAGAAAATCACACATAGTTTTGGTTTTAATGTGGGCCACTCCAAATCTCTCCCTCTAATACTTCCCTAAAATTTCTCATATCCTCCTAAAATGTCTCATTCTAATACTTTATGAAATCTCTTATCCTCTTAGTAGAATTGAATAACTGCTCAATAGGACCCATATCTCAATAGTTGTGAAACCTTATCACTCTATCTATATTTTTCTAACTTGTAATCATCCTATGGATAGGATTGAATAATGGATGAAATTTCAAATGATCTCACTTTGATGGTAAAAACTGCCTTAAAAAAAAAAAGCCAAGTCAGAGGATTAAATTTGAAATGTAAACGAGACCCACTTCTCAAATTAAAAGAGTCCCATCCAAACCCTTTTAAATTTCCTTGCTAGCGGTTTGCAATTGCATCGACTTGGCGGGACCAGGCAGGTTGGGTTTGCAACAATTTGAAGCTTGGATTAAATATCAAGCTAAGGAGCCCACCAAGCAATGTCTAGATACCCTCTTTTATATTAAGATGTTAGGTGATGCCAAGCAACCCCACACCACCCATACCAACACACACGCAAAGTTACACTAATTAATGCAAAATTCAATAAATGTTTGCCACTACATATTTGAACAAATTTTGAATTTATAAGTAGAAATTAAGGGTTAAAGAAGTCTAATTAAATCATCGCAACTAATTATTATGTACAAATCAAAATTCAATCCATGGTAGATACAATACAACTGAGATTGTACGTAAGATCTCATATAATGTTCATAGACTTTGTTAGTTTTTTTTTTCTAAGACGTGAAAATCATATTATTATCTATTATATTGGGCATTTTCATTCCTTTGAGTTTTTTGGATTTTTTTTTTCAAATAGATTATAATCACATTCTGTGAATTTCATTGGGGCTTTTTTATACATTATTTTTTTTTCCAGAGCAAGAACTTATTTTTATTAATTTGTTAGGTTTTTTTCCCAAATCCACTAACGTATATTGTTTTGCTTTCTGTTTCTATGGATTTTCTTTTAAAAAATAAAGATATTATTTTTAATGGATTTTATAATCCATCATAATGTAATTCCTTTTATCTATTCTTTATAATATTTTATTTTAGATTTACTTTTCATCAATTATATTTAAAAACTCTTAAATTTTTATATATCTTCAATTTTGGCCCCGGACTTAGCACGGGACTTTGCTGCTAGTCATATTGTATAATTATGGGGGCCCTCTTATTGTGAATTTAGATCCTTCAATGAATCACCAACTTGTTAATTTCCACTTGACTTTCAGACATGGTTACATTTGTAATGTGACCAAATGTGAAATCCAAATTATTGTCAACCCATGCATGTGGGTATTGATTGACAGAAGGATTCAGATTTCATGAAACATGAGGCCCTTGATTAGGAAAAGCTGAGATACTATAATTTTAAACTCGTCGAGTTTATATTTCACCATGGGATTTAAATCCTTCAAAAAAATGTTATCAAATCTTAATTTGAGGCCCTCAAACTGAGATTTAGAACAATAATTTGATGGGACCAATTATATAAGATACATACTACATTTTCAATTATGATGAGACCTACGTACCAACTCTTTTGTTTTTTTTTTTTTTTTTTTAACTCAACGAAAGGAGATGAGACCCAAGAGAGAGCCTGCATAACCACGGGAAAACAACCCACACACACAGAAAGAGGTGACCTATCCTGAATTTGAATCCCGAACAGTCGGATAAGAACTAACACTCCTTACCACTCAAATAAATAGTCGTTCTTTAACTCCTTTTGTTGATTATCACTCTCTAGGCGTGTTTCAAAAGGGCGAAGCACTAAACTACATCAACTCAAGTCGCTGCCAGTTAGTTCTAGGAACTTTGGGAGAAGTCTACGATTAAAATTGAATTTTCTTCAAACATGCCAGAGAAGCTCCAAAGTTAACTTAAGACAAACCAAAATTTAATAAATATATTTTTGAAAGAAGGCATAGTCAACCAAACGTGCCCACAAGCTTGAGGCATGTATCTTATAAGTCGTCGATCATTACGGAAGCTTGCATCGAGTGCTAGGAGTCTACTAGAATGTAAGAGACCGATCCATGTGTAGAATGAGATCACGTATTTGTTAAAATGTTAGAGGAGATTTATTTGAAATTTATCTCACTCGAATCATTTCTTATCGTCCGCAGACTCAGAGATGAATGTCTGATGAATGAGCTAATACCGAGACTGATCGAAACCCTCACACACACGAATTTGAACCAAAAACTCAATAATTATCTTTCATTAGATTGAATCTGATAAAATCCACAATTATAAAAGTCTCAGTATTTATTATAATGGATGAATGGATGGGATCTCAAGAATAATTTCTTCCTCGTTTATTTTCCATAATCATTTCTTAGAACCCTTCACCAAACCAAACAATAATTTAAAAGGAAGAAGAAGATGGGATTCTAGATCCGTGTTTTCTTCATCCTCACCACCTCTTATGTATCCCAAGAGATATAGTCGTTTGAGGAGGGTAATGAGATCCGTTTACTTTTTGAAGAAGATGAGACGGAAGAGACTTCATGTGCAAGGGAAGGGGTGTTTTTCTTTTGATTAAGTGGTTAGGGTCATGTATGCTAACACGACAGTGAGCCCAACTCACCCACCAACAAACTCTTTTATGTGGCTTTATTTTGCACCACTAGTGTTACACCCCGATCCAATTTAATCTTTATTAGTGTTAATTGATGGGAATTTAGCTTAATTAATTTTGTTTAGTGGTAAATTCATCGACTTAGTACTTTTTAGAATGAGTCAAATGAGTCTTGAGTCTCGAATAAGCGAGTGGAGTAGAGTTGACTCAGGAGTCAGAGACTTTTCCGTAATTATAGATTTTTCTCGTTTTACGTCGTTTTCATGTCATTTTGGCGTCATCGCGTGTATCTCGTCGAGCCCGTCGATTTTCATATTCAGCTTTTCTTCATTTGATCACTCGTTGGATGAGTGGGCCATCATTTGACTTAAATTAACATTATACACAATTAATGGGCTTTTATGCAAATTTTCCATCTTTATCACCTTTACTAACTCCATTCACTCATTCCATTCGTTTGATACCAGTTGGCTGAGAGGGTGAGTGAGGAAACTTTCCTCTCTTCTCCTTTCCCTCAATTTCTCTCCTTCCTCCAAGCTCCTTAGCATTCCAAATGGAAGACAAGTGGAGATCTTCATCTTCTTCATCTTCCTCCCTTCTTTGCTAGCAAGAAAGACAACCCATCATTTTCCATCTCCTTCAAATTCGAAATTATTACAAGAGGTAGGTTTCAAATTCTTTTTGTTTAGATTTTTGAGTTAGATTAGAGGCAAAAGACCTCTTAGAAGCATGTATAGACTTTGATTGGTGTTGTGATGGATATTTGTGTCTAGGGTTGAATATTTTGGGGATTTTAGGGTTCTTTAAACCAAGAGAGTAGAAGAGTTTTGGAAAGCTACTTTGAGGCAAGTATAAGCATGAATTTAGAACAATGTGTGTGCAAGTGAATAAGCTGACATTGGAATGCCTGCAATTAAATATGTGTTTCTTCTTCAAAGTTGGATGTAAAATTGCTATATATCTAATTCTTTTCTTGAGCTATGTAGGCTGATTTCTTAAGGTTTTAGTGTTCAACTGTGTGCAGAATTTCTGCAAGTTTTGTGTAATTTTAGGTGCAGAATTTCTGCAATGTTTTGCATTCAATTATGTGCAGATTTCTGCAGGTTTTTCTTATGTCAAAGTTTAGATTTTTTCAGGTTTTAATGTTCAATTTATATTCAGATTTCTGCAGGTTTTGTGTCCAGTTTATGTGCACATTTTCTGCAGGTTTTTAGGTCCAAATAATATGCAGATTTCTGCAATGTTTAATGATCATTTTTGTGCAGATTTCTGCATTGTTTAAATGATCAGCTATATTCAGATTTCTACAAGGATTTTAGTGTGCAATTGTGTACAAACTTCTACAGGATTTTTGTGAGGAATTGTGTTCAAATTTCTGCAGGATTTTTATGAACAAATGAGTTCAGATTTCTGCATAATTCTGTATTTCTAATGTCATACAATATGCTGAAATTGATTGGGGAATCTGAATGTAGAAGGAGGAGACAGAACAGCAGCACTGCACGGCTGCAGGAAATGGGCACACAAGGGCCCTGGGCTGTTTTCGGGCCCGTTTCAGGCCTGATTTCAGGCCCATCTCTGGGCTGGTTTCAGGTCCATTTCTGGCCCAATTTCTGGCCTGTTTTCAGCCCATTTCAGGGCTGTTTTCCAGCCCAATTCAGCTAATTTATGGGCTGTTTCCCAGACCATTTCAGCCATTTTTCCAGCCCATTTCCCCCACTATTTGAAGCCCATTTAAACCCATTGAAGCATAGTAGTATGAGATGTATACCTTGAATCGAATTACCTTAAATCGTGAAATTTAAATGGGAAATCATAACTCTATGAATGTTCATTTGAGGCTGAAAACATTCATAGATTGTACTCATTGGTCTTAAATTATTCCATGAGGGTAGGTTTAGGAATTTAATGTATTTTCTCATAAACTGTGGCACCAAATAAAGGATAGTAATACATTGATCTTCAAAACCTACCTTGAAATGGATGATGAAAGACTAAAATAATTAGTTAGAATTGGTTAGTAAGATGTCTTGATTCCTTAAATTCTTGTATTTCATATTGAATTACATCTTCATTTATCGATCACTCATTTAAACATCTAAGTTTCTTTCTTCATTGAAAATCCATTGAGGTTTAATTTCTCTAAATCCTTCATTATTCTTCCAATATGGTATATTGATCCAATCTTTATTTACAATGTGGATTTAGTGAGTATATAATAATATGAGTTGAAATGATTTGATTTGAGACAGTTTGGGCTACAACTCACTTGAATCCATTTATTATTTGATTAGTTTGATTCGATTGAGTCGGCACTACCTAGCTTCGACCTTGTGACGCCCGACGAGGCCAGCACTTGGTTTAGTTATGAGAGACTACTGCAGTGAGTCACCTGGAGTACCGGAACTCCAGAACCGGGTAGCCAGTGAGCCTTTGGCCGGGCAGCTGGTGACATCCCAACTAGAATTGCTCTCTTTGAGAGGATGAGCTAAAGTAGTAGCCAAATTGCATGTTTCTCATTAATTGATTCACCAGCATGATTAATTCGAAGTTGCACAATTGCGTAGTAATACTTATCTTGACCTCTATGAATTTACTTGTCTTAAATTCAAATTGAAACATTATGTAAAATCTTAATTTTGCTTATACTTGCTTAATAGTCGTATTGAGATACTACCCTTGGTGTCACAGACGCAGATGCAGCTCCCGGTCCTGAAAAGGTCCGGGAGAGAGAGGAGAGCACCCAGGAGGTACCGTCAGGACTAGAAGAGTGGCCAGAACCAGGGTCAGTTTAGAAGCCATCTCCTCGGAGTGCGAACTACACTTGTAGATACCATAGTTCGTATGATTATCCTTTTCATATGGTCATACGAAATTCTTTTGGACTATACTTTTGATAGTAGTTGTATAGAGTTCTTTCATTGATACATCTTTTGTAACTTAATATATATATTGTTTATTTCTTTTGTATCAAACTTAAATGTTTTAATAGCACTTGATGGAATTTGATACCTTATCTCAATGATTTACGACTTCCGCTATATGACTGTTATGAGTTCTCATATGTGGAATAGTCGATTTTCTCTCCTTCGTATGTTGTATTTGACTCGAAACAGGTACAATATACGGGAGTACGTGTGACACACCTCGGGGATTACACTAGGCCAGGGTGATTTCAGGACCGGGATGTGACAACTAGAAACTTGGTAATTACTTGGCAATTTGATAATTGTGCTTAACAAACTTAAAGGCATGCTTGTGATCCCAACTCACCAAGTCTAACATCTCCAACAATTAAAAAAATTCCCACTGACAAGCTCTTTTATGAGGCTTTATTTTGCACCGCAGTTCCTCAGCACCAAGCTTCGATCAAGTGATGTGAGTCATATGATCACTTGATCAAGAAGCACTACATTACTTATTAATTATTGTATTGGCAGGTTCCTAAATCACAGAGAGTACACTTAGCCACTAACTCTTTTTATCCATATAGGAACTTGAACATTCATTACTACTGCCAGATGAGAGGATTAGACATCCTTAGCCACTGTATATATGTTACTTGTTTTCTTCCCCACTAGACTGGTGCACAAGGACTGATACTTCAACATTAGAGGCTAGGGGTTCATCTGTGATTCTGTAACAAGAGTATCATGATGTGTGCCCCACAAGTTTATTACATAACATCAAATTTTACTGATCTTATCTTATGGAAGATGCAAATAGGATGATGCAGTAAGAAAAGAAAATGTAGAATGAAAATACCGCACACAGTTTGGCTCGTTTTCTAGAAAAAAAGTGGAACCTCTTCATCCTCACTCTGAAGATGATGAAAGTGGTCTTTGCCAATTTCTTTTTGGGTTGCAAATTGCAATTGAGTGGCCCAAGCTAGCTAAGAATCTAACACCCTGATCAATCACCACATTACACAACCTTGGGACACATTTAATTATGGAAGATTCAGAATAGTGTTAGGACATTGCCTGAAAAAACTGCCTGGCCCCATGTAAATAGATTTTGGGTCAAGCCCTCCCAGAAAAGAGAAGGTAAAACACAAAACAAAACAAAATTTGGAAAGCTCATTTTGTATGGTAAGCCATCTGATAAGGTGGGCCTCCCATAGGTAACTTTTTCTAACATGGTCTGGTTCCCTGAAAAGGGAAAACTTCTGGTTCTGCTCTTGATTTTGTCCACACTAGTCTACGCTATCCTGCATTTAAATGGGCTGGGCTCCCTTTTAGGCCCATGGGATGGGGCCTGACTTTGGGGAACCCACAGACAATGGGCCTTCGCAAACAAGCAGGCTAGTTTTTGTTTATGTTAACCCATTGACCATTGTTCAGCTTGTCTAGGTCAGTGCCTCTGACTCGACAGATCTCATGAGTTAGATGAGTTCAGTAGGGTTTTAGCAAATCTGAATGACTAATGGGTTAGACTCACCCAAGTTACTTGACTCGAGTCGAATAGAGCTTCCAAGTTTTACAACAGTGCAGATAGCAAATGGGCAACATGGGCTTGAAAACTATGCCCCAAAACTTACTAGTCTATCTTTGGATAAGCACAAGGCCTAGCCTGCTTGCATACCTGGATGTACCAAAATGCACACACTATGCTTGGCCTGCTTGCATACCTGGATGTACCAAAATGCACACACTATGCTTGCATGCATGTACTGAGACCTTCTATATATGCACTACATTGCCACTGGAGCATAATCTAACATACAGCTGCACTGGCCCATAAACAACTTCAAAAGTGACCAGAAGGCAGAAGATTATTCTGGGTTAAGACTTTCTGACTGAGAGTGACCAAGCCTGAATTTGCCTGATCCAATCTGACAAATATAGGGTTGGGCCTGGCCCAAGCTACACCCCCTACCAATAGATTGGATGGGCAATCCAAACCAACTGAGAAATACAAATTTGCTCCCCAGATTTGGACCATAGTAAAAACATTCCACCCCTCCATTTGAATACTACCATTCAAACAGATTGGACCATCTATCTGTAGAAAACTACAAATGCACTTTGTATGATCCAAATGGGTAATGTTGCCCAAACGGCTGGTCTGGTGTTTGTGTGGTAAGATGTCATTGTTTTGAATGCTGAAGCTGACGAACGAACCACGTGAGTCAAACTTGCAAGGACGAATTTGAACGGTGCAAGGAAATTCAAATTGGAATCGATAGAGCCCACGCCACGCGCAAACGTGTTAGTCTTAAATTTCAAAATGGAATAGGAAAATTCTGTTTGGACGAATGAGGTGGTGCCACATGGGAGGAGGAAAAAAAAAACTTTCATTAGAGAGATGGGATGTCATCTGATTTGACATCTCCTCCACCCATGTGGCCCCACCTTATTGGTCCAAACAGGGGATCCAAATCCCTTAAATTTCAATCGGTGGAGTCCCACAACTCACGGGCTCTGCAAATACAACTACACAAGGTGGGCCTACATTGGATTAAGGCTTTAAATGGGTCAATTTGGGCCATAACCTAGACTGAATTTGATCCAAAATATCAGTTTTTGGAGCAAGGCCTAGGGACTTCTTGTACTTTATTGTCTTGTTGAAAAAAAAAAAACAATGTTATGATATTTGTTAAACTGCCAATGATTGATAGTTTACATTTTGTCCACAGCCTGTTCATGATGGGGTCAAATTAATGAATGGTTTGGAGCCAAGTTTATATGTACAAAGAGTAGAGACAATGGAGATGCTTTTTTTTTTCTTCATTGGGGCCTACTTTAATTGTGTCTAAAGCTCAAAAATAAACTGTCATGTTTGTTGTGTACGACCAAGTCCACCTGTGGCTGATCAAAATCCTCACATAAATGAATTTGAACCAGAAATTCAATAATTACCCGCCATTAGATTGAATCTAATAAAACCCACAATTATAAAAGTCTCAGCATTTATTCTAATTGGGTTTTTTTAGGATTCTAATTTACTACTGTCCATGATTGTCATGCATCAAAATTGGGGGTTTGGGTTGGGGTTTGTTGTTTTTTTTCCTCAAAAATAATACCCCTTCCTACACTGTTTATGTAGTGGACTATTTGCAACTCTTTGGGGTGGGATGATTCCCTGTGATACAAAAATTGTGTGGTCCACACAAGGTATATTTTCAAGTAGTATTCCTCCTACTGACAGCAAACATCAGCTGGCCAAAAGCCATGAAAATGTTCCAGACCATATAATTCGGGCTTAGGTGTTTAAGACCAATTCAAATCAATTATACCTGTACATCTTCAATTGAATAATGGATTTTTTTCATATCTCTAGCAAAAGTAGTAGGATGAATGTAGGTCCTCTCCATCTACCCTCTCAGCATTATAATCTTTCCTTCTTGTCTGCTACAGTTTATTGCTCATTTAGACAGCTCTCTCAACACCCCACAACGCAACGCTACTGTATAATAAATAGCTAGAAAGGTGCATACCCAATGTACAGGGCCCATCAATTGTGTAGGGAAATGGCTGTAGAACAGATAGTTGGTAGCATGACATTAGATACTTAGTCATTTTCAGTGCAGAAGACAAGATCCTTGGGAATAATAGAATGATTCATAATATAATGTTCACCTCACAATTTCAAGTTTTGGAAGCATAGACAATACGATCGATCACTAATTCTGAATTGTAAAAGGCTATAATATTATTTAGATCAAAGTGATATTTACCGTTGGGTTGAATTTATTTTTGTCCAATTTTTGGTGATTGAATACAAACAATTGGTTTTTTTTTTTTTCGTACCTTGCACTGCAATCAGCTAAGTGAAGGATTTCGATAATTAAGGGTGGGTCTGATTGGGCCCTGTTTTGGGATTTTATAAAGAGGCCCACAAGTTAACTGCAGACTACAGTCCATGGAGTCCATGACTAGAGTGACAGCTTTGAGTATAGCTATCTAAATCTCTCAGTCACCTTGTGTTATTTTGTGTTGTTTGTGCGCATGCTCAAATGTTGATATTGACTAAAGACTTGTTAATTTGTAGTTTATAGGTTTCTTGTTTTCAGATCATGATTTTGATTAGTGATTCTTCTACTAATTATGATTTGGGAAAAGAAAAAAAAGTACCGCAAGGTATTCAGTGGTCCAGCTTTTGGCTCACAAATTGTAGTTTATTTAATATAGAGGGTGAGTGGTTAGTACTGCCATGTCGGTGCTCAAATTGAGGAAAATGTCCCCCTGCCTTTATACCAAACATTGAGGAAGGATGTAAATCCTCTATTGCAGAAGTATGCAGTATGCTATCTGCCAAGAATAGGATATTTCATATTGGTCTCTAAAATAGGACATTTCACCAAATTTGTAGGGACATTGGCTTTTTCATGTACAACAAGATTTTTGGATACTTTTATATGCAAATATTTTCATATAAGACCATGAGATGTTCATTAAAAAAAAAAAGGCACAAAGTGTCTATTTTGACTATTCATTTTGTGATCTTAAATTGTTTCAACATGTATTGGACTTGATTTTTAAGATCTAAAATTGTCTTGGCAGGCAAGTGGGATCTATATGCACAGCATGATGTTGGTAATTTAATTAATTGCAGCACTGGAGAGGAGGTTTGGATCTTAAGGATCCTAAGGACCTCTCTTGTGGATTCCCTTGTCAAACCAACTTTGTTTGTAACTCTTTGAACATAAGGTCTAAACATCCTTGCCAATGAGGTGCTAAATCATAGGGTTTCATGAGTAGCCCATCCACAAGGGTTAAGTCTTTTAAATCTTCAAACACATAAAGATGCTGTGCATATTTTTAAAAAGAATAAAAAGTGGGAAGGAAAAAAAATTAGAACTAGGAGAAGTGAGAGGATGATGAAGTCCATTTGCCTTTGATGCAGGCTTTCAAGTCAGAGAGGAGGAAGGAACATCACATGGGAGGGGCCAACCAATCCAATGGTAAAAATCTTTACAGTAAGAGTGAGTGATGTTGGGACAAAACAGTAATCATGAGGAGAACATCTTATCAAGGGGTTTAGTTTAATAGGTTGTGGGCCAAAAAGCAATGGAGCCCAAGACACTGATCATTTCAACCTTTTTCTTTTCTCATTGGAAAGTAAGTATGCATGAACAAAATATTGCAGATTGGAAGAAGAGAAATAAGATGAACGCAGAGCCTTTCCTTTTACACAGTCATTACAATCCAAAGGCAGAGTGCATCAGAGATTCGGGAGTGCTTTTTGGCTCCCTTTTCCTTCTTTTTATTTTAACAGTTGGACCCACTGCCCGGCAGCTATTATTAAGGGCGCAAGTCTACATTGCATCCTTTGAAAGTGGAGGGGAAAAGGGTCTATATTTAAACCCTTCATTGGAGCTTACTTAATAAATTTAAGGGATCTCATGGTCAGATAAATCACATTACAATAATCACATAGGATTCATCTTAATTGTACATAAACTGGCTCTAGATTGGATGTCTATTTCTTAACAATGTTTAGTGAATTATAGAGCGAGCTCTCCCCATTTTGGGGAGTCGGCTTTTGATTTAAAGAAATCCACAGTTGAAGGAGTGGAACTCCGAAGAAGATCCCACTTATTGAAATTCAGACCATTTAAGATAAAATCCTTCCTAGTGTGTGAGCTATCCTAAAACTTTATCTTAGTATGAATCTGTCACACTGTAAGAATGAGGATTTGATAAATTAAAAGGTGATTAAGCACAATCCTATGCATTTTCATTTTCAAAGGTTTTTTTTTTATCAAATGATCAATTTCACGATAGAACCAACTTATACTAAGTAAAACTTGATAAAAACCTATATAACTCGAGGGCTTTTTATTTTGAGTGGCTCAAACTTTCAATAATGCATGGTTCCAACTCGGGATTTCTCAGAGTCAAAGCTTCATAGGATCCGGATTCTTTTTGGTTGGACAGTAGATCCCACCAAAATGTCACATGTCCTCTAATTAAAGAAAGATGTAAAAAGCTGTAGAGCACCCATATCATATTCGGCATTGGAGTCGGCCTCAACAAGGTCACAAAGGCATATGTGCTGCAAGAGAGATGCCAGCCTGGCTCGCCCTGTTTTGCTCTCTGGGCCTCACCTGTAAATGAACAAAATCATCCTGTTTTCTTGTGGAGAATTTCCTTCTCATTGGATGCCAATCATTGATCTGCGACCATCATGGAAGTGTTGAAATGTTGACCGTTGATCATAATAACCATCCCTTTTGATGGAAAGTACGTAGAGACTGTGAAAGCCTTGAATCTCATGAGGCCCTGCCATGGGGGACCTACTAAATGATATGTTTGGAAAGCTAGCTATATCGGCCAATGAGTCTCCCCATCTATATAGCATTTCTTTTGCCAATGTGAGACTGCCTACTGGTACATGTGGACACAGAAAGGTTTGTACCCTTTATCATTGATAACAGTAGAGATGGAGATATTGAGTTCAATCATCTGAAAAATGTCTTCAGGTTTCTTCTGATTTTAAAAAGCATCTTGCCTTTTAAAAGAGTCCCTCATTTTGAAACTGTTTAGAGGGAGGGGAAAAAACTGTTTGAATGATACTTTGAAGCTACACTTCCATATAGACAATTGGAAAACATGGCCTTTTTTTTTTCCCCTTTTCAACTCACAATCCTATTTCATATCAACTGATATAATTTTAATCAAACAAATAAAAGAAAAGGATCATTTAGGGCATATTTGTTTGCAATAAAATACATAGGAATTTATATCAAATAAACTCTACTAAAGGATTATTAAATAGGTGAATGAATGCTACGAGATGATGGGTGAATGATATAAAATAGCAATGGATATCAGACAATTGAAAAAAAATGGCTTGTTTGTTTCATGTAATTGAATTCAGAAGAATTATAAGAATTTGTATTTCTATAAGTTGTGGGTTTACCAATGATCAACCGAATGGGGGTCGGTGGGTTCCCATGTTATCAAAAAATAAAAAATAAAAAAAATGAAAAATCATAGTTAGATATTTAGAAATGGCCATCAAATAACTTCCATTTTAATGGGAACTAAATTAAGAGAAACTAAAGAATGACTCCTTACATGAGTAGTAAGGAGCGTCAGTTCTTACTTGGCTGTCCGGGGTTCAAACCTCGAGTACGTCACATCTCCCCACTTGAGTGTGCTGCTTTTCCGTATGTATTCGGGCTCATCACCCAAGTAATTCAAACTTGGGAAATCAAATCCTAATTTACACTTCTACCTTATTTCCTTCACACTACACCCTTTGATTAATCATTTAGTAGGTTTTTTTTTCCACCTTGAATCCCCATGCATTTTAAGCAAACAAGCAGACTCTAAGGGCATGCACCATCTTTAAGACGATCCCACACAATATATAAAAACATTTATTGTATGGTACGCTCCTAATTGGGACATTCCTGAGATCAGGTATCAACCATATCATTTTCATTGAGGCCACGCACACCTCCACCGAGTATTAATGAATGCATTTGGACCTTTTCTTCACTGCCGTGCATCTTCTGGGGGACATATATTTCTCTCAGCCTGTGCCTCCACAGGAGGGATGGTCGTTCTCCTGTTTGATGCTGATATCTGTGAGTAATTACTTTTTGGATGGTAAACATAATGTAGGATCATTGAGTTACCGTTTATCCCAAAATCGATTGGTAATGGGATCGCGGCACACAATGATTTTATGGTGAGGGCGGAGATTCGACCACAATTATGACATTTTAAAAGCGAGGGTGGACATTGACCTCAACACATAATCTAGAACTAATTTGAGCAACCCCAGCACCCTCCACAAATTACCCTCCATTTTTTTTTTTTTAAGGAATCACTGAAAATCATGTCCATTTTTTTTTTTTTACCCTTTTCAGTGAAAAAAAGGTGAAAAAAAAAAAGTGACCACAACAAATATAAATATAAGCAAAGCAAACTATTTTCCACAACTTCTCACTTTTTCTATGGAAAACCAGCCATGCAAACCGGATAGAAAGAAAAGTTCCTCAAATTAGTGGGCAAAAATTTGATATATGTAAAAACTTACTTAATAATAACTCAATGTAGGACACTAAATCCTACCCGTTTGGATTTCAAATGTGGGCCTCACTGATGATGGATTTATATCCATGTGCCCAGAGAATCTCTAAACATTGGCCTTAGAGAATCCGGACTCTCGCCTTGCTTACGTTACGCTACAGTGATGGGACCCAACGAGCGCGATGGACGGCCGTTCTTAATCAAGATCCGACAGTTGGCTGAGCGTTACATCGTTGATTTTCTACATGAACTGGACATCCAAACTGTTAGATTAAACCACCATGACAATGACTTTGCTTTTTTCTCTCATTTGTTCTCTCTCCCAATGCAATTTATCACCATCGGATGAGAGGGAAGGAGACACGTCTTACCGATAATGCGCTATTTTTTATGAGTCTAATTGTTAATGTGGTCGTGTGGGGCCTACCTAGTAAAAGAGCTAATTGGTCCCAAATGGGTGTCGGAACCGAACTCGCCAAGAACCTTGTGCATCCGGTGTGGGGTAAACCTGCGAACTCTCTGCAAATATTCTCAGATCCACTGGATAATCAAGAAAGGGTTTCCATCTCCCTTAATATAGAGCAATTCTTACGTGTCACGACTACGATTCTACCCCTCCTGGAATTCCATATCTCTTGACCGGCGTAGGAATTCTGCCAACTGAGAGTATGAACTCTACCACCAAGAGTTTTATCCTTATCTGACTCAAACAGATCAAGACTTGTTGGAAGTTCATTTGGGGCACACCGTCGGGCTTGATTTGGCGTAGGCCCAATGGCAGTCAGGCCACACAATTTTCCTAACTGCTAGACCCAAGAACAGGTACACATGAGAAAGATGACCCAAAAATAAGTAGGGGTTTGAAAGCTCCAATCCATCCAGAAATTGAAGATTTTCCATAGACTGACTGTTTCTTTGTTTGTGTTTTTTTCTATTTGATATTACCATGTCAATTTGAAGAATATCAATCGAAGAAAACAACTAGATGGGCTGTTTAAGATATGGATATATTGTCCATCCTACAAATCACAATTCAGGAAATTATTGATTTGTCAACGGCCTCAAACTTGGTCGTCAAAATCGTCTCCCTTTGCCGATCTCAAGGTCAAGTGAAGGTGTTTATTTAAGTTGTAAGAGGTTTGGACTTTTTTTTTTTTTGATAACGTAGGGTTCCCAGCCCTTTGGGCTAGAATAATCCCTACGGGCCCAGGAGAGAAAGCCGGGTAAAATTCCCCTGTGGCCCCAGTGTGGTAGAGCAGTTTCGAACCCACAACCTCCGGGTGCAAACCGTAGTCCTAGGCCAACTGAGCTACCCCTTGGGGTTATAAGAGGTTTGGACTTGCCCTTCATTGGAGCCTTGTGAAAAATTCGTACTTAAGAAAATAATTAGTTTCCGCTTGCATGGGCCGTCAACCGATTTTACACTTTAAGAGGGTTTCGATTCATTCATTACCAGATCAATCACTTAGAAAACACGTGAATTTAATATTTTGAAAAAAATTTAAATGCTATTTGGCAAATTTAAGATTCCGCCTCTATTTGATTTTATAACGATTGAAATAAATATTTAAATGTTTGAGTATTTTAAACTGTTCAATAAAATTTAAAATGAATCTTGAGAAAATGAGTGGAGTGGCATAGACTTGGGTTTGCTTTCTAAGTCTTGTATTTAAACCGTCTCAAATTTTTTTTTTTTTGTGCATTTATGTGGGTTTAGCCGGTGTCACCAGAGAGATTCGTCATGTTGGGTCAAAGAACTGGGGATACCTATATCATAAAAAGAATTTGCCTTTTTAAAAGAAGTAATAAAATGACAACCTTTCCATATATCAAATGTCTTAACTAATCACATAACTTTTAGTATTATTTTCTTTCTTTTTTTTGTTCTTTTTGGACAAGTGTGCCTATGTAACCTTTACTATATCACAAGTTTACTCTTTTACTATCTAACAAGTTTCTTTTTTTAATTAAATTAGACTCATCAATGGAGTTTCGTGGAACCTGAAAATACTGTTTTTCTCTCAAGAGAAAAAGTAAAATTCATGAGAAAGTTGTAAGAATTTTATATTAGTCATCGAGTAGAAAAGTAAAGTCCCTATTGCCTTTTTTTCTTATTGATGGTGGAACATCTGAGCATCCTTTTGTTTCCTCTGGGCTTTCTGATGTGGAGAATACACAATGATCACAAGTCATGTGCACGCTTATCCAAATGGCTAATTGGATTTTGAAGTCACATTAAGGGCCATTTAGCATCATTTAAAAATATTTCTACACTTCCGTATATTAAATTCTAGAGACTAAGGTGGCCGGTGTCGGGTTTTCGGCTAATCCAACCTAGATTCGAATCATAGAAACACCGCCCCGAGTCTGAGGCAACCCCAATTTCATTGAAATGAAATTCAACTCAAATTCCATAAGGCAAAAGTCTAAACGGCCCGACTGGGGGACCGACTTCGGGCCCGGTCCCCAAGGAGAACTGTTGGATCAAAGCCTCACTGGGATCCAACGGTCCTCCTTGGGGACCAGGCCCGAAATCGGTCCCCCAGTCGGGCCGTGTAGCAGGGCTCATTCCATAAGGGCCAACTTACAACCCACTTAATGAAAGTTGACCCCCTCGTTATACCTATAAGTTTTTTGAGCTACACCAAAAAAAAAAAAAAAAAAAAAAATAGTCTAGATACTCTAAGTGTCTCACTTACTCTTCCCATAAGTTAGGGAGTGGACTCCACGAGATGACCATCTTTTGCAAATAGCTTTCTCAGTATGTGGTTTATTCTCGAATTTTACTCTTATCAAGGGCACTAATTTTTATTAGAGAAAATTTGGAGACATCCCATAAAAAGGGAAGACGTTCAAAATGAGTTCAGTTCCGCAAATGGGCCCCATGGTGCATTTAAAAAGAAATCATGTATTGATAATTATGCATTCATGTGAACCATACTCTAAACCCAATCCAGACATGCATGGTTGAGGAAATTATAAAATATGCGCGTTACCCCAAACCCAACCTTGACCAGGAGGGTTAAAAAAATTAGAAAATTTGCAGATTTTCCTTCGCTTAGAGATGAGGAAAAGTTGCACAAGGTGAAAAATTAGAAAATCCACAGGTTTTCCTCCGCTTAGAGAGGAGGAAAAGCTGCAAAGGATAAGAAATTAAAAAATATGCAAGTATTCCTCCTCCCTCAAAGGAGGAAAACTTGCACACGTCTACGCCTACGCCGCCTTACCTTCATCTTCTCTCGTTTCATGTTATTTGGCCTAGTGTTTCTGGATGTAGCTAGACCCATGAACCGGCAGACATGAGCAAAGATGACCCAAAAATTTGCAGGGGTTTGAGAGTACCAATCCATCCAGAAATTGAAGATTTTCTGTAGACTGACTGTTTTTGTTTCTGTGTTTGTGTCTTTTTTTCCTATTTGTTATTACCATGTCAATTGGAAGAATATCAATCGAAGAATAACCACTAGATGAGCTGTTTAAGATAAGGATGTATGTTTTACGGTTTTACCCAAAAAAAAAAAGAAGATATGGATGTATGGTCTATCCTACAAATCACAATTCAGGAAATTATTGATTTGTCAACGGTCTGAGACTTGGTCTTCAAAAACCGTGTATCCAAATGTCCATCTCAAAGGGGATTATATAAGGAAAAAAACCACTTGGACCGAGTGGGGGGGACCGATTCCTGGCCCGGTCCACCCCCCCACAACTGTTGGACTTGGTCTTCAAAAACCGTGTATCCAAATGTCCATCTCAAAGGGGATTATATAAGGAAAAAAACCACTTGGACCGAGTGGGGGGAACCGATTCCTGGCCCGGTCCAACGGTTGTGGGGGGGACCGGGCCAGGAATCGGTCCCCCCCACTCGGTCCACATAGCATTGCTCTTATATAAGTGTGCTTAGCAACCTTTACTACATCACAAGTTGTTGTTACTAGTTTTACTAATATGACAAATTTTTACTATATAACAAGTTCGCTTTTCTAATTAAATTAGACTTATCAAATATTCTATTCATTACAAATAAATAATTGAAGTAGTTCTCTTTAAAAAAAATAACACTTTCCAAACAAGCCTTTGGTATTATTCTATAGTGATCAATTAGGAGGTGGAGGAAGCAACTCATACCGAAGTAAAATCAATTAATGGAGTGGGCATATATTTTGTGCAATTCTAACATATTTGAAGAAAAAATATTAGTTATTTATGATTATCTAAGGTAAGAGACTACTTATAGCGCCTTCTCCATCGTGGATGGAGCTCATTAGATAAAATAATTTGAATTAGAAATTTTAATCAAGGTTCTGATAACCATAGAATATGATGATTTTGAATGCCCTCCTTTTTTAAAAGAAATAAAACAAATGCTTAAAAGTAGAAGAAAACAATTAAAAAGCTCATTCTTAATTGCTATTGGACTATTTTAAACATAGACTGATTTATTTTAATAATAGTATAGATGAGGTTTCTGATGGTTCTCATATCAGTAAGAGGACCATTTCAAACCATTAATACAAGAGGAAGATGGGATGCTTTGCAGGCATGAATGATGAGAGAGACTCTTTTGGCTGTTAATGAATCTGGTGAGCCATCACACAAGGGTAGTTAGCCAGACTTTAGTTTCTTGGCTTTCAAACAAACGCCTTGAATTTGTTGAATGATGATGATATTACGTTGGTATGAAGGTTGAAAGTTGCTTGATGGTAGGTTTTCAGGAGACCATTACAACGTCTAAATCAATGATTTACTCATGGGGCCGGCCAACAAACGCTAGTCCATTCTTGTGACATTCATATATCTAAAAGAAGCACAAAAAGAGTTTAAAAGAAAAAAAAAATAAACCTTCTAAAATGCATAGGAAAATTAAAGAAATTATGAAAAAAGCTAATAATTTAGTCCTTTTTCTTTCTTTTGCCATGGGACCCTTTTTTTTTTTTTTTTTTCACTCTGAAACATACTCACACAAACTCACATGCCCAAGTCCATATTTAACAACGGACTTTGGGATAGAGCCTTGGTTGTATCCAAAGGGGACGCCAGACTCAGGTACAATGGCATGGGGCTGAAGCCTCCACCCTTATAAGAGAAAAGTTTAAACTTTTAAAAGACCTGCCGTAGATAATGAAAATTATGTTTTTCTTTCGCATTTGTCCCTTCTCCCCGTATTTCTTTTACACAGAGCCTTTCAAGTTGAATTTTGTGGGTCCACCCCGATGTGGTATCCATTGGTGGGAGATGCCTCATCATTTGAGTGCTTGTGGATTTAATATTTTCTCTTTATCCAATTTGTTTTTCCTCTGAAATGGCAAATTGATGATAGAGCCCACTCACAGGGTTAGGCACTTAGCATACGACGAGGTGCCATTGCCATAGCAGTTGTAATTTGTTGTCTACGAGTGCTGACCATGGCCCTCACGTGAACAGGTAAGGCTCCTATTTGGTCCCAAGTGGCGGTGAAGAGAGGCGTGCCGTGTGCAGCATGGCACAAACTAAATATCGAATTTTAACGGAAACGGATCCAACAGGGAAGTCCTGTTTGGACCAATAGGGGGTACCACTAGGGCTGGCTTTTAAGAGGGGCTGTAAGTGCGCTCACCCCAGACCCATTTTTCGGGGGGGGGGCGGGGGGGGCGGCCAAAAAGGTCATAAAAACAAGACTGCATTTATTTCAATCCCAAAAATTTAGACTCCAATTAAACCAACTAGCATCTTTCAAATTCCAAAAAGAAAAATGCAAACGGCCGTCCTTTTGTCTCCAAAATAATAAGGCCTCAACTGCATCTTTTCACATTCCAAAAGAGAAGTAATTGTTATTTTTTCACGTCTAAAAAAATATCAAAGCTAGCCACTTTCCTCGTAGTTGCCATTAAAAAAAAAAAAGGAAACCCAATAGCAAGTTCTGAAAATCTTCACGTTTGCACCTTTTTTTCCTCTACATCTTCTCCTCTGTATGCTTCTTTGATCCTTTCAATCTAAAAGGATTTGTTCAGACCACAGTCTCGCACTCCAGAAGTCTCTTCCTAGTTACCCATCTACAAATGTCGTCGCTGCAATATGGAGGCGTCGAGAAGAGGAACTGCTGAATGCTCTACTGCTTTAGCTAGAAGGCATGTATGCATTTTTTATGTTTTTTCTTCCCTTTACACAACTCTCAGGGTTCCTGGGAGAATGGGACATGAGCTTATTGAGCTCCCAAACTCTCATCCCATTAGCAGTCTCCATCACTGCCTCATCCCCCCCCTTGTCCCCTGACCACATACTTTTTTCTTTTCTTTTTTAATTTTTGTAACAGAAGGGACAATGTAAATGACCTTTACACGTCTCAGTCTCTCTCTCCATATTTTTTTTTTTATTGTTCTAGACTTACAATAGATGATTGCGCTTGCACAACGTACTATCGTGACTTTAGTTGCAATCCTTATCCAAAAGACATGAAAAATCACACTTGACGGGTCAGGCCCAAATGACTCGGTCCACGATGGCAGGTCAGGTCAAAGCGACCCGAGCCCGTGATGAGCCCGGGTTTAAATCCACCCATTAAGGGTCAGGTCCAGATCCACTAAATGACGGAGTCAGTGCGTCGTTCCCTTAACCGGCTTTTACCAAGTCCTGCGGAGGAGATCTTACCTGCTCGTCTGTTGAGGACTGTTCGGAAGACTCCACCAGAATGGAGCGTACGTCGCTGAAGAATCGTCCCAATCCGTTAGGGGAAGAGTATAAAAAGAGAGTACCACCAACACTGAGAGAGAGAGAGGCAACTCTTATCTACTTTTACACCATCATTGTATTCATCTACTTTGTAATCTCTTTTCCGGAGCACTAAAGTAACCAATTGAAGTAGACGTAGGTCACACTGACCGAACCACTATAAACTCTTTCCTTCTCTCTCCATTAATTTTTCTCATTAATTGCTTATCACTTGACCGGTGGTGCCCGAAACACTTTTTTGGCATCATCAGTTTGGCGTCGTCTATGGGAATCGAAAAGATTTTCCTTTTTCCAAAGCCATGCCGATCACCACAAGGTCAACAAGGCGACAAGATGGTAATTCCTCTCGGGAGGGCGAGGGTAATCCTCCACCGACCAACCCTGCATCGAATGCTCCCGCTCCCTTTCCTCAACAGATGCTGGAGACCATGCAGCAACTGGTGACTCAGAACCAGCAAATATTGCAGCTCATGCTGGCAGGGCAAGGAGGAGCACTAGCTGGTGCAGGACCGCAGGAGGCAACTCTTATCTACTTTTACACCATCATTGTATTCATCTACTTTGTAATCTCTTCCCCGGAGCAGTAAAGTAACCAATTGAAGTGGACGTAAGTCACACTGGCCGAACCACTATAAACTCTTTCCTTCTCTCTCCATTAATTTTTCTCATTAATTGCTTATCACTTGACCGGAGGTGCCCGAAACACTTTTTTGGCATCATCAACACTTAATAAAATGTTCAACTTCCTAGAGTTTGACTGTAAAAGCCCAGGGAACGAAAAAGCAATGGGACTTTAAGTGGAGAATCTATTTCAGAGTTGGATTTTTAGACTTGAATTTAGGTGGAGCCTGAATTCAACCCATTGAAGTCGGACAAATGTTAGAGGACACTTTCTAACTGTCCGATCCCTTTAGTCCTTTACATGAATGAGGCCATCATTAAGTTTATATATATAGGGGGATATTCAAAAGAAAATCTTCCCAAAAAGTAGAAAAGTGCTTTTATACTTGAAACTTCCCAAAAAGGAGAGTGCCCCTCACTTGAATATTACTCATATATATATGCCTAATTTTTAGGCTTGCCCTGGGCCCTGAAAAATTCAGAACCGACCCTGGGTACCACATGGGGTTTAGATGTCACATTCTAACTCTTAAAAAAAATCACATCTCTTAAAAAAATCCTCTTCCTATGTGGCACCCCCTGAGTGGTCCAAATAGGATTTTCCTGTTTTAACGGTCATCACTTTCAAAAGATCGAATTGCAACCTTGAATTGCTGGTGAATAAATTATCTTTTCCCTTTCTTTCTATTTTCTTTTATTTTTTCTAGGCCTCGGAAACATACCTTCCAATGAAGTGAGATTAAAAGACCATAAGCAAGTTTTCAAAGGGAATGTTTGTGCTGGGGTGTAAAAAAAACCGCTAAATCACAGTTCGGATTTCTTTTAATTCGTTCGATTCGGTTCGGTTTTCGGTTTAAAGGTGCGGTTAAACCCCTTAAATCGAACCGAATCAATTATATAAATATATAAATATATATTTATAAAATATATAAAGGAATATGAAAAGTAACTTGAAGAAGACTTGAACTCTCATTCCGTTACTTGAAGTCCAACGTCTCTCACCAAATTAAACTGCCATTTTTTTGTGAAAACTAAAAAAAAACCGTAACAGTAACTGAACCAAATCAAACTGGTTCCTTTCGATTTGGTTTGAGCACATGGGCGGTTTGGTTCGGTTTGGGAAAATAGAAAACCGATGAGTTGGATTTGGTTGATGGTTTCCCCTCTAAATTGATCTAAATCGCCCATGTGCACCCCTAGAATTTATGCAGTGCTATGGAAAATTATTTTTGTGGAAGTTTTTCTTATCTATTTTTCATGAAAAACCTTTTCCCTCCCCTTAGTAGGATTTTTTTTTTTTTTTTTTTGTGGAATCGCAGAAAAGTTAGTTCATTCTTCAACTTTTCTTGTGAGGAAAGCAGTCGCACCAAATGTGAGATTTAGCATACGTAGAAAAAAGTTTTCACTTTCAATGCTTTTATCGTGGAAAAGTTGTTGCACAAATGTGTAATAAACCTCTCTTCTTCATTGGACATGTTGCATAAATGGGAAAGTGGTTGAGTCTTTTTTTCCTATCCTACTCAACCCAAGAGAGCCCACACAAATACAAAGAAAACTACATTAGAGGGGAAGAGTGGCACACCCATGGCTCAATCCTCAGTATCCAAGTGACAAACAAGGTTGCCAACTTTCTAAAGGGGTTGGTCCCTCTCACCTCCTACAATCTACACAAGTACAGTCACAAAATACAACTCAAATAGGAAACTTTTCTCTAGTAAAATTCCAAATAGAAAAACTAGCGAAGCAAGGGAGTTGTACTCATCCCTTTGCTTTTCCAAAATTTCATAAATTTAGATTTTTTTTTCTCTATCTCATTCACTTTTGTTCCACCCATATTGTCTTAGGGCCCCTTTTTTTCAAAGAATTTTTGACTGGTTTTCCATTTGTCTGAAATTTTTGGAAAACCCGTCAGAAATTCCTTGTTTCTGAGGCATAATTTGATGTTTAAGCACTTTATATTTAAGACCTTTGGTGTCTATAGATGACTGCATTTGATCTATATTATGTTTAGCATGTTTGATGTGGAACTCAACTTATTTTTGGCAGGTTTGATATGGTTTGAATGTGCAACTCATTGAACTATTTTAGTTATTTTCTGAATGACAAATCATGGATTCAGTGTTTGGTTGTTGGCATTCTAGGAAAGAGACACACTCTCATTGAACTATTTTAGTTATTTGCTGAATGGCAAATCATGGATTCAGTGTTTGGTTGTTGGCATTCTAGGAAAGAGACACATTCATTGGCTCATGGACATGTGATTAGTTTTTGCACGGATTATGTTTTTAATTTTTTTAATATTTTAGTTTTGCTGCTTGAATTGTGAAAGTGGTATATAAACAATGCATACAGGACTAAAATTCCAGTCAGAAATCCTTATAATTATGAAACAGAGAATTCAGTCAATTCAGGAATTCAAGAATTCTCAAACAGGAATTTAGGCACAAAAGAAACAAGGAATTTAGAAATGACAGAATTTAATAGCATTTCAGAATTCCAGCATTTAAAAATCCCAGACAACCACCAACATGAATTCCAGGAATTCTATAGCATTATTTCAGTAGAATAGCAGATATATGCCAATGAGTGGTGCTACTTGGACCGCCCGGGGGGGGGGCGCGCGGGGGGAGGGACCGAACCCAACCCGGGGTCCAAGTGGACATTTCCTATGCCAATATGCTGTCGTAATAGCTAGTGTTATAGTCACATGGTGAGTCCTCCCATTGTATAAATCTGTAGCAAATACTGAAACAATAAAAAATGATTAAAGTACATATACTATACAACCACATATTAGAAACACATGCATATGTATTTATAAAAAAAAATTAAATTTATGCTGAGCACAATTAGCAAACGTCTGAGTAACTACATTGAAGGAGACAAGTATTAAAACACATAAGAAAACATCCTTCAAAAAATAATTAAAACAAATAAAGGAAAAAAAATCAGAAATAATTTATATACAACGTATTAAAAGGTGAAGACAAGTAAAAACTATAAGCGGAACAAAAAAAAGAAAAGAAAAGAAATGATTAATCACATAATTAGTAAAAACATAATTAATTATATATAAATAATAGCCTGGCAAAACCTACCAAACTAATCCAAAACATAGATGAGATAAGGATTCCATATAATGATGTAACATACATGCATGCATGCATTTAATATTTGCTATTATTCAACAGGTCCTATTAAGTACAAAAAAAAAAAAACCCCACAATTAAGAAAAGGCCCATGTATATTCCTAGTCAGGATAGCAAAATCTTCCCATTATTGCCCACATCCAGTCTTTTAACTTGGACATGTTTGTCACTAACACCTAATAATAACAATAATAAAGGCAATGAAGGGAACTCTTTCTATCCCATCCGTCCATTCCCAAAACAAAATTTCCCATCTGATATTTAAACTGTAGATGGCCCACCTAGTGTATGTTAATTGGGGATGTGGGCTTACCATCAAACCTTACAATCTTACACATGGTCAGATCCGGTAGGCCTGGGTACTGTACTGTACATATTTAGTGTTGTGTAAAATATTGTATACTATGTTAGCACTCTAAAGAGAAAACTTTCCGCTTCAGAAGGCGTGTTTTCAGTTTCTTGTGTAAAAAACATTTTAAACCACCGTTAAAGTAAAGTAAAGTAAATAAAAGAGTATTTCTTTCTCTATCTACTCTTACTTCTCTTTACTTTCGCTGTCTGAATTAAGACATTTGTATCTTCACACTGTCAACAGAAATCTCTAATACGTATTTTAAACCCCAAATCCAACTAAAAACGCATCTCTTCCCATTAAACTACGCTCCAACTACAAAGATTTCCAGCTTGCATTCCCCCCTCTAAAAAAATATCACTACCAAATCTAAGATTCTCCCTTGCAGGAGAGTAAAAAGCTTTTAAGACTCTTATTATATCACTATACAGACTCCAACCACACCAGTCTTCCTTCTCTCTATCTTTCCATTTCTCTCTCTCTCTCTCTCTCATGGCTCTCTGCAAAACCGCTTTGTAGTCTCCGAAAGCGGTTTTCAGAAACCAGCAATGGCGTTGAGTGGTATTCTTTCTCTACTTCTCTTCTTCTCTATTGTTTCTGTGGGAAAACCAGATCTCGCATCCGATGGGAAAGCGCTCCTGGCCCTCCGATCTGCCGTGGGGAGATCTCTGCCGTGGAATATGTCTGTGAGCACGTGCAACTGGTTAGGAGTCACGTGCGAGTCCAGCCGCGTCTCCGAGTTGCGCCTCCCTGGCACCGGGCTCATGGGCAGTATTCCGTCCGGCATTGTCGGAAACCTCACCGCCCTACACACTCTCAGCCTCCGCTTCAATGCACTCACCGGCCAATTCCCGACGGATCTCGCGCTCTGCGCCGACCTCCGGAACCTCTATCTGCAAGGCAACAAGTTCTCCGGCGAGATCCCGGCCGAGGTTTTCGGCCTGCAGAATCTTGTCCGGCTGAATCTCGCCGGGAACAACTTCTCCGGCCAGATCTCGTCGGACTTCAACAAGCTGACCCGCCTCGGGACGCTGTATCTGGAGAGCAACCAACTCTCCGGCGCAATTCCGGATCTGAAGCTTCCGAATCTCATCCAATTCAACGTCTCCTTCAACCAGTTGAACGGATCTCTGCCGCAGGATCTCCGCCGGATGCCGGCCTCGTCCTTTTTAGGGATGTCTCTCTGCGGACGGCCGTTGACACCCTGCCCCGGCGAAGATATCAACGCATCTCCTCCATCATCTAAGAAGAAGAAGAAGAAGAAGCTGTCCGGCGGAGCGATCGCCGGGATCGCCATCGGATCGGCGGTCGCGGTTCTCCTGCTCCTCGTGATTCTAGTTGTCCTCTGCCGGAAAAAGACGAGCAGGAAGACCGGTTCGGTGGAGATCCCGTCGGCGAAGCCGGTGGAGGATGAGTCGGCTGTCGGAAAGGAGAAATCGGCGGGGGAATCGGCGGGCGGAGAGAGCAGATCGTTGTCGGCGGTGGGGATGATGGAGAGGAAGGAAGCGGGCGGCGGAGACTCGGCCGCGAAGAAACTGGTGTTTTTCGGGAATAAAGGAGGTAGGGTTTTTGATCTGGAGGATCTGTTGAGGGCTTCTGCCGAGGTTTTAGGGAAGGGGACGTTTGGGACGGCTTACAAGGCGGTTTTAGAGGTTGGTGCGGTTGTGGCTGTGAAGAGATTGAAGGATGTGGGTATTCCTGAGAGGGAGTTTAGAGAGAAGATCGAGGCCGTTGGATCGATGGACCATGAGAATCTGGTGCCTCTTAGAGCTTACTATTTCAGTAAGGATGAGAAGCTGCTGGTGCATGATTACATGCCCATGGGAAGTCTCTCTGCTCTATTGCATGGTCAGTCAATCTCTCTCTCTCTCTCTCTCTCTCTCTCTCTCTCTCTCTCTCTATTATGATTATTTGCTTTTGTGGGTTTTGATTGTTTTTCTTTTGATATCTTAAAAATCTGTTTTTTATGGTTTTGATTTTTCAACGAGGGATTTGGATTATGTCTTCATCATTTTCTTCCCCAGTACAAAGTACTTAATTGATGTGGAGGAAAGCTTGGAATTTTAAAATGTTTCAGGCACCAGGCATTTGAAAATGTTGGATTCTCAGTTTTCAGAGAGATGGAAAGAAGGAATAGTGTATTTTTTAGCTTTGTTCAAGAATCTCAAAATTTTCAATTCTTGGTGACTAGCAATTCTGTAAATTCAAAGCCTTTGTTTCTTGCCATATTTTCTGTGTTTGTTTTTACTTGCAATCTTCGCCCATTGACTATTGGCCCAACTAAAGACAACTGTCAACCGAAATTTAGATTGGTTTGACGAAAGCCACCTGATAGGAAGCAGTAAAGTTTGTCCGTAGATCTGATTGTTGGGAATGCTTCATGGGCTGAATCTAGCCCCTGCCAAAAATCTTCCACTATTTAATTATTGGGCCTTAAATTAAGGCTCTGGCCCATGCCTCTCGTTGTATTACACATCTGGCAAAAGAATTAGGTCTGGGTCTAGCTCATGAGCCAAAAAACAGAGCCCAAATCAAGTGGAGTGTCGGTTGTGGGAATTCATCGGGCTCATTCAGACCCAGCCCATGAGCACCTCTTCCAATGGATTTGGTCAGCATTTTGGCATAGAGCCAATGGACAAACTCTCTTTCTTCTGTTTCTAAGGACATAAGCCCCCACAATGCTGCGACCTGCTTTGTTTAAGCTGCAGAGTGTATGTAAGGAGTCAAATGTAATAGTATATATCCTGTTAATTCATCTCTGTTGGCATTTGTTTCTGTGTCACAGACTCTTGTCCTGATGCGACCTACCATGGATTGCTGCTGTCCCAAAACTTTCAAATTGTTATTATTGTTTTGTTGTCTTTTAATTGTTGAGATAATCGATTGATCACCAACATATGAGCCCCATTGCTCTCTTGGTAAGAGGGAACTGTTGCTTTCTTTAGAGATTCCATTGTCCTGAAGTTGATTCCATTGTCCTGAAGTTCGAACACCATCACCATGTCGTCGTTATTGGGCACTTGTCTAGTTGAATAAAGTAAAAACTTTGTGGCCCATTTATAGTGAGGATCTGATCATGATGCTACATTTATTTGAGCGGTGGATAGTGACTTTGGATGCATTATTGTTGTTATTTAATTGAACACAGGAAACAGAGGAGGGGGCAGGACACCACTGAACTGGGAGACACGGTCGGGCATTGCCCTGAGTGCGGCGCGCGGCATTGAGTACCTGCACCAGCAAGGCCCCGCCATCTCCCATGGCAACATCAAGTCCTCCAACATCCTCCTCACCAAATCCTATGATGCCCGTGTCTCCGACTTCGGCCTGGCCCACCTAGTGGGCCCCACCTCCACCCCCAACCGCATTGCCGGCTACCGTGCCCCGGAGGTCACTGATGCCCGCAGGGTCTCCCAGAAGGCCGATGTCTACAGCTTCGGCGTCCTCCTGCTTGAGCTCCTCACGGGCAAGGCTCCCACACACTCCCTCCTCAATGAAGAAGGGGTCGACCTGCCTCGGTGGGTTCAGTCAGTGGTTCGAGAGGAGTGGACCGCCGAGGTGTTCGACCTGGAGCTGTTGAGGTACCAAAACATTGAGGAGGAGATGGTGCAGCTCCTGCAGCTGGCCATTGACTGCACTGCGCAGTACCCTGACAAGCGTCCTTCCATGTCCGAGGTGGTGAGGAGGATCGATGAGCTGCGACGCACCCAATCAGAGGACCATGACGAGTCACAGCAGCTGGGTGCCATTGGCATTGACAATGAGGATGATGGCTCGTCGAAAAGGACTGAATGAATGAATACATGTGCATTTGCGATTATCATTATTATTTCTTTCTTTTAGCTGTGTAATCTTTGTGTTTGTTTTGTTTGTTTGTTTGTTTGTTGCTTAGCTTCCTTGGTTAAAGAGAGGAGGTTTTTCTTTCCTTCCTTCAGGTAAGCTGTGTATGTTGTTTCTTTTTTTTTTTTCTTTAATTCTTATAGAAGTTTTACCATTTTCATTTGTTGTAACTGTTTTCATGATTTGTGAGGATACCAATATGGATGGCACTTGGGAGGGGAAGGAATTGTTGCTATTTTTTTTTGAATCATGAAAACTTGTGTAATGGTTTTGCTGGTGGATGAGAATGTTGGTTGGATTGGTTAATTACTGGGATTTACCCTTCTGTTGTGATGGATTTTTGTTTTTAACGATTTCTCTTCCTTTGCAATGAAAATGCTCCCTTCAACTGCAAATAAAGTTATTTACGGTTGCATGTGTGTTTTTATTAGAATGCATAAGAATTAATGATTAAATCAGCACCATGGACAGAATATTTTAAATCAGCACCATTGGGGGTGAGATGAGTTCGAGCCCTCCATGTAGCAAAAACAGGAAATCTAGTTTTACCCATAGTTAGTTAAACCTAAGAATATTTTTTCTGAATAGTAATTCAGCATAATTCAACTAGTAGCATATCTTCTATTTACTTTTATTGATCATGATTGCTTTCTTATTTGATGATGTTAATGATTTAGGAAAAAAATCATTGCGTTGATATATATTCTAAATATTTACTAACAAGAACACAGGCACGTGGGGTTGCCCAGTTGTTCTCCCGCTCGTGCCAGTGTGCCAGCTCTACCCCTCATCACCTCATGGTTGGTGTATAAAGAAATTTAAAAACAAGCACATGTGACATGACCCTTGCAGTACCAAGTACCAACACTTGAGGGAAATGAAGAGAAGACGGTGGCACTCACAACTCTTATGTTGGAGTTGAAGCTTATAATTTGGATTGATGGGGCCCAGAAATCCTAGTATCTTAGTACCGTAATCTCCATCTGTACAAATTCGGGTCCACAAGATTGTCTGTCTATACAGGATCCATTTCAAAAATAAAATTATTTACAGTTCATACAGCAATGGGCTACACTTGAGACAACTAAGCTGCTGAGAATTTGTGAAGTTGCACGCCAGAGTGTATTAAAGTGACACCGTTCTTGGTGCGGTCAATGAGATTCGACAGCCCACATTGCAGACACTGATACGTGTGTGAGGTGCTCTTATAATAGTTTGCAACAAAGGAAATGTCGGTTCTCACATGCATCATCATCCCATCATCCGATAGCTATTCATTCATACTCATACATGCATGACTGATTTACCTTACCCGAGATGCGGCTTGCATTACCATTGGCCTCGACTGTTTGTTTACATGAGAATAGATAGGGGTTAAAAGTGAAAATCAATATAGAATTTCATAAAATGAATATCAAATAACTTTTTTTTTAAAGGAATATAAGCAAACCAGCTTTATTTTTAGGAAATAAAATCAAAAGAAGTGAAATGAATACTCAACTGTCACATCACCCTAGTTATTTAATTTGTATGCATTTTAATGCAAATAAACATTTTTATGAATTTTAAGATTTTATATTTCCATAAGTGGTTGAAAACGAAAGAGAAAAGAAAAAGAAATATATAGTATTCAAAAAATTTATTTTTATTGAAATTTGAATCAGGCGAAGATGGGGGAGGTCCATCTTCTACCGGTCACCTCTTATCCTTCATCCCTCGTCTTTTTAGTAATCTTTTATTCTTTTTACAATTACAAATAACATTTGCTTTTTTTATTTTTACAAATAGCTATCTCTATTAATTCAAAATATGTTAGTCAACTCGCAATAGAGCACCAATTTTTCACTGATTAATGAAATCCAATGTATTTGATATAGTAAAGGGATGAGGGCTAGGGGGGCCAGCCCCCCTAAACTGAGATAAAGAAGAAAAAACCATTTAAAACACTTAAAACAACTTGCTTTACATTTTGTTTTTTATAACTCAGGGTATATCCTGCTCAGCCAGCCCAACCCACGTGCATTTGGCCATGAGTGTGAGGGACAATTACTTTTGAATAGCCGACAACTAATCCTTAAGGGCACATACAAACCCTCCAATCCTATATACCGGGTAAAACCATGGGAGGTGACCAACGAATGTAGATATCGAAAACAAAACCTCTCATTGTCAAGAGACGCAGAGTCATGGCCAACTTAGCAGAGTCCTGGCCTACTTGTTTGTTATAAATTATTTATCATTAGAAAAGATTGTCTAAAGGGAGAGGCAAATTTCTTATTGGAATGATATGTTTTAAAATGACAAATAAATGTAACTTGTTTCAGAGACAACTAATCGATGGAAATTGTGCTTCTGGGAGGCCCGCCAAAAAGAAAACAGTCCAAACCGCCCAAACTACTTTTGAGCTGTCCCACCGGTATCGTGCTTTCAACTTTGATGCATTCAACGAACGCTTGTCAAATGTCAAATGAAGACCAACCAAAAGTGAACTGTCAAAACCGCCCAAACAACCTTTTGGAATCTTTGTTACTTTAAAAAGCCTTTTGTCTATTGGACTTATATTGTCATTTTCAGGTGAGGCCTATGTTTCTTTGGATTGAGAAGTTCACTTTTAGCATCTAATCTAAGCCTTGGAATTTTAACTTATCCTTAATTTGTAACCTTTTATCATTCCCTTTTATCAATCAGATGTCTCGAGCACATGATTGTAAATTTGTATGAACCAGAATAATGAGTCCTTTAACTGATTGGACGGTATCCCTAACATGCCCAGTGACCCATGGTTTGATCAAAGCAAAAAATTCCTACCTGGCTTAGACTAGAAAATAGATTATGGCACAACCGTAATTACTCTTTTCGAGAACAGGATCTAGACCGTAATTATTCCACTGGATGGATCCATCCGTCCAATGGCCTCCATTGGATGGATGGATGGATTGGACCAATGGACTTGGTCATCACAAAGAAAGAATGGGCCAATTTTGCACAGCCCCTCTGGTGCACTTGTACAACGAACTCAATTTTCATTAAAAAGTTAAGGTTTAAGATAAGTTCAAATTTTACATTGTTATTAAAAAAAAAAAAAGGCTCATTTCTAGAAACCTTCTACTCATTTAACCTTTTTAAAAACTTGTAGATACATCAACATGGGCAGATATACACTTACAATACAAAATATTTTGAAGCTAAGTTTTCAACAGGTATTAAACTTCATATTCTGCAAGTAACTCACCAGTTAACCATCCCAGTTTAGCAAGATTTCTTTTAACATGTGACGAGAACAGCACCTGTTTCTCAGCCACTAAGATTCTCATATTCACTTCATAAATGCATCAACCTCAGCACCGTTTCTTAGAAACGGAAGAAAAGAGAGAAGAAGCTTTTGCTCCAACGGCCAAATGAAAAAAAAAAAAAACCAACTACCCTGTGGATACTTGGCAGCTGCCACCATCAAACCTTACCAAATGCAACATTGATGGCTCTTTCAACTATCTTTCTAAAACCTCCGGCATCGGGGGGATAATTAGGGATCACCATGGCACCCTAATCCAGGCGTTTGCCTCGGCCACCTCGGCCTTAGAGGCTGAAGTTCAGGCTATGCTGCGTGGAGCTCAGATGTGTATCCAATTAGGAATCCCGTAGGTCATCTTTGAAGGCGAGACTCCTTCATGGTGTGCCATAACCTTAATTCAGGTTTGGGTATGCCTTAGGGCCTGATGCCAGTTTGGAAGAAACTTGGGGATGCCTAAACCAATTTCAACCATTGGCAAGTTATCCTCGCTCGAAGGACTGCTAATAGGGTTGCCGAAGCGCTTGTGAAACTAGGACCTCCTATGGAAATCCTATTCACTGTTTCCTTGTCCATACACATACAGGAAATTTACTCACAGGAGCTCTATGTGCAGGAGGACAGGATGCTGAATCAGGAAGAGCTAAAGAGGAGTACCATGCTGAACCAGGATGTTGCTATCTCTAGAGACCAGACTGCGGAAACTACTGACGCTTCCTTGCAGGAGGCCACCAATTTAGAATCAAGATTTTGTAATGACAATGGGCCTCTGAGCCAACCTTTTGCATCAACTTTGCTGCTTTAATACATTATCTCTTCTAAGCAAAAAAAGAAAAGGAAGCAGACCAACTACCCTATAAGCTTTATTTTTACTAGACAAATCCCATCCACCACAAGGAGACAGAATTTTGACTACTGAAGTCGATGTGTTGCATGATCATCAAATAACAGTTTCATGAAATAGATATTTTCACTCCAAAATCCAAATGTTAGGTGATGTGTGCTGCATTTATGAATATGACACTCACATGCTTGGATAGAAACTCCGAATCCACATAAATCAATCAGCAGTGCTGACTCCTCGAACCCAAGCCTCCCCCCCACCTCCCGCCTCTCTCTCTCTCTCTCTCTCTCCAGCATTGAGTCAAATGGGCGCGGGGTTTGGGACTCCTGATTCAATCAATCGCTGAAAATCTAAAATCTCATTGACAGTTCACAAGCTCCAATTGAACTAAAATTCAGCATGCTCAAGCCTTCAATCGAATATTTGAGGCAGTTAGAATTGGGCCAAACATCAGGCAATGTACAGACTAAAGAGAATTCCACTCATTCATATGCTGGTGAAGCACATAAAAATCTGGCCTAAATTTTGCTCCTCCACATACGCCATTGACCTCATAGCCCCTACATACCATTTAAAAGGCTAATGCCGCACCACAAATATAAAGGGACGATTTCAAACTCCAGCACAGCACTACAAATTAAGATCACATTGCAACACTGCCACAACCTCCGTCAAGCCAGCCTAAAAAATTCACAAGCATTCAACAACGTGAATTCAGATCAGCGGGCACATGAAACATAATTGCCAGCTTGACTTCCAGAGCCCAGCCTGTATCTGAACAAGGGACCCCAAATTGCATTTTCATGTGAACCGAGACATATGTAGGCTCAGGCCTGCCTGGGACAAGTAGCATTTCCATCAAGTAGGTCGACAAGTAGCATTTCCATCAAGTAGGTCCCACAATCGGGGAATACGTGTACAATAAAAATATATCAGCACAACTTTTCCTCAATTTGCTAATGGCATGTTTGGGAACAATAGAGTTTTCAGAAGAAATTTTGATTGAGGAAACCAGAAAATTCTGCATCTGCTAAACATGGCCCAAATAGAATCACCGAACACATCTTCTATAACAATGTCAATTACCAGGTAGAAGGTCAAATGAGAATCTTTCCCTCCCACAAAATGGTTATATTTGTTGACAGGAACTTAACCAGAGAAGCATCATTTCACACAAGTCTCACTCTCCCAATAATCATGATACTTCAAAAAGATCTACTACAGAAAGTATATAGTTAGCTTCTTGAAGCAGCTGTAATGGCAGTTGCTTAGTCCAACTAGTGATGAAAACAGCCGGTCAGTTTTGCTGTAAGGGCATAGGAAGCACAATTAGGGACTCTTGGGATCAGCCACACAGGGGAGAGGTTGAATAGGCAGATGGCATATTATGGCCAACGCTGTGATGGGTACAATTGAAGTTAATGGCAGAAAGAGGTCTGAGAATCTGGTGTTAAATCTGGTCAAACCAATAAGTAACACTTTGCATATGAAATAATAAAATCAATCAATTTCGCTATGACAATTCCTCAAAATACCCTCCTCTAGCTAATAGAATCATGTTCACAGCTCAAGATATAATCCAATTCACTAAAATAAAACAGTTGGTACAACAGTTCCGTATGGTTCTGCCCAAAGTGGGAATGGGCTGAGGTATTTTTTTTTTAATGGCTACTTTCATTGAACAAAAACAAGCAGTACAAGAGGTGAGTAATGACAAACAAACAAGAAAACAACCAAACACCATGAAAAGGAAATCCTAAAACAAACAACTAATCCTTAGCAAAAGAAAAATGCCAACTCCTTCCAATGAACCATTATCTGTTCTGAGGTTATGACCTCATAATCACAAATCAACTATGATCATCAGACTTGGTCCATTCCTACTTGACAGGAAAGAAAATGGTTAGAGTTATCCACATACTCGTTATGCTATCAGTCAAGAACATTCCCATTATGACATCAGTTAAGAGCAGCATCATCATCATCAAAAAGCCCTGTTCAAAGTAAGTTGGGATCGGTTATACGAATTTTGTTTCTCCACTCCGATATAAGTTGCACTTCTTCATATCTATTTTTACTACCTCTATTCACATTCTCTTTAGCTTACTCCTTCCACTTAGTGGGACATCAACCTTCATAGCCAAACTTTTTCTTACTGGTGCCAACATTGGACATGTTCAAACCATCTCAAACAGGTTTATCTAATTTTATCCTCTACTGTTGCTACCCCTGAATGCTCTTAAAAGCGCTCATTTCTAATTTTATCCTTCCTAATTTTACCACATATGCTCTCGAAAGCATTCATATCTAATTTTATCATAGCTAGTTTTAACATACATATCCACCTCAATACTCTCATCTTCGCTACATCTATTTTGTACATATGGTGCTTCTAGATTAGCCAACATTCTCTTCATAGGTCATAACTGATCTAATTGTTGTCCTATACAAATTCTCTTCAATCTTGTAGGCATTCGCCAGTCACAAAGCACTCCATAAGCAAGTCGCCACTTCAATCATCCCGCTTTTATCCCATATTCGACATCTTCATCAATCTCCCCATTTATACCAATTATAGAGCTAAGGTAATGGAAAGAATTTCTTTGTGGTATCTATTGCTCTTCAATTCACACAATAGTTTCAACTCTTTTTATATGTCCATATATTCCATCTTTGTATTGCTTATTTTTTAAAGCCTTTGGATTCTAATCAGTGAAGAGCATATAAATAGAAATTATGCTCAGATTGATTCATGCATCTCCTTATTTACAACTTTTCATAAAGAAATTGTCCACTAATTAGAATTACAGAAATTGAAGTAGCTGGAAACTTTTGTTTAAAATTGTCAAGTAAAAAATATTCATTTAATGAGATCTAATTACCAAGACCAATAAAAAAAGATCTAATTACCAATAATTTATAGTAAAATGGTAATTTCCTTTCTATGACAACTATACTTGGAGTTGGGACACAACGGATCATTGGGTGAACCATCATTCCTCTCTTCAGTTAAATTGTTTTCCCACAATTTCTCCCCTGGGTTTATTTTTCTTTCTATGCCCTTAAAGTAACACTTCACTTCCTTCAAATCTTGATCTCTTCACATTTATCCCCAGCCGTGCTGACAAAGTCGGTTTATTGAGCCGCAGATAGGCTTCAAGGCTACCTCTGTTGAGACACCACAGTTATTCTACTATGTTTCTGCCGTTCATCATCATTAGCAATCATACATTATATTCCTTTTCCTTTCATTTCACATAGAACTGTCTCTTACTAACAGCTTGAGATCTGCTCCTCTTCACCACCACTGTAATTTGCTGAATCGAGTTGGAAATGAAACTCAACAAGTAAACCAGGCAATCAGTAAATTAATTTTTTTTATGACTTACTAAAAATCCATACATCTAGTCATCACTAAAATGTGGAGAATATAGCGATATGACAGCATAAATCAAAATAAACTTCACATGAGCTGCACTTTTAACTTACAGATCATAATCATTATCTATGTTTTTTCTTGTATTTAACATGTAAGAATAAAAACCCCTTAATCCAACCACAACTAACTTGGAAGTACAATCTATTGGCATCAAGAAGGAACAATGAAGTGGAAAAGAAAAACTGCCACGATTGTTGTTCGTTTCCAAGCTGATTGTTGATACTTTTACTGCTGGTTATGATTATTGTTGTCTGTTTCCACTCATTTACCAATCTCAATGGGAGCACCATGATCGAATTTTTGCTTTTCAATAGAACAAATGAAGAGTAAAAACATTCTTGCAAGCATGACAAAACCAATAGCCACCTCTCTCTCTCTCTCTCACACACACACACACACAGATTGCAACCTAACATTGCATTACCAAGCCCTACATCTCTAACCTAATTCAAACAATTGGTGTGCCAACAATGCTCATCAACTCTGACCATCAGTTGTTGAGACGCAAAGATGATGAACAGTCTTTTCATCTCCAATTCATGTCATTTTTTTAGTATGAGTTCTCAATTCTGCCTATTAGTTGTTATACTTCCATGCTTGCTGTGCTGGGGAGCCGGAACAGTGACAACGGTTAGACGCATAGATTCACAGGTATTTTCGTCTCCCATTGATGTCATTTTCATCAACAACAGGTAACAGATTTTCAGTTATGCCTATCTTCCATGACTAACACAACATAATTGGCACCCAAGAAATTCAATCCGCCAGCCTTACTGAGTTAAGAACCCAACACGTTGAAACATCAATTTTCATGAGAAACATCAAATTTAATGATAAGATTCAATAAAACCCCTTCTCACATAAGAGAGAGAGCGAGAGAGGTTAGAAACACAGAGGCACCCATGACTTGCACGCATTCCAACAAAACCCCCAAAGGGATTTCACCACAAATCAATACACACCCTAATCTACAAATTAACATCCAATAATGCATGCATCATAAACAAATATCAACACATTTGCAAATCAAGAAATGCTAAAAAAAAAAAGAAAAAGAAAAGAGCCCTTCAATTAAAACCCTAATTTCCACACATCATTCCAAATGACATACATCAGAAACCCTAATAACTTCCACGTATATCATTCAAAACAAAAATCACATACCATCCCAAATGCCACACACCACAATTCAGCCCTAAAATCAAAACTCGATCTTCAACATCAAAAAGAGCAAAAGAGAATTAACCAAAACAGAAAAGGCGGGCGCAGTAGCGTTTCGTAAGCTTATCTCATTCATTCATTCCTGATTCTTAAGCTTCTCAATGCGCTGGTTGAGCTGATCGAGGCGGACGACGAGGTGGGTGACGGAGTAGAGGAGCCAGTAGAAGACGAGAGCGGCGGCGATGAGGAGGGCGTTGCGCTGGCTCTTCATGATGGACTTCTGGTGGCGGAGATACTCGGTGGGGGTGCAGCTCTGCTCCTCGCACAAGGGTCGGGTCTCGTACTTCCAGTAGATGTCCATGAGGAGGAAGAGGCAGAAGGGGACCACCGAAAGGAGAGGTTTCAGCGCGTTGCGGGTCACCGCAACCAGGCCCTTGCGGAGGGCGTCCAGACCAGGCAGGGTCAGGAGGAGGAGCATGATCGCCTCTGCTCCCGCGACGTACCCTAACACCACCCATTCCAACGCCATGTTCGCAGATCGGGAATGATAGGAAAAGAAGAAGAGCAAGAAAGAGAGGTTTGAGAAGTGAGAAAGAAAACCCTAGAACTAGATCGGATCAGATCAGATGAAATCGAAGAAGAAGACGACGCCGAAGACTCTCTCTTATCTCTGCAGAAGAGGGAAATGCGAAGAGGGTTTGATTTGATTTTAATAGGAGAATTGGGGATCGGTGAGAGTTATGACACGCGGCATGTTTAGACGGAGAGCTGACCGGCCACGTGACATTGTAGTCTGGGTTAGCGGGTAAAATGCTCCGCGGGAGCACTTGATTTTCTGGTGGGCCAGAGATGGATGGGCATTTGATACCATGGACATGTATTGTACAGGAGCAGACGACTGGCTGCCATTAGATTTTTCATCACCGTATGAATAGAAGGAATAGGGTTTTTTTTTTTTTTTTTTTTTATGTACGACAACATAAATTTATCAAAAACTCCCCCTTGTTATTAAAGAAGACAATTTTGCCTACACGTTTCTTATATCGTCTGCACCTCTGCACAGGCCAAAAGGCAAATTTTTTTATTTATGATATCACAGCAATTGTTGCGATACTGTAAGTTAATAAGTTGCGATATGTTGTGATATCGCAAAAGACATTATGTTAAAAGTCCACGAATGCATTTTGGTTTATAATTTCATTTCGTTATGTTGCTTTCATCTTTGGCTTGGATTTCCTGTTTCCATTCTTTGTAAGTGAACCTCAATCCATTGGTATATATAGCAAGTGAATGTCCCGCCACATTCTCTGCAAGTTAACTCCATTATCATATATAACAAATGAATCTCCTGCCACATCTTTGTCTATGATATTCATTCCATGTTTCCCACCCTGTATGTATCTCCCCCTTATTTATTGTATTATTATTTTTTTCATTTGTGTCTTTTAAATGTAGTTAGGATACAAGGAATTCTACTTGTAGAAATATTTGAAGCATTTTGCATAAATATTAATAGTGACCTTAAGTTGGACTTGTGGAACCCTACTTTTTTTTATGAAGATCCAATTGTTGATATATTAAAAAAATCCCCACAAAGAGAGATAAATAGAGAGAGAATGAGGTAAAGAAAAGAGAAGGCTAGAATGTCGCTAAAAGAGAGAGAGAAGGATTATCAGGTTCAGCGGGAGCGACTGCAACAATACCAAGCTCGGTAATGCCCAGATTGCCTGACATTGGATGCCAAAATCGTTAGTCAATGGAGGCAATGGAGACAATGATGATTCATCGACGTCTAACGGACGTTGGGTGTCTTGCATATTTGCAAATAGGTTAGCGAGAGAGGAGGATGGTGAAATCGGCTGGGGAAGAGAGTTACAACATGTGAAAATGAAGAATAGCCAAAACAAAGACGGATAAAAGGATGAAAATGATTTTTCTAACTACCCCATCGCAATATAAATAGCGATATTGCATTGTAAATGAAAAAACGCCTTTCGATCTGCTTAAGGATAAGAACGGTATAAAAAACATATAGGTAAAACTATCCACTTTAATAATAAGGGAGAGTTATTGATGAATTTAAGTCATCATACAGAAAAAAACCCCAATAGAATATTAGAACAGTGTCCCTTTTTTCGATTTTTTGCTTTGTAGTTTTAAGTACTGCAAGAACAGTTAAAAGATAAAAAAAGGGAAGGTTGAGATAATTTAATTGAACTGATAGTTCGTTTGTGGGAAATTAAATACGGTCATCCCACGGACTACCAATGCTCTAGGAAATTGCCTCTTTCCTTTCCTGCTGGGCGCAACAAACCACGCGCAAGGCATCGGGCTTTTTTTTTTTTTCTTCGGAGAGAAGTAAGGAATAAGGTCTGACGCTTTTCGAAAACTATTTTCTATTTCTCTAAAACTTCACGCGCACGCAGAAAATAAAAGAAAAGAACATCATGGTGCCAATTTTAACAATTCTCTGCTTTTTTAGACTGACCAACGAGAGTGTTTAAAAGAAGCATCGAAGTCGTCTGCTTCCTGAACCTCAGGGTTGCTTAATTCGCAGTTTGCACTCAAAAATTATAGATACAGAAAATTTTATTGAACTTTCCTTTCGATCCGAAAGGAATAGTCCAACTCAAAGAGTTGAAAACTCTTTAATAGCTAAAAAAAAAAAAGCATTCTTCTTCCTCGTCTTCCTTCATTGCCCCTACTCCATTCATGTTTCTTTCACTACATACTTTTTTTTTTTTAAATTATTGATAAGGTTGTGGCTATGAGAGTGATTATCCTTTAATAAATGAGGCATTGATCAAGCATTGATCAGCTTTTAGTAAACAATAAGGATTTTAACAAACCACTAGGTTCTTTCAACCAATTGATCTGTACAATTCAATTAATCAATCTAATGGTTATGGTCACAACTTTTCATAATCTGGTTGGTCTAGGGTGTATTGATAGGGACTCGGGGGTTATTAAAGTGTTGATTTGAGCACGTCAGGCCATGGCAGATGATCTTTTAGCATGAGCTCGGTTTATACTTTCTCCATGGTTCAGTCTAGTGTGCGCTAATTGAAGTCACAGATGAATAGTTTGGTTTTTTTTTTTTTCATTTTAACATGACTCATCTTGGTTTCTTTTGCTGCACATGCAGCCTGCAACTTGAATAGTTAGAAAGAGGACGCGACAAGGATTTGTACTTGGCTAAAACACTTTGCCGTTTCATGTAGTTTTGTAGAAGGGAGAGTCATTTCAGTCTTTGGGCCCTTTTAGATGAATGGTGAATTAAAATAGGGTACGGTGAAACATCAAATTAAAATAAAATAAAATATAAGGGGTTATGATGATTTTTTATTTTTAGTTGTTTGATAAATAATATTTTTAATTTTTTGTGTAAAGAAGAAAATATTTTTTTTATCATTTAGTGGAAAACCGATGTTCTTTTATTTTAATTTTTTTGAAAGGAGGAAATTTTGAATTTATATACTTTTAATATAATCCATTGTCTTTTCTCATCTGGATAATGGAGACTTTACTTCACTGTAACTTTAATAGTAAAGTGCTAGATTAGTAAAGTTTGGAAAACCAAATATCCCCTAGTTATCAACCATTTGGATGATTTATTCTTAAAAGTGGAGAAAAGTAAAGTCAACAAAAATTTGCCTGGCTAATGTGGTTTTCCTTTTTACTATAAGGGAAAAAGATTCTCTACACCAGAAGAATTGGACCGGGAGAGAAGTAGAAAGAGGAGGGAGAAGAGGAAGAAGAAGAAGACATGAGTGATGATATCGTTGCTCAACTGAATCAAGCGACGATATCGTCACTCAGCCTAAAATCTAAAAAGTAAAAAAAAGAGGTTAAAATTGGTGGGAGGGCCTTTTTTGTGCAATATAAACTATGCCATCTAAGGAGTTTTTCTCATAAAGTCTTCAATCATCTATTTTGATAATTTGATAAAGGGTTAAACATATAAATAAACACACTTATGGTTGAGTGGCGTTAGCACCTTAGGGCTTGTTTATTTAGTAGCATTGGTAATTTTTTGACAAGGTGTCAATGGTTGTCCCATGGGCGAAACTCAAAGATAAGAGTTTCTTTTTTCTTTTCTTTTCTTTTCTTTTTTGTTGCTGGGGGCACTATGTAAAATAGGAGAAATTTCGGGTGGCCAAAATAAAGAAATGCAAAATTGTGTTTAATCTATGAAGGGTAGTTTAAAATTTTTGGAGGGGCCATGTCCTCTTTTTGTGAGTTCCACTAGTGGGCTGTCCCCTTAATTTGTATTTCTAGAAGAAACGTTTCTTTTAGAATTCTAAATCCTAATCGCCTAAAAGTTACAAATAACATTTAGAATTCTCACAAGCCTTCTTTGCATTTCAAAGTTCTCCATTGAAGAGGAAGATTTGAGATTTCATGCAGGACAACAATATTTGGGAATTTTTGAAATTCTCCATATAGAAATTATATAAATCTTGTAAAGAAATATGCCCTTGGTACTATACACATGCCTAGCAATTGATTTCAGAGTTTTCTAGTTGAAAGTATCACTCTTGACTAATAGCTTAATCTAAGATTGAGTAGTATTCACTTTGTCTTAGATGCAAACTTAAATCTATTCAATTATTTGTAACACTTTTATGTGCTCCAAATTGACAATCTGAGCCATTTATCTTCTTTGTTGGTTTAATAAATCCTAAGATATTTTATTTTAGATTTAAATCTTCATAGATTTTGACAATTTTGTATAAAAAACCCAATAAATTTTAACCAACATATCTGATTTTCTGTACTTTTGTGAGAGTTCAATTCTTGATCTAAACCATTTAGCATTCTCATATTAATGATCAGGGTAAAAAATATTATGTTTTATATCTTAAATTCTTCATAGATTTTGAGAATTTTGTGAAAAGGCAAAAAAAAAAAAAAAAAACTCAAACTCATCTAAAATTGTTGGATGCATTCATTTACTCATTTGAAAATGGTGCTTCTAAACATAAGTAATGTGTCTAACATATGTAACAGTTGTGTATGAAAAAGTTACATATGGACCCTTAACACGTGTGGATCCATTTTCATATCTTTGTGTAAAAGGACCACCAAGGATTTCAAGGAAATGATTTACCTCTTAAAAAAAAGGGGATTTCAAGGAAATGCACTTAAGATTTTATTAAATGTTGAAAAAGTTAATTTAAAATTTTCTCTTCTTACAGAAGAGCATTACCCTAGGCTGTGAAAAAATTGAAGACATTACAATATTTTTGATATCCACAATTATAGGCTCAAGGTTTATCCACTTGAGAAATAAGCGGAAGAGTGAAGCTATCTTGGATACTGTCCCCAAGTCGTAGCTCAGTGGCTAAGAGATATGGGTCTCCCATTGATAGTGGGTAACTTCAAGTACCCAATGTAGCAAAATAGGAAGGGTGTGTTTGGCATGTTCTAGTGGGATGTTCCCATATTCCCATGAGATAAGGTTGTGGAAAATATGTTTGGTATATGTAAACCACTGTTTCAGATTTTAATTTCACGGGAAGGAATCTCTAAATCTTATCCCGCCATAAGAAAGTGAGAATGAAAAAACTTTATTTTTTTAACATTTTTTTTGTTACTTATCTCTTGCCTTTCAAAGAATGTCATTTAAATACTCTAAATCCCCTCATTTATCTTAAAGGTAGGTCTTATGTTCACAATCTCAAAGAAGGTACCCCTACTTTATAATTCTTAAAAGTGGGCACGTGCTTACAATCACAAAAGGTAGGCGTATATTATAATTCTATAATTATGGGACTACATTAAAAATCCTATGAATGTGGGCCCTATCTTCTAATTTATATATGTGGGCATCACGTTATAATTTTTAAAGGTGGGTCCCATGTCTACAATCACAAAAAGGTGACCTCACTTTATAATTCTTTAAGGTGGGTCATATGGTCGCAATCACAAAAGCTGGAACCACATTGAAAGTCATATGAATGTGGGCCCACATTGTGAATCCTATGAATGTAGCCCCATGCTCATATTTCTAAAGGTGGGTACCACATTGTAATTTTTTAAAAGTGGGTCTCTTGTTCACAATTACAAAAAAGATTGCCCCCGGATTATAATTCCTATAAGGTGGGACCACATTGTAAATCTTATGAATGTACTACCCTCATATTCAGATTTCTAAAGGTGGGCACCACATTGTAATTTCTAAAGGTGGGTCATGTGTCCACAATCACAAAAAATATGGCTACACTTCGTAATTCATAAATGTGGGTCACATAGTCACGACCACAAAAGGTGGACCCACATCATAAATCCTATGAATATGGGCCCCATATTCTAATTTTTAAATGTGGTACCATGTTATAAATTCTAAAGGTGAGTCACAAATTTACATTCACAAAAGATGGCCCCATATTATAATTCTAATAAAGGTGGGCCCACATTGTAAATCCTATGAAAATTGGTTCCATTTTTAAGTTTTAAGGGTGGGTATTACATTGTAATTACTACAGGTAGGTCCTATGTATGATAATAATAGAACGGCACAAACAATAAAAGGTGAGTCTCAAATTGTAAATCATACGTCTGTTCCTTAGATCAAAACTTTTATAATGTTAGCAAATAAATTCTGTACATCATATTCTCAGTATAGTAATTGTGTGGGGGCGTTTTCGTAATACCAATTGGGTTCGTCCTAATCTCGGTCTCATAACCCCGAAGTAAACTACTAGGCCTGCCTTGGGTTCGGTGTCCGGATTCTTGTTAGTCTCGGTAAGGGCACCAACTGGCCTCGTCTCGGCTCCACTATTGGCATGTCCATCTCGGTCTCGGCTTTAGTCGACCGAGATAAGCATCAAACGTCAATCATAATTAATGCAGTGTTAGGGTGCGGTGGCGTTGCAGAACGAGCTGTCAGATAGGGCATGCGTCTGATAAGGAGTTGACCTTATAATATGGTCACGTCCACATCCATAAAAGGTATGCACTGATGAGACAGAGCTTTCACCTACCCCCACTAAGGGTACAAGGTATGGCCTGATGGGATGTTCCCTTTTTACCTACCTCCACTAAGGAAACTCCTGATGGACCTCAACGCCTATATATATGTACATGAGGTGAGCCCAACGAGGTAAGTCTGAAGATTAGAAGTACTTTCATTCTTTTTCTTCACCACTCATCCTTTGCGTAGTGACTGAACTGACTTAGGCATTGGAGGGCCTTGCGCTGACAGCAGCCAGGGTCTCTAATCCTTTGTTCCTCTTCCTATTTCAGGTTTTCAGCTAGCCAAACCTTCCCAAAGAAGTTTTGCATCATCTAAGTAAGTCCGTGAGTTTTTTTGTACTTACAATTAGCGCCGTCTGTGGGAAACGATTCAAAAACGCCATGCCTCCGAAAGGTAAGAAGGTCGTCAAATCATCCGAAGCTTTGCGGCTTTCACCGGTACTGGAAGAGATAACGACGCCATCTGGGGAGCTGATGCAACAAGGAGTAGTTCCAACACAGTCGTCGCCGGTGCTGGAGGAATTAGTGTAATCACAAGCACGGCCGGCGCAACGAGGAGCTGTACCAGTGCGGCTACCACTGATATTGCAAGAGCAGCGGCCGCCGACTCCTCGACAGAGGAGGCCCGGGACCAAGTCTCGTCTAGGAGAAGCTCCCCCGGCAGGGACTTCAAAAAGGGTGACAGCACCACCTCAAAAAAATAACCAGCTAACCAAGAGCCACCAGTAACGGCCGCCGGTCACTTATCAAAGGAGATCCGAGGGCAAGTCTCGTCAGGTCTCCGACACCTGTTGTATCCCGTCGATCCCATTTTGAGACTGAGAGGAACGATGGAGAGGATGACTACAACCCTCTCACTGAGGATATCAGAGAAGGATATTAGAGCTCAGAACGTCATTATCTAGGAGAAAGACGAATTGATTCGTCAACTCCAGCAGCAGCTGCAAGAGAAGACGGCGAACCAGGCGCCGTCTTCCATGCCTTCCAGGCTTCATTCAGTCAAACAAAACCTGATAGGGGCCCTGGACAACAAGAGGCGCTGTAGAACCTATGATGAAGGCTTGGACAGTAGCCGCCCAAGCAGCGCCCAAGGAGAACAGAAGACAAAGGCGATGTGCCTGACTGGCTTGACCAGCATATCATGCAGATTGTCCAGCAAAATATGGAGGTGGCCAGCTTCGCCCGAGACCGGCTAAATACCAACGACTTGGGGAATCTCGACACGTCTCACTTCTCTCGGGAGATAACTGACTTTCCTCTCCCCAAGAAGATCAGCATCCGAGATTCACCCTTTAGGGCCCGTTTGGTAATTTACTTTTAAAATAAAGTGGAGTGAAGTGAAATGAAAAGAATGAATAAAATATAAGTGAGTTATGATGGTATTTTGTTTTTAGTTGTTTGGAATGAAATATTTTTGACTTTTTGTATGGGGAAATGAAGATTTTTTGTCTTTTAGTGAGTAAATGTAGTTGCTTTTTGACTTTTTTTTTGAAAAGATGGAGGGAATTTTTGTAAAAAGTGTTTTTGATGGGATGTTTAGCTTGACTTGACTTTACTTGACTTTATTAGTAAAATTATCAAACGGGCCCTTATGATGGAACCTCGGATCCTTCGGCCCATCTCCGACACTTCACCTAGCGAGTGTCAATCTGGGGTGACATCGGACACTTAAATTGCAGAGTATTCTCCTCCAGTCTCGGCGATCTCCCCCTCAAGTGGTTCTGCACGCTCCCGGAGGAGTCGATCTCAAGTTGGCGGCAACTCAGAGGCTCCTTCCTAGAAAAATTCCAGGCACACAAGGTCATCCCTAGGACAAATAACGACTTGATAGCTATGAGGATGAAACCAGACGAAAACATCACTCGGTTTGCCAAGAGGTTCTGGACCATCGATAGCCAGATTGAAGACGCCAATGAAGAAGTAGCCGTCATGTGCTTCAAAGAAGCTCTGCTACCTGGCAACGATCTCTGAAAGGAACTTGTTCGATATCCCGTGGCCACAATGAAAGTATTGATGACCCGAGTGAATTAGTTCATCGAACAGGAGGAAGACGAGTCCCGAGCTCGAGAGAACTTCGGTCTAAGGTGCGAGAGCAGCCAGTGCGAAGACAGACCTCCTGTCAAGGATAAGAAACCATTTCGGAGAGAGGAGAGGGGTTGCGATAAGGCTTCCTCGAGTTCTGTTATGGTCTCGATGCCTGCCCTGAGAGGGAAGAAGAAGCCCAAGCCATCTACCGACTCCTACAGGGTTGTAAATACAGTCTTCAAGGAGCCGATTTACAGACTTCTCAGCAAGATCAAGACAGAGCCCTTCTTCAAATGGCCGCCACCGATGAGAGGTGACCCTTCCACCCGAGACCAAAATAAGTTCTGTGCCTATCATAAACAAAATGGACACAGAACAGAATATTATATGTCATTCAAGTCTCATCTCGAGAGGCTCGTCAAAGACGGGCATCTAAAGAACTATATAAAAGAAGAGAGCAACAATAATGTCCGAGCTCACCAGTACCAGAATCACGAAGATAATGAAGAACCAGAGGGGATAATAAATGTCGTTCACCTAGCTCCCGCACCAAGGGGGAGCAACCAGGCTCGTGCCTAGGCCAGGAAGGCCTCACATAATAAGCAAGTGATGACAACCGAGTTAGAGCCCGCCGCGAAAAAAGCCCGAATAGAAAGACCAAAGATCTGGTTCTCAGACCAAGATCTGGAAGGAGTCCAACTACCTCACAACGACCCACTGGTTCTCACCCTAAAGTTCATGAACTTCGTGGTGAAGAGGGTACTTGTGGACCCCGGGAGTTCCTCGGAGATCCTGTATTTCGATTGCTTCAAAAAGTTGGGACTCAAGGAAGAGGACTTGCAGGAATCACACACTCCTCTCATAGGCTTTAGCTCAAAACCAGTCTACCCCAAAGAGAGGATCTCCCTGAAGGTCAAGATCGGAGGAGCCAGTATGGAGACCGACTTCTTGGTGGTAGATGTACCATCACCTTACAACGCAATATTGGGGAGGAGTTGGCTGCATGGTATGGAGGCTGTGCCCTTCACTCACCACCAGAAGCTGAAGTTCCCACTGGAAAACGGGGATGGCGGAGTAAAAGTAATCACGATCAAAGGTGACCAAGAAATGGCCAAGCAATGCTTGATGGCCGTGACGCCTGCCGAAGCAGAGCCTTCCCAGGTATATATGGCCGAACTTGAAGCTGAGCTAGAGAATGTTGGATGAGATCCAGAGCAGAAGAGCGTCGAAGATCTGACCGAGGTCAGAATCGATCCTTCCTACCCCGAATGATACTTCCTACTCGTGAGCCAGCTCCCTGAAGCCGAGAAAGCTGAGTTGATCAACTTCTTGTTACAGAACATCTACTTGTTACAGAACATCTACTCAAATCCCTTTTCAGAAAAGTAGACTTCTCTGGAAGAATATCAAAGTGGGCCGTCGAGCTGGGGCAATTCGATATTTAGTATCAACCCAGAACGACGATCAAAGCCCAAGTTTTGGCAGACTTCATTGTAGAATTCATTTCTCCTAGTTCTGCATCGAGCCAGCCCCACACCGAACTAGGGGGTAGTAAGGGTAGAGAAGACGATGAGAGCAATGATGAAACCATCGAGACCGGGCATGAACAATCTTGGAAGCAATTCCTCGACTTGGCGTGGAAGGTCTTCGTGGATGGATCTTCGACATCGAAGAGAGCTGGCGCTGGCATACTCCTCCATTCTCCAGAAGGCCTTGTCATCGAGCATGCTTTAACGCTCGGCTTCAAGGCATCTAATAACGAAGCAGAATATGAAGCACTGATCGTGGGGCTTGATAGCCCCAAGGTCCTGGGGGCACAACAGCTTGTAGTATTCAGCGACTCTTAGTTGGTGACGGGCCAGCTCGGGGGAAACTATCAGGCTCATGACGAAAGGATGACAGCCTACTTGTCTCGTACAAAGCAGCTTCTTTCTTAGTTCCAGAAATCCGAAGTCAAGCAGATCGGTAGGGAAGCTAACTCCAATGCCGATGCCCTCGCTAGTTTGGCATCAACCATCAAAGCCGGGAAGAAAAGAATAGTTGAAGTAAGGACTTTGGAAACTCCAAGTATAGAGCTCCGCCCACCTCGGCAAATCTTATGTGTTGATTTCGGTCCAGGCTGGATGGATCCAATCATCGCCTACTTGAAGAACGGTCGGCTTCCCGAAGACAAGAACGAGGCCCACAAGTTCAGACTGAAAGCAGCTCGGTTTTGGCTGTCTCCAGATGGAAAGTTCTATAGAAAATCCTTCATTGGTCCTTACCTCCTGTGCGTTCACCCAAACAAAGTCGAAGATTTCCTATACGAAATCTATGAAGGGATCTACGAAAGCCACATCGGAAGTCGGTCACTAGCCTACCGTGCTATAAGCCAAGGGTACTTGTGGCCCTATATGCAGAAGGACGCACAGCTCCACGCGAGGAAATGCGAAAAGTGCCAGAAGTTCTCGCACTCCCTCCATCAGCCAGCACAGGATATGAGCCCGCTCTCCAGTCCATGACCTTTTGCTCAGTGGGGACTGGACATTGTAGGACCTCTTCACCGGACTCCAAGGAATAATTGATGGCTAATAGTAGCCACTGATTATTTCACCAAGTGGATAGAGGCAGAGCCACTGTCCTCCATTACCGAGCATGACACCAGGAACTTTGTCTGGAAGAATGTCATCGCAAGATTCGGAGTACCACAAGCTCTAGTATCTGACAACGGGACTTAGTTCGATTCTAATTTCTTCAGGAATTTCTGCCAGGAGCTCGGTATCAGAAACCACTACTCTACTCCAGCTTATCCACAGAGCAATGGTCAGGCCAAAATCTCAAACAAAGTAGTGCTCAACGAACTCAAGAAGAGACTCAACCGAGCTAAGGGAAGATGGGTGGAGGAGCTCCCGAGTGTCCTCTAGACATATAAAACTACCCCAAGGCGCTCCACCTCAGCAACGCCCTTCTCCCTCGCCTATGGAATGGAGGTTGTGATCCTTTTCGAGGTCGGCCTCCCGACTCTAAGGTCGGAACTGTTAGACCGATGTGAGAATGATATAAATCTGGCCCGGGAACTTGATCTGGCTGAGGAGCGAAGAGATGCCGCTGCCGTCCACCTAGCTTCTTACTGACAGCAATTGGCCAGAGGCTACAATCAAAGGGTCAAGGAAAGGAAATTTTCGGTGGGAGAGCTGGTATTGAAAAAGATGCTTCTTGCAGACAAAAATCCCAATGAAGGCAAGCTGGCTCCAAACTGGCATGGACCATTCAGGGTGATCTCGGCTGAAGGAAAATCAGCATACCGACTGGAAGACATGGATGACAGAGAGTTGCCACGACCATGGAATGCCACACATCTCAAGAAATATTACTTTTGACATGTACCCAGCAATTGAATCAATAAAAGAAACTCTTATCAATTCGCTCCCCTATAAGTTACGGAGTTCGGTTCGGTCACGAGACCAACCATCCTCAGCTCGGTTGTGGAACCAGCTGCCTAGGCTCGGTCACAGGACTCGCCTCCCTCGGGCTCGATTACAGAACCAGCCATTTAAATCGCCAAGTTGCGGAAGTCGGCGTCAGCTCGGTTGTGGAACAAGCTGCCTAGGCTTGGTCACAGGACTAGCCTCCCTCTGCTCGGTTACGAAACTAGCCATTTAAATCGCCAAGTTGCGGAACTCGGCGTCAACTCGGTTATGGAACCAGCTGCCTAAGCTCGGTTGCAAGACTAGCCCCCTCGGCTTGGTTACGGAACCAACCATTTAAATCGCCAAGTCACGGAACTCGGCGTTAGCTCGATTATAGAACCAGTTGTTTCGGTTCGGCCACGGGACTAACCATCCTCAGTTCGGCTGAAGAACTAGCTACCTAGTCTCGGTCACAAGACCGGCCTCTCCTGGCTCGATCATAGGGCCAGCCTCCCTTGGCTCGGTTTTGGAACCAGTCATTCCGATCGCCAAGTTGCGGGACTCGGCGTCGGAGCCAACCTTTTAAATCACCAGGTTATGGAACCAACTGCCTAGATCTCCAAGTCGTGGAGCTCATCGTGCTTCTCAGTTCGGATATGGAACTTCAGTCTTATTGCACGAAGTTCTGAGTTAAGGGGGCCGACCATCCTAGTTTGGTTGCAGAACCGACTATGACTGGGCCATTAGGCCAAGCCTGGTTGGGCTAACCTTCTCCCGATTACAGGTTCAAATTTGTTCACTCAATGACTATTCCAGTTATAAGATCGAACTCAATTCCTACACCAAGCTCATTTCCTATATCGAGGCCAGCGATTAAAAGACCGACCTCAGACACTTGGCAGAATTACAGAAAAATCTAAAGACAAGAATCTCTATAAGTAAAAGCATCTATTATAAGAAAAGCCGAAAAACAAGCATATGCACGCCACTAACAGAAGAAGCAGGAAGACAAATGTGATGAAAAAAATTCTATTTTACTAATGAGAGAGGTGGTTACAAAAATCTGTACATTTTCTGTTACAAGGAAAGAAAAAGAAAAAGGGTACATCATTTTGAAGGGCCCTCTGCTGCTGCCTTATTAATAGGAGGAACAAGATTGGAGACGCCAGGAGTCTCGGACGAAGGAGGGGCCTGGACGCTTTCTACTGAGTTTTGGGGAGGTCGAAGGGGGCCTGGGGCCTCGGGAGGCTGGCTCAGGGTCAGGCAGGATAGATTGGAACTCCGGTAGATGCTCGTAAATGGGGTGGTCCTCAAGAACCCCGTATTCCTTTAACGCATCTATGCCGCCCATCTGATATAGTATCGGGCTCAGAGTCTTGATCTGAGCCTCGTACTCTGCTGTGGCCAAGTCCACTCGTTCTTTGAAAGAGTGGGTGACCTCGGCCCGAGAAGAGGATTGGGATTCAACCTGCTCCTTCTTCAAGGACTCGAGCTCGGCATCCTTCATCGCAGCTCGGTCTCCCTCTTCGCGAGCTCACTCTCCAATTCATGCACTCTTTTCACTTTCACCTCGGCCGCACCCTTCAGATGATTATTCTCGGCCCACATCTTAATAATTTCGGCCATCGTCGCTTGTTGTTCCGCTGCGAGTTCAATGTTCTTCCCCTCTATCTTTTTTAGCTCTCTGGCGCTGACTTCCAGGGCCTCTCTCATCCTCCTTTTTTCCCCTCCAGCTCGTTAACTCTCGCAGCAGTCTTCTCGGTCGTCTCTAAAATTACCTGCAGCCTCTGTACATTCTGTGAAAAAAAAAGAAAACATGTCAAAACAGGTGACCGAGATGCGACACTTGGAGAAAAGAAAAAACATTCAAACCTACCTCGATCGACGCCTTCATCGACAAGTAGATCAGGCTCAGTTGGCTGGCCTTGCTGTGTTTCTCCATGTCCTTCGGGAGAGCACAGGCCCTGGCAACCTCCGAAATGGTTCTGGAGTTGGTCCCGGCTCGGTCTTCTATATTCAAAAAATGGTCGGGGTTGATCTGGAGATCGGGCCTGAAGGGGGGCGGCCCGGCATGTGGGCACTGCAGAGCTGCCCCAGCAGGCTGCTCCGGCCTGCCCTCCACCAGGGACCTCTTCTCAGGCGGGGGCCTCTCCCCCTCCTTCTTGGTCTCGGTCGACCGTTGTCGAGCCTCCTTAACCGGCTCCTCCGACCTGCTCCTCTTCTTCTGGTAGGGCCCTTGGGCGCTTTTCTTTTTCAAGGAGGATGGAGCCCCAGATGCATCTGAGGGGCCGGAGGAGATAGTGGCAGAGGATCTGGGGGTGGTGCCGGACCTACTGGGGGCACGCTTTAAAGGAGGCGGTGCTCAACCCTTGAAGATCAGAGCCCCCAGGTCTTTGATGGGAGGTCGTTGCCCGTCCATCTCTTCTTCTCCTTCTCTTTCTTTTGGGTTCAGAGAAGGGTTGTCTTCCACAATCCTAATCAAATTAGAGCCCTCGGCGGCCAAGGACTCCTGCCCGCTAGTCTCGGCTAAGCCAAGTACCACTTCCCCGATCGGCTTGGTGGGAGGTTCGAGCGTCCTCTTGACGTAGGATTGATACCTCGGCGTGTACCGAACCAAGGAGAAGGCGGCTCGGCCTTCGTGACCACGGTAGTTATATACCTTCTGGAGTCAGGCCTCGTTTCTCTTCCAGCGATCTAGGGCAGCCTCCTTTCTTCTTCGCCGGACGCCTGCACAGAAAAACGAGAAGAAAACGTTAGCTCGACAAAACAATAGGGGAAGTGAAAATAGCACTCTAGAGGAAGTAAGTATTTACTCGGGGGTGTCCCAGGTTTTCGGGGAATCTGGCTTCTCCTTGCCACCTCGGTCTCGGACGGCTCGAACTCCCAGTTCCCTGACATAAGCAGGCGCTCATCCTTGGCATACTTGCTAGAGTCCTCCAGGACAGTCACCCGGGGTCAACATTTTGCCTTCACCCGGAGGTAATAGGTATCCTTGCCCCCGGCCAACTTGCAGATGTCATAAACATCCTCGATGTCATGCATACCAAAATTGATATCAAAGATCCCGTTGAGCTCGGCGACGCCCATAATTATTTTGAAACCGTTGGGCATTAATTGGAAGGGGCAAAGCCGCCAGGTGCTCAGACACGATCGAAGGAGAGGATGGACTGGGAATCTGACCCCGCCTTCGATAATTGACACCAAGGGAAAGGGCATCCATTTGTTGAAGTGGAAATGGCCATCAAAGCCGCCCTGAAAGTCACCCAGCTTCACCAGAACGTCGTCTGGTATCTTATACGCATTTTTGAGCCCCTCTAGGGCTTGAGAGTTCTCCACCCAGTGGCTGTAGATCCCCATTTCGAAGGGCCAAAAGAGACGGAAACGACGGACAAGCGGAACTTAAAACCCTAGAAGATGGAAGAACAGGGACCCTAAAAAAGGACGAAAGGAGAAGGAAAAGACAAGAGAAAAGAAGACTCACAGAGAGAAGGCAAAGGATTCAAAAAACAAGGATCTTCGGATTCAGTGAGTTTTGGTCTCGGCAAGGTATCTTCTCCGGCAGAGTGCCATTCCAAGCAAGAGCAAAAGTAAGAAAGGGAAGAGGGGGCACCCCTATTTATAGAAGGGAGGATCGTCTCTTAAAAGCACGCGTGCGGAATGTCGCTTCGATATAAACAGCAACCAAACGGAGGACACGTGGCATCGCCAGTTCATCCCCTGCAATAACTTTGGTGCATTATTAGTCGCCTCGGGCATATGAAGCGACATACGCATGTCCGGCCAGACGAAATAATAAAGGCGTGCCATTTATTTCCTCGGGCAGATGAAGCGGTGTTGCGATAAGGATTGGATGCCAGAAGACGTCAACAATTAATTCCGAGACGGAGCCTGAGCGCAAAAATGTTCTTAGCTCCCGACCTCAAAGAATATGAAAATTCCAGAAGGTCAGGAGCTAGGGGCAATTGTGTGGGGGCGTTTTCGTAATACCAATTGGGTTCGTCCTAATCTCGGTCTCGTAACCCCGAAGCAAACTACTAGGCCCACCTTGGCACCGCCCCGGGTTCGGCGTCCGGATTCTTGTTAGTATCGGTAAGGGCACGAACTGGCCTCGTCTCAGCTCCACTATTGGCTTGTCCATCTCGGTCTCGGTGTCTTCAGTTGACCGAGATAAGCGCCAAACGTCAATCATAATTAATGCAGTGTTAGGGTGTGGCGGCGTTGCAGAACGAGCTGTCAGATAGGGCATGCGTCTGATAAGGAGTTGACCTTATAATATGGTCATGTCCGCAGCCATACAAGGTATGGACTGATGGGACAGAGCTTTCACCTACCCCCACTAAAGGTACAAGGTATGGCCTTATCAGATGTTCCCTTTTTACCTACCTCTACTAAGGAAACTCTTGATGGACCTCAGCGTCTATATATATGTACATGAGGTGAGTCCAACGAGATAAGTCTGAAGATTAGAAGTACTTTCATTCTTTCTCTTCCCCACTCATCCTTTGTGCAGTGACTGAACTGACTTAGGCATCGGAGGGCCTTGCGCTGACAGCCGCCAGGGTCTCTGATCCTTTGTTCCTCTTTCTATTTCAGTTTTTCAGCCAGCCAAACCTTCCCAAAGAAGTTTTGCATCATCTAAGTAAGTCCGCGAGTTTTTTTGTACTAACAATAATTTAATATAACGATGCCAAAAAAGTTCCGTAGAATATCGTCTCGGCACAATATGATCTCAGCACAATCTGATCCGAGCACAAAATTGAGAATAATACAAGAACGATGCCAAACAGGCCCGAAGTTAACTTGTTGCATGACATTTTTTTGTGAACAAATTATAAAAGAAAGATAAAAAGGCAATTTAAAAGTTATCTTTTGAAATTTGCAAAAGTGACTTGAAAATCTGTCTCAACATCTAAATAGCCCCAAGTTATTACCGCTTCAGGGTTTAGGGTTTGATAGTGAGACATCTCTCTATCCACATATTCACACAAGAATTGATCCCCGAGTCCAACGACTTAGGAAGGGTGTGTGAGTATCTAAGAAAATAAATTATCACCATTTTAGACAATTTCATAAAAAAAAGCTCATATGATAATTGAGCCAAAGAGTTGTATATATTTTTTACTCCCGATCGAGTTGTGATCAAACCCTTTCAGCTGATGGCCCCTTATAATTTCCAGAGATGACCTCATGGAACATTTCGATCTTGTCTTTAGTAGCACCCAACTTCCCACAAAGGTATAGTCTTGTTGACAACAAGTAGGGCAAGAAGCCCAGTTTATTAATTGAGTTAGATGTCAAACAGCTGTGAACAAGCATTGAGACAGGTTCCTGGATTCTGTTTGATCAGGGAATTGTGACTCCTGGTGAACAAATAGTCTCATCAGTGGGCATCTTTTTAGAGAAACAAGTGTTTACCATTGGGCTACGTTTGACCCACAATAAAGAGGTTTTCCTGTTAAGTACTTAACACTATAGATAGTTTAGCACATAAGAAGAACATATAGTAATACCCATTTTGTTCAACAACCTGTGATAATCATGGAACCTGCTAAGCATCTGACAACACGTTTCCCTTCTCCCATCGTTTTTCTTTCCTAATCCTCTTAAACCTTGAAATAATAGTGGATTACCCAATTTTTGCTTTATATTGACACCAAAGTCCCTTCAGTGTTTTTTCCCCACGCACGCAATGTTTCGGTTGGCACATACGGCCAGATTTCTCTGCACTGTATTTGACTTTTCTCTGCACTTATCTTCTTCCTTTCACACGCTCCTCACATTGCCTGCTTAAGATAATTAGGAAATCGTGTGACGCGTATGTCTCTGGTCCCATATCAAATTAAGTAAGGTAGATGCTAATGGAGAGTAGATCCACATATCTTTACCGAATACACATTTCGAGCATATTTCGTAATAGGTGAGGAATTCATAGATCTGATGATTTTTCACTACAACTAGAACAATGTTTTCTCTCTTGGTATTTATGTAGTTGATATTTCACATTGATACCGGTGTGTTTCGATATATATAGATGAGAAAAATAGGTAGGGTTCGATGTGCAAATTCAAAAATGAAAATCCTAATAAATGAAGATTTTCATTGGTCGGATATGAATATCCTAATATAGAGGATTTTCAAATCTTATGGGGGTGGTCGAATATGGAAATCCTAATAAATGAAGATTTCCGTTGGTCCAAATCCTCAGGAATTTATAATTGCCAAACATGGATTCACCTTAGCTTTATGGAAATCGAAAGTCTTTTCTCTATAGATTTGGTTGCCAAACATGTCCTTCATCTAATCCATTCCATTTAGCCAGAAAAAAAAGAAAGAAAAAGAAAAAGAAAGAAACCATGTAGACATAGAAAGAGGAAAGATATGAAGAGAGAGAGAAGAGGGGTTGATTAAGAATTTAGAGGAAATTAAGGGAAGAGATTATGGGAGAGGCTTTGATTAAGGGTATTAGATTAAATTTAATTGCCTTAAAAGAGCCGTTTTTACAATTCTTTTTAGAAAAAAAGAGAGGTTGATTGAGAATTGGAGAAGATAAAGGGGAGAGGCTTTGATCAAGAGACTGACTAAAAGAGATTGAATTAAATTCCCTTACAAGATTAAAGGAAAGATTGATCTATCATCTGCTGAACTGGCGCAATTCTCATATCCAAACGAGTCACAGAATCTATAGGTGATCCCCCCACCTATTCCTAGACAATAAATCACAAAAAAAAATCTGGTATGCAGAATCCATAACCGATACCTATTAAAATAGCTACTAGCTAATATTAGTCATTTGACTATAATCAAAGCAATATTGCCCGTGACAGAATCTAATCTCTCCTCTATTGTCTTTTCTTGCTTCCTTATTTACCAATGATGATTTAATGATAACACATCTCTTTGGACTTGTTTCCTTACTAATGTTTGGTCCTTCTTTAATTGCAATGATTAAGAAGGCTGACGTGGCACAAGAACGGGCACAAGAATAAGTATATATATACATATATCCTACCACAGTAGTTTGACACATATACAATGAAAATGGAGATATTGGTCTTCTTCTCCCTACTGATCGTCCTTGTCACGGTGTCTCTCGCCCGGACCTTAGAAGAAGTTGATCCTTTGCAGGGTAAGATGATGTTGTCGTCATTGTAACTACTGTACTTCCTGCAGTAAATGATCTTTTTTTCATATATAATATAGTTGTGATCAGTTGTAATGACCTGTTTGTGCAATCAATTGATGGCTTTTAGATGGCCCACTTAGGTGGGTGGACTGGAGCTTGTGGGTGATCATTTGATTGGTTGGTACATGAAATAGCACACCCAAAAAAGAGAACCAGGGGTCCAGGATCTCTAAAGTCTAACCTTGTGATTTGAATTTTAAAGCATGAATAATAGTACCGTACTAGCTTTATAGGATCTTTTTCAACTCTACGCAAAAAAAAAAAAAGCTTGTCTTTCTCAAAGTTTTCTGTAGATGGGGATGTTAATGAATCGTCAAAACGCCGTTTTTGACTTGGGCTTTGATCTGATCACCTTTCTGGCCTCTTCCTGCAATATGCCATAGCGCTTCTTTAGGACTTGATTCGTCTTTTCTCCATTCCTCCTGAGATGCAGGATGCTCCCTTCTTCTAGTTTTACCTTATTGTATGTTTCGATATGTGCAGGCATAGCAGACGCTACCGTGAAAGGAGAGATGACTGCGCTCCAAAAGCATGTGTCTTTCTTTGACAGAGACAAAGATGGGATTGTTTATCCATCTGAAACATACCAAGGTTTCTAATGAGTCTTTCTAAGTTTTCTGGCAAAGATTAAATCTCCTTTGGGATTCTCATTTTTTCTGTGTGACACCCAAACGATTGCCTTATCTTTATTCTTGATTTTGTATTATTTTCATTTTTGCTTTGTCTTTCAGGGTTTCGTGCAATTGGCTGTGGTGTGCCCTTGTCGACGACCGCCTCTGTTTTTATAAACATGGCTCTCAGTTCCAAAACCCTACCTGAGGCAAGCTCTCTCTTTTTCTATGAATGACTCCAACTTGTCTAAAGTTCCAAACAAGTTACTTCTCAGTTTGTTGGGATACCTGCTTCTCACCTCAGATAAATCCCTTCATACCCCATGGTAACTGGTCTTATATCTCGGGTGGGGATTGAGTTTCTTAATGGATTTTCTACCGTAGAAGCGGACGTATTATTTGCAGATGGGATAGAAAAAGTAGAAAGTTCACTGAGGTTTTTCTCCCAAGGTCATATGAAATTTTCACAAACACAAGGTCTTATCAACCATGAACCTGCCTGATACTCAAATACAAGGCTAGTTTATTCTCTTGGGATGCATGTGTATGTTTTTGGTCTCCATCCAAAATTTCAAATAGATGTATACTGGATGGCAAAGACCAATTCCCCTACACAATTTCAAATGCAAGTTTTCCCAAGTCTGATTTGAGATTTTTGCTTTGGGACTCTCTCTATGGGAAGGAGTTCATTGTTACGCTACTGTATTTATATTACCTCCATGATTAAGTAAAGTTCTAATAGTCTATGATGTATGTATTCATGCAGGGACAAAAGGCTGATCCTAGATTCCCTATCTACATCGAAAACATCCACAGGGCCAAACATGGGAGCGACTCTGGAGTTTATGACGCCCAAGGAAGGTAAAGCAGAACTGACTCTAGTTTTATATCATTTTTCTAACCCAATGCTTTGAATGACGTTTTTGTGTAATTAATTAACTCTTCTGATGTCACTCATGTGTGTACCAGATCTTGATTCTTTTGCTTAATAAGTAACATCCATGACAAATAAATTTGATGAATGTGGAATGTTGATATGTGTCTGTGAACTCTTTATTGACTTCTATTTGAATAGATCTTCTCAAAGCTTGAAGTACCTGGATAACAAGGCGTCTAAAATTTTCCAAGCTCTTTATTCTTTATACTCCTTTCTATTTGATATGACTAGTGTCCTTTACTTATATGCCATGCATCACACTTTCAGCAATGTTCATCTCAGTATGTGCACACTTAGAACTTGTACATCTAGCAGGCTATTACTTAAAGGTGAAATCCAGCGCAATGGCCATTTTGACAATTTACTTAGAACCTCTTTCTTTGATCAAGTATTGAATTCCTAGGAGTTCTGATGTCAAAAGGGCTGAAGGTAAGTTAGCTATCCACAAAGGGCCATCAAAAACTCCCCTTTGGTAGGAGATGTTTGCCCAGCTAGCAGTCCAGTAAAAGCCAAATCTGAAGAAATGGAGTGTCTTCACCTTATTTCTTTCTCATATCTTTAATACTCTTTGTTTAGGATACACTTTTCTACTAATTAGGAGGTATGCAATTGGACCCCTAAAATACAAATGTGAAATTCTCTAGAGAAGGTGAGCACACTGCAAGCATTTCAATGAATTGTTCCAGAGTTTTAAATGGCAGTTCCTAGTTTTGACATTATAGTTTAGCTAGCCAGATAAACAGATCATTACTTTTGCTTGTCTAATTATGTAGAAGTTACAAATCATCTCCGGTATTTTTAATGGACTATTGAGTTTGCCGATAGTAGTTTTAGGACACATTGATACATTTCTAAATACCGCATACAAATACTGTATTTTGGCTTGAATCACTAAATCAATTTTCTTGTTTTGACATTAACTCATGAATTATTTTCGCTAGGTTTGTTCCTGAAAAGTTTGAAGACATTTTTCTCAAGCATGCTCATAGCAATCCTGATTCTCTCACATCAGACGAGTTGGATGAGATGCTAAAAGCAAATCGAATTCCCAAGGACGCGCCCGGAAGGTGGGTTTATCCTAATGAATTACATTTTAAACCATGTTTAAAGGTTGTAATTTCAAAGATGGATGCTCAAATGCAGGGCATACACATTTCTCAAACTGAAATCCACTCAGATCAGAGTATTGTTCACTGTTCACTTGTAGTGATCTTTTTCCGCCCCAAACATAACTTCAACTTGTATGATCTGAGTGGTCTGAAAGGGAAAATGTTCCCACAGTGCAAAATATGCTCCTTTGTAATTACAATTTAAAAAGTAGTGTTGTTGCTTCTGTAGTTTTTCATCATTGGATTTCTAAGGCAATGCAAAATGTTTTAATGTTTTCAGCGTCGCGGGCTGGACAGAATGGAAGGTACTTTACTCCTTGGGCAAGGATGAGAATGGTTTGTTGCATAAAGAGACTGTGAGAGGTGTTTTCGATGGAAGCCTCTTCGAACAACTGGAGAAGAAAGCATCAAGAAGGATGAATTAATTTTGATTGATGCTAGGATCCAGCTTGTTATGTGATTTTTATGTTGATGGCATGTTTCATTTTATATCAAATGCATCTTAAGAAATATGTTGCGAGTATTTAATGGAGGAATAAACCACATAATTTTGTAAGTGTTTGAATCAGATTCCTTGATTTGGATATCCTTAGCCATTGATCCTGAAGCCATTCACTTTATGGTCCTATGGTTTGGGTGAGCTCTACATTACAATTGGACAGAGTGAAAGCATATTAAGAAGCACTTAGTAAATTCAATGTTATCATTGATCTCTACCCATGTTATGTATGTAACTTGCATGTCTTCTTCTGTCACATAGATCTATGACTATGAGCAGCCCGTCTCTGTTGTTGATTAGATAACTCTCTGATTCTCTAATGCGGAATATTATGCAATTACGATTTAGGACCAGTGTAGTAGTATAATTTCAAACTTACAATGCAAACATAGTCCTATAGCAACTAAACTACTCTTGAAATTAAAAAATTAATGTCTTAAGAGCTAGGATTGAGTCATGTTGACGGTAGAGTGAGAAATACACAATGCCCTTATAAGAAGATTGGAATCAACCGAATTAAAAGGTGAAACATGCAATCTACACACATATAGATCCTATCCATCAACAAAAACAAAAGTTAAGACCACAACACTTACATTCCAACTCACATCTTAGTTAGCCCTCTTACTAGTATTATTACTATCATTACTAATTTTGTTATTTGAATTTGGATTTCTCAAAGCTTGCTGGAGATTGGGATGTTCCTGGATCGAGATTTGGTGCTACCATCCTTGGGAACAACGATCGTCAAAACCCCATTTTCTACCTGTGCTTTGATCTGATCAGCCTTCACATTCTCCGGCAATACGATCTGGCGAGAGAAATCTCCTTTCCCTCTTCCTGCAATATGCCATATTTCTTCTTTCGGACTCGATTCCTCTTTCGCACCTTTCGAGCTGATCTGCAATACGTTCCCTTCTTCTAATTGAACTTTTATTTCATCCCTACTCAAACCTATAACCAAAAAGCCAAAATTTAATTAGATTGATGATTAGAAGGAGAAGAAGAAGAAGAGTGTTGGAATTTGGGGGAGTGCGTACCTGGGACGTTGATTTTGAAGATGTGGTTATTGGGGGTTTCGATCCAGTCGATCTGGGCCGTTAATCCGGGGGAATCGCAGGAGATCATGGGGATCCATGAGAAGGAACTGAAAGGATCGAAGAACGACATTTTTTTTTTCCCCCTTCTCTGTAAACGCCACTACGTATAGGATATGTGGGGATGATGATAGTAGTAGTATTTAGGAGAGGGAGAACGGGGATCCCCTGTTTGGACCAAACAGGGGATCCTCTTCCGGGAGGGAAGGAAGGTTCTGGAGTCCGTTATCTTCTTCTCTGTTCCAGAAAGTGCTTTGCGATAACTCTAACATGCTCTCGTGGGAGATGATGACACGAGTGAATTCATGGGTTGGGTTGTAGTCGGTTCATCAGTGTGAGGGTGCAACTTGGGCCAAGCCGGGTCTGAAAGTTGACATTCAGGGTTTTGGGCTCCCAAGTGTCAGAAAAATTGGTTGGGACTCGAGTTGCAAATGGGTATTTGATGGTTAAGTATTTGAAATCCTGGATTCGGAGTGAAGTGAATATTGAAACTGTTGTTTTGTAGCAAATCGTAGTTCTAGATCGACTCGCATAATTGAATGAATGTTTGACTAGCTTAAATCCAAATTCATAACCAGACATAGGATTCGGGACATTCGGATTCATAATTGAATCATTGCATGTTCAGACTTGAGGATTCATGTACAACATCATTATACTTATATATTAAAAACTTATAGGTTCTAAGGGTTTAAATATCTGATAGTTCACAAAGCTTTATTGGAAAATATTTAAGTGAGAACTAGTTCTCACATATTATATGAGATCTTCTTTACTGGAACCTAAGACTGAACTTTTGAATCGAGGGTTGGATATTTTTTTGAATATGAATCCATTAAACTTATAGGCCACGGATGAAGGGGTTAAGGGCATGGGTTTGGGGTCAAACTTAATATTTGGGGTGGTCTCACATAGATCTTTCCATCCTCCGGTCCCATCCCCAAATGGGGCCCACAATTGAGTCTCATAAAAAAGTTCTCATATTTTATGTGAGAACTAGTTCTCATTTGAATATTACCTTTACTTATGGTTACTTATATACCATCCAATAGTCTCACTTGGTTATTAATTTTTTTAAAGCTCTTTTATCCAATTATCTATTGCAGTCTATTTCTTATTTCATGATCTAGATTTGGAGCTGAACCCCCTTTCTAAGTCGATGTCAGATCCGCATACAACATATAAGCACCATGTTATATCTTGAACCGGATCTATATAGATAGATCCAGGTTTGAATCCTCCATGGTTCTGCCATGGATTCGACCTTTTTGCATCCCCATCTGGAGCTTAACCCCAGTATTTGACTTTTAGAGAAATACACTATGAGTTTGGATCATCTGAGGCACAAGAGATCAATGAGATTGCTTGTGAAGCTCACTTCTAAAAGACTCAAACTACTCATGACAAATGCCCTTTTTCTTGTATACATATATGGTGTGTTCTTCAATTCCCACATTTCATTTTAGTTGGAGTTCAGCCAGATGCTGCATCTGCAATCTTCCACCAATAGATCTACATCAACAAATCCAAAAGAGATTCTAACCAATTGATGACTATGTGATGAATGATGAGCTACACTTGGTTTTTCAGTATTAACCTGAAATAAATGTTTTGAGGGCTTGACCCTAAATTCCTTACCACATTGATCAAAGTATGCTATAACAATAGTATACACTAGAAGAAAATTAAGCTTGTGGACAGATCTCATGTATAAATGACACATATGGTCTATTCAAGAACTTAAGATCAATCCAAACCATCCCCGTGAATCTACCTTGGTGAATTGATGCTTATCTCAGTTTGAAGCTGAGATGCCAATATCATCTACTAGTTGATTGAGACATATATACTAAAAGATGCACTTATAAACCATTTAAAATTGTGGCCCTAAAATCAATAGTTACGATGGTTTGATTACTACTAATTTATTGCATTTCTCTTCTTAATCCCCTAATCCTTAAGTTTGACATGCATGCAGGTGGGCCTTGTTTTCTAAAGCGAACAAGGTGTATTAATGCTGTCCATTTTAGGGCTTATTTGTTTGCATTGAATTGAATTTTATGTGAATTCATGCTAAAACTGAGTTCCAATAAAAGATTATTAAAAATGATAAAGTGAAGGATATAGGATGAAGATGTACGTGAGACCCTAATTTTTTTCGAATTTGATTTATAAGGATAATAGTTGGGCATTCATTTTTCATCTCCTCTTAACTGATTTTCAATAAAAATAAGATTATTTTTAATAGCCAATTATAGATTTTCACCTTTGTTCATTCAATTTTAGACACTTAATTAGCCTAATAAATCTTGAAAATCCGATTGCACGGAAAATAAATCAGCCTTTATAGACAATGTAGAACCGTATAAGCACACGTCGACATGACATACTAAAAAAAGTTAAGAAATCTGAATAACAATTTAACAAAAGCAGAGAAGTTGATAAAGAAGATAATCCGGCCAAAAATCTAGGCTAAAAAGTCAAAAAAAAAAAAAAAATGGTCGAAAAGTCAAAATTATAATTCTAGACTGCCTATACGTCGACAGCCTAGATTACTCATGCATGCACATTAATAGCATCGATCAGTCAATGTCGACCTAAATACTTAGTTGAATTTTGTTATCTTAGATGGTGGCACTCATCTCCAAGTGTGTCATCCTTTACAATATGAGTCCGGATCCTCTATCTCACTTTACATATGCTTAGCGTGAGCAGTCCATTTTGCAGTTGAAGCGAATGGAAGCATATGCACGTACATAGTCCAGTCTAGGTGAGCACATGTAAGGTGCAATAGAGCCATAGAGGATCTGTACTCTTACAGTACTTACTTTGATTCAAAATTTGCCATATCGTTCCAAATTGTCTTTCTAAATGCCCTATTATCAATCAAAGTTTGCCTTCATTATGATTCAAGACCTATTAATACCTCATTTCCTCTCTACGTTCTCACGTATTTGTCAGATTTTTTATAGTTAATTTGATTTATTTTGTTCTAAGATATTAATAACTGATATCTACATTGGAACGCTGTAGGCTCCATGTGATCCATCCAACCCCCTCACACCAACTGCATTGTGAATGTCGCTTCTTGGTTTTGGCACCCATCCGAATGGAGTTTATCTTTGGATTGAAATTCAAGAAAGAAATATTATACAATCTAAAATTAGTGTTTTAGGATAATGGATCATGGGATTAAAATATCTTATGAGCTTGATTTATATAAGTTCCAAACATGCATTTCACATTTAGATCATCCCATCCGCACCTCCTTCATCATAGGATAAGCCTCACAAGGCAGAATATATAGCTACGTGCAAGACATCTACTCTCCCACATGGCACTTTACTTATAAATATATCAAACTGTTGGGTTTTCGACTGATGCGGTAATCATTCGTCTTCACTATCAAAGCTGTCAGGGGCGGATCCAGGATTTTTAATCTGGAGGGGTTGCACTCAGTGGTGGATCCAAGATTCAAAATCACTGGGGATACGATTAAGTAGTAGGGGGTCTGGGGGCAACGGCCCCAGAATTTTTTTTTGGGTTATTTATATGATTGCAAATGATTTTTTCTTCATGCTTGAGAAAAAACAATACACAAAAAAAGTAGTGGACCTTTTACATACACTATCAGTAACTAATACACAGAAAGGTGCATTCAAAGACAGGTAGTTTGTAGATTTCCACTGCATTGCAAATCATGCCTAGCCAACTCTTTCGTCTGCTCAAATGACAAGGACCCACGGCTTCCGAAGCTAACAAATAGCACGGACCCACGTGGCTGATCATCCAACCATATCAGCCAATTTGGCTTGGGCCCATCAGCCATGCCGGTTGAGCTCGACTGCACAAATGGCCCAACCGAGTAGATGGGAGGATGGCTCGGTTCGTCCCTCAAATCCATTAGAGTCTCCGGCTCCAACTCCGCAATGCTATTTACGAGAATGCCCTTGGCTTGTTTGAAACGGCTCCCATGGTGCAGAAACCATGTGTAGGTCTGGTTCGACCGGTCTTGAGCCGCATCCACCAGGTCTTCTCTAGGGATGGGTCTGCAACCGGGCAACTTCAACGGTTCAGATGAGAAGTTAGAGTCTACCGTCGGCAAATGGATATCGACAGACAACGACAAGAAGTTACTGGTGTAGAGGAGGTATGATGGGACCCCAACTTCTCCGGCGACATCGAAAGCATCGGTTCCGAAGAGATCGACGACTAGCGCGACGAGGCGGTGGGTGGATGCAAGGTTCTTCAAAACATGGCGAAGGGATGGGATGGAGCACTTGTGTGTGATGGATATGAGGGTTCTTCAAAACTAGTTTTTTTTTTTTTTGGCTGAAAGCTGGGGTGGGCTGCAGCCACCCCAGGCACCCCCTAGATCCGCCCCTGATTAAGCTGGCCGCAGCACGTTCGGGCGTTTGGGCTACTGGATTCCAGTTACGTGCCACAGTTACAAAAGCAACCCCCCAAGATGGCAAGAAGTGCCAACCAATATTCCTCAGTTCACACCCCATTAATGCCCCCCAGATTCTCTCTTTTACCTAACAACGCCTTCTCTTTCTCTCTATCTAGTTTCTTGCTTTCTTCCTCTGAAAGAAAGAAAATCAGAGTTTTTCAACATGGAAGGCATAAGTCTAATCCCATCCACATATATCTTTCAATTAGTATATTTTCAATCATTTTATTATATGTTTGTATATGTGCAGGTATAGTAGTTAATGGAGAACAGAGTGCCCTCCAAAAGCATGTTGCCTTCTTTGACAGAAACAAAGATGGAATTATTTATCCTTCTGAAACATTCAAAGGTTTCTGATTAAGACTTTTTTAATTAGAGTTTAACTTTTTTTATTAGTTGTTGCATTAGGGGAGTGGGTGTCTGTTATATTTTCTTTTGGGCTTTGTGTTTCAGGGTTTCGTTCAATTGGTTGTGGTTTGATCTTGTCGACAGTCGCCTCTCTTTTTATTAAAAATATAATAATATATATAATTATCCTATTCCAAAATACATGGTCCATTATATGGTGAATATTGATTTGGTCTCGGCCAGACCGTAGAGTTCATAGATTGGTGTGCCTTTGAGTGGAGTGAATGGTGTGGACGGATGGTACGCAGGCTACATCATCATAGTGATGAAAGATCTACAAAAGTTGTTATAAAAAAAAAATCCACAAAAGTTCCCATCCAGAGATCTGGGCTCTATATAGACTACGTTAAATAAATCCAACTTTGCTCAACTGTGGATGTCATCTTTCCTTAAGGGCACGTTTGTGTACATGTAATTTCCGAGGAAATTGGAAATTGCCACATCAGTAAAATCCATGAGTTTTAAATTCTTTAGAAAAGTTTTTCCGCGGAAGTCAAAATTTTATGTTTGGTGCAAAAAGGTTTTCCTCGATGAATTAGTGCTAATGTTGTTTGGTGCAACTATGGATTTCTTTAGGGAAAACCATTTTTTAGTGAAAACTATTGGGTGGGTGGGTTGGTATGTGTGTGGGGTGGGTGAGGTTGGGAGGAGAAGAGGAAGAAATAGGGTGGTTGGGTGGAGTGAGGGTGATAGAGAGGAAATTGGGGGGTCGGTTTTCCGTGGAAATGGACTTCCCATACCCCCCATAGGAAGTCTATTTCCATGGCTAGGAAGGAAAAAGCTGACGTGGCGAAAAAGCATTTCCGCGGAAAACTGCCGTACCAAACACATGAAAAAGAAGTTTTCCGCAGAAAACTACAACCTTTTCCGCGGAAATGGGCTACACAAACATGCCCTAAGGGCACGTTTGTATACACACCCTTTCCGCGGAAAGAGGAAATTGCCACGTCAGCAAATTCCATAGAAATGAAAACCTCGGAAAAAGATTTCCGTAGAATTTAGAAATTCATGTTTGGTGTAAAAAGAGTTTCCTCATAGAATTGGTGCAGATGTTGTTTTGTGCGACTGTGGATTCCTTATAGAAAATCAAAATTTCTTATTTGTTGATATAATTTTTGGAAGAAAAATAACATAACATGTATATTATTTATTTAACATTAAATAATAATTTATGTAAAGAAATAAAAAATGAAAAAGTTATAGGGTTTTTGGGTTGAAATAGACAAGAGTGAGGAAAAGAGGGAGAAGTTTTCCGAGGAAAACCATTTCCCATACCCTCCATGGGAAACTCATTTCCACAATTATCAAGGAAAATGCTGACGAGGCAGGAAAGCATTTCCAATGAATTGTTCAGCACCAAACGCCGGAAAAATGGATTTTCCGAGGAAAATCGTCAACTTTTCCGCAGAAAAGTGTTACACAAACATGCCCTAAGTGTGGATGTCTTCCCCTCCCGTGCGCACACACAGACTCGCACTCTGCTTTGTGAATGTCCTAGGCTTCTCTAGTTTTTGGCACCCGTCGGGATGGGATTCATCATTAACTGAAATTCAAAAAGAATAAATTTACTTTCTAAAATTGTTTTTTAGGGTCAATGAGGGTTGGCAAAAACTAACTCAACCCGTCAATCCAGCACTACCCGACCCACATATGACCTGCACAACCCGACCCGAGTAATATACGGGTCGGTTGCGTCTCAAGCTTTTCTAACCTGCATTTGAACGGGTCGGATTAGGGCAACCTGTTTGTCCTTTTATTTTGATATATTAATTTTTTATTTTACGAGAACTTTATTTTATTTCTATTAGTTTTGCTATTCTATTTCTATAGTCACTATTTAAAAAAAATATATTCAATACTCATTGTATAAATATTTCATTAACTTTGTTTTTTTTCTCAAGTATACCCTTTGTTTACTTACTCAAGAATATTTTTTTGTGCTCTTTTCTCTTAGGAGGATTGTGTATATGAAGAAAATATAATAGATATGACAAAAAGAAAATGAAATAATCAAGTAATGGTTGAGTTCATGCTAGTTAATTTCCACATTATTTTCTCTATATGCCGACACAAGCTAAAGAGAATGGTGAATTATAGCATCATTGTCCAGGTGTAGACCTAGACTTTCAATCCAATATCAATTGAGCTTAAGTTTGATTTAAGATCCTATATGAAACAAATTAACATTAGGCTTATCATAACCTAAGCAGAGTTTGTCCATATTGCATATCATGATCGGTTTTAAATTGCACTAATAAGATTTAAAAAGTTTAGAAATGTTCATTTAGATCTATCTTATTTTTTTAATTAACTTATTAGCTTGGGTCTAATTTAAACTCTAGGTATGGTTAAAGCACTGGAGAACTCTTATTAATAAATTTAGTGCAAGTTGTGCCGGTCAACCCAACCTGCAATGGTTATGCAGGTTAATGCGGGTTGGATTGGATCTGGTTGACCCACGATGGGTGCGGATTAGGTGTTTCTAGCAGCTTAATAAATCGATCGGATGTGGGTTAAGTGCATCTAACCCGTTTAATAAACAGATCCAACCCGTTTAGTCCAGTCCGACCCTTTTGCCACCTCAATCATGATGATGGTTAAACATTATCTAATGGACTCATTCAAGTTTCATACGTGCAGTCCCCCACTTCTTTCATTGTTGACGGCGCCCCAAATGGGCGTCACATGAGAGAAGGTAGGAAGAGTAGCTACGTTAAAGACATCATATAACTTAAACTATTAAACTATTGGTGGTTCGACGTATCCGTTCAGCATATGTCTTCACTTTCAAAGATGGCCCCGCACGTTTCGGCACTCTGGCCAACTGATTCCAGTTACGTGCCACAGTTACAAAAGCAACCCAAAAATGGCTAGAAGCGCCAACCATGCCTCAGCTCACACCCCTATAAAAATCCTCGATAGCGAGTCTTCTCTTTCACAAACTCTCTCTCTCTCTCTCTCTCTCTCTCCTCTTTGTGTAGTTCCTTGTTCTCTTCTTCCAGTGAAAAAACAGAAGAAACTCAGAATTTTTCAGCATGGAAGGCATGAGTCTAATCCCATCCACATATATGTTTCACATAGTATCTTTTCAATTATTTTATTATATGTTTGTATATGTGCAGGTATAGTAGTGAATGGAGAGCAGAGTGCCCTCCAAAAGCATGTTGCCTTCTTTGACAGAAACAAAGATGGCATTGTTTATCCATCTGAGACATTCAAAGGTGTCTACTTAAGTCTTTTTTAAAAAGTTCTTAACTTTTTTATGGGGATTTGAAAAACTAATTCCCCTTAAATTCTATTTCCCCAATTTTATGACAAAAAACCTATTCATGTCACCTGAGTCATTTGACTCTAGTCCACAAATTTTTTTTTTTAAACTTTTAGCCATGAATCCCATGATATCATGAGTTTAAAAACCCATGATATCATAGGATCTAGGTCCAGATAAAATGACTGCCTAGGCTTTTCAACTTTTAACATTTGGATTCAGTGATATCATGCATGTTTAAACTCCCATGATATCATATGATATGGGACTGAAAAGTTAAAAAAAGGGTATCAGAGTCATTGATATTATTAAATTTTTAGTTATGAAATTGGGAATGCAGGATTTAAGAGAGATTGATACGTCAAATCCCCTCTTTTTATTAGTTGTTGCATTAGGGGAGTGGGTGTCTAATATATTTTCATTTGGGCTTGGGACAATTACCATACGGAAGGTGTTAAAGCTGATAATTACCCCGGATCAGCCAGAAAATACATATTTTACTGCAGACCTGTTCGATTTGTGGGATATCGCAAGTTATGATATCTTACGGACAATCAGAAGGAGGAAGATTTGAACAGTCCGTTTTTTTTTTCTTTTTTCCTTGACTGTGGGATTATCAAACCACCATCTAAACCGTTGGATAGTTGTATGAGTGTAATAACTAACATCGCATCAAACTTGAACCGTTAATCTATCACGGTTATTGAGAAATTGCTCAAGTGATTGTGGGATATCATAATAAGTCAGGATAACCTACATATTAAACATGTAAGGTAAATATATATTTTCGACTGTATTAGGGTATTGTAAGCTTTAGCAACTTTGGTATTGTAATTGCTCCTTTTGACTTTTGTGTGTCAGGCTTTCGTGCAATCGGCTGTGGTGTGATCTTGTCCACGGCCGCCTCTCTTTTTATTAACATGGGTTTCAGTAGCAGCACCCTTCCCAAGGCAAGTCCTCTCCTCCTCCTCTCAAGTCTCAACCTAATCCTCTACGTTTGAACTGGGCATCATGGTCACGTGCAATGGCAGTGTTGCAACTCGCTACTCAGATGGGTCTAGCATTTGAGCCGCTAGATTGGGTTGGGTTCACTTGATGCATGTTGTGAAGCTAACAATCTTCAGAATTCTTGAGGCCAGATCCATTTCTGGCCACATGCCTGGCGTGACTTAGTACTTTTGGAACGAGTCAATTCAACACCGCCAAAGTTTCCAGTGTCCTTAGGTCCACTCAGACCCTGCTGAGCACCCGTGCTCATGATATGGTGAGCATACTTTTTCATGGGGCTCACATAGAGCCTGGTCGAGTTGACTCTAATGTTCTGATAAGCTGCAACGCTTGAATTATTGGAGACATGATCAGAATGGTCAAAGAGTTTGATAATTCTTGGAGTCATTCAGAGTGGTCAAATAGTTAGTCCCACCATGCATGAGTCTTGTTCAAGTGATACTGATCTTTGAATTGACTAATAACAGTTATAAAGGCAATATGCGTAGAAGCTTGCCCAAGTCATTCTATTGAATACCTTTTATGTGGGGAGTAGTATTTTGCCCGTGGACCATGATCTCTTGAATAGTTCTAGACATCCTCAAGTGGCCCTCTGCCTTTTGCTACAGTGTATGTCCTTAAGAATTCTGTGATTCCTTTCCTTCCATATGAATTATAAAATAACGATGAGAAGCATCCTCCAAAAACTACGACCACTATCAAGAAAATGCCTTCCCATCCACGCCTTCGTTGCCTCTGTAATCTTCTCCGGGGCAACATTAAGCAACACCGCACCTGTCAATAAAGTGACCCCAAACACCTGACGCCACCTCACAGTGAAGAAAAATGTGGTTAACTGATTCCTCATTCTTTTGACACATCATGGAGAGATCTGAGATACTAGACGACGTTAGACCTCTTCTTCTCAAGTAGTCCGCTGCAGAAACATTTCTTGAAATGACTTCTACCTGGGGAGCAACCAACCCTAACCAAATTTGAGGAAAAGAGGTGGTAGAGGATAGGTTCCCCTTTCAATGCCATGTAAAAAGCCTTCACTAAGAATTTCCCGAATATGGAAGGCTTCTAAATTCGAGAATCCTTAGAGTTCCTGCACAAAAATACGTTAGAAAGAAGACTCAACAACTCCTAATATTGCACTTTTTTAGAAGAATGAAGACTTATGCTAAAAGAAACACCCCACAAAGTACAACCCTTCATCACCTCATAGCAATCACTAACAATACCCTCCTTGTTGGATAACACTCTAAAGACTCTGGGGAATAACTCACACAAGAGACCCACCCCCACCCAGTCATCCAATCAAAATCTAATAAACCTCCCTTCCCCCATAACAAAACCGACACCTTTGGACAACAATTCTCCACAAATAGAAGAAGAGTCTCCAGCCGAAGCAATAACACCCCCGCAAAGTTGACCTGGGGTACCTCGGACTGGGAATATGCCACTACCCCAATTGGTCATCACCATACTTATTAGTGATGACTCTCCTCCAAAGAGGCCCCCTCTCATCCCCAAGTCTCCACCACCATTTAGCCAATAAAGTCGTGTTCTTGATCTCTAAACTACCAAGACCCAACCCCCCATTGCATTTTGGCTTAATTACCTCACTCTACTTAACTAAATGTAATTTCTTCTTATCAACCCGACCCTCCCATAAAAATCTCCTCCAGATGCTCTCCAACCTATTCCCCACTTCCTTCAGGATTTTAAAAAGCGACATAAAATAGATGAGAATGTTAGATAAGCATGCTCTTATCAATGTGATTCTATCTCTAAGGGATATGTGATGTTTCTTCCAAGATGACAACTTCTTTTCAACTTTAACAATAACTGGATCACATAATGATCTTGAATTCTACTTCGCCCCAATAGAAAGACCTAGATACATGAAAGGGAGACTTCCTGATTTACAATGGATCATGGCTACCAATGACTGAGTAATCTCTTGGGGACACCCAACCCCAACCAATTTACTCTTGTAAATATTAACCTTTAGATTACATACCATCTGAAAGCACCTTAAAATTGTTTTTAGAGCCATAACTTCTTCCCTCCTAGTTGAGCTGAATAGAATAATGTCATCCGCAAACTATAAAAGAGAAATTGCCTCACCATTTTTGCAAGATTTGAAACCCTCAATCAGTCCCATTACTTTTGCTTTCATCAAAAGCGCACCCAAGGCCTCCACCACAATTGTAAAAAGAAAAGGGGAAAGGGGATCACCTTGGCGAATACCTCTAGAGGCTTTATTCAACTCTGAAGGAGAGCCATTGATTAAAACTGAGAAAGAAGTAGTAGAAATGCACTCCCTCATCCACCCTCTCTGGGTTTCTCCAAAACCAAATATGAGAAGCATGTAATCAATAAAAATCCACTCCACATGATCCTAAGCTTTCTCCAAATCAATTTTGAAAATAACACCCCCAGCCTTAGACCTCTTTCTTGAATCAATGAGCTCATTAGCAACCAACACACGATCAAGAATTTACCTCTTTGCCACAAAAGCTCCTGGAGTAAGACTAGTGATGAGCAAGAGAACCGTCTTAAGCCGATTAGCTAAGAGCTTTGCCAATAATTTATAAAGGCAGTCCACAAGACTAATAGGTCTATAATCATGTAATTCCACCGGATTAGGGAGTTTAGGAATAAGGGTTATAAAAGTTGCATTCATCTCCCTATTAATTCTACCCCTCCTATGAAACTCAGAGAGCGTATCTCTTACATCCTCCTTGAGGAACTCCCAACTAGTTTTAATGAAAGAAAAATTGAAACTGTTCGAACCCGGGGCTTTATCTCCATCGCATTCCTTTAATGCTTTTGACACCTCCTCTTCCTCAAACTCTCCTTCCAACAAATTTTTAACCTCCAAATGAATTATTGGAAAAGAAACACCATCAAGTTTAGGCCAATTGAAATACGCACCCTTATAAAGGTTCTTCGAAGAAATGTGCAACCTCATCCTTGATCTCAGGAGGACTATCAAGAACTCTACCATCCCGTCGCACCTTCCCAATGAAATTCATTTTGCAATTTTGTTCTTCCAATTTGCTCTTATATTTAACCCTTTCTCATTCTCTGTTGTTGATAATCCCTTTGAGTAACATATTGTTGACCAGTTGAGAGACCTCTAGTCTCTCATTTGTGTTTGAGATGTTCTGTCGTCTTACTTCATTATTTTTCTGTCATGTGTGGTGGCTAGGCATAGGGAAAAGTTCAGGAAGGTTTATAGAACAAAAGGAAATCTTGTGAAAACCAATTTGAGTTTTACTTTGTAGTACTCAGCCACCCAGAATGATGAGAGATGGATTATGCTAAAAACAAAAGCAGCAATTTCTGACCTTTTGAGGGTAGTATTCAATTTCTGAAAAGTTAGATGATGATTTGTCTCTCCGGAGGGCTAGTATTAAATTTCTGGAAGTTAGATATTACTGCATTGGATTGTTAGAGTGTAAGACTGAGGAATTTCCATCCACATGGGTGCTGATCCTATTCAAATTGCCATGTTTACAGACGAAAGGCCCATAATTTATTGGATATGCGGTAAGATCGTTCTCCAAGAGAAAGACTATTAGGATCTGATTATGGTGGTCCCTACCTCCTTGTCAGTTCTGCTCAACCATACATATGCCTGATACTAAAATACAAGATCAGTTCATGCTCTGGGGCATCCATTGTGTATGTTACTGGTCCTCACCAAATTTCCGAAGAGAAGAATACTGGAGGGCAAGTCCAATTACCCACACAATTTCACATCTGACTTTGCTCAAGTCTGATGTGAATTTGCATTGGGATTCTCACCATCAGGGTCCTTTGATTGTGTCACTATATTGATTTATTGCATAAATGATTATAAGAGAAATTCTAATGTTCCTCTAATGATATCTAATGATACGTATGTATTCATGCAGGGAAAAAAGGCTTTTCCTCGTTTCCCTATTTATGTAGAAAATATCCACAAGGCCAAACATGGGAGCGACAGTGGAGCTTATGATACAGAAGGAAGGTAAAGCAGGACTGACCTTAGTTTTAAATCAACCTTTTGACTGAGAATGAGTAAAGTGAAGTAGGTATGAATGACCCTTTTTACGGAGTAATTTCTTTGTTACTCTAACAAGGTCCACATGTGATGGCACACATGCTGGCACAAGATCTGGACTCTTTTTTACTGTGGAAAAGATAAAGCCATGGAGCATTGTGTCTTACAAGCAACAGCCATGATAATAGATGTGATAGATGTGGAATGTTGGTGGTTCTACTGGTTCAATGGATTAAAGGGTTTTGTAACCCTGGTCCACACGTTTAGCATTCTAATCAATGGTTCGTTGGCTTTTATTTGAATAGTTCTTCTCCTTGCATGGAGTACATGGCTCACAACAACCATTCGGGCTAGTTTTGCAAGCTCTTTAATATTTATACTCCTTTCTATTTGATATGGAGAGTTTCCTACCAATTGCTACGCGTCACACTTTTGAGCATCCGTGGTTCAGGTTTTGGCCCACAAGAAGTTGTACATCTTGCTGGATATTTGCTTACAAGGTGAAACCCAGCGCTATGTCCATATTGACAATTTGCTCAGGACCTGTTTGTTTGATCTTGAATTCGTCGCTAAAGTTGGGTGGGAGATGATTACCCAGCCAACGTTCTGTCAAAAGTCAAATGTTAAAAAAGTGAGGGTTTGATATAAATCCGCCTTATATCCTTCATACCCCTCTTTAATTCCTTTAGAACTTGGAACCACTTTTGCTGTGAATCCGTAGAAATTTGATTTAAACTATCCAAATGGAACCCCTAAAATGTAAATGTGAAAAGTCAGTCTCTAGTAGAAGGTGAGCGCACTGCAAGCATGTGTTGTTCCTTTCGAGGCGTAAACGGCCGACTGTTCCTAGTCTTGACGTTCTAGTTTTCAGGTCATGAAGACTTGATGATTCATGTAGTTGAGCTAGCCGGATGAACAGTTCATATCTTGTCCATGCGTAACTTTGCAGAAACTACGAAGCAACAAATGATATTTGTCTGCAATCCTTAGTGAAACCCTCGAATTATTGAGTTTTTTTCATAGTGGTTAAGGTCTAAGGAGACATTGATTCTTCGTAAAAATACATCAGATATACACTCCCATATATTTTACTTAATTACTACTTATATCTTGTTTCGACATTAACTTGTGTCTTTCACTAGGTTTGTGCCCTCAAAGTTCGAAGACATTTTCAGTAAGCATGCTCACAGTAATAAGGATTCTCTCACATCACAAGAGTTGAATGAGATGCTAAAGGCAAATCGGACTCCGAAGGACAATGCGGGAAGGTGGGTGCAGTAGAGTAAATTAACACATCCTAATGAACTACATTTTACACCATGTTTTACGGTTGTAATGTCAAAGAGGAATGCTCAAATTCAGGGCATGCACACACTAACTGAGGCACCCAATTATCAAGTGAAAGTCACTCAGATGAGAGTATCATTCACTGTCTAATTGTAGCGATGTTTTTTCACCCCGAACAAAAAATGTAAGATCTGAGTGATCTTATAGGGAAGATGCTCCACAGTGCAAAATACGTTCCTCTGTAATTACAACTTAAAAGTGGAGTTGCTTGGTTCAGTAAGTTCTCATTATTGAATTTCTCAAATTAGGTTGTGTAAAATGTAGTAATGATCTCAATTTTCAGGTTAGCGAGCTGGACAGAGTGGAAGATACTCTTCTTCTTGGGCAAGGACAAGAATGGTTTGTTGCATAAGGACACCGTGAGAGCTGTTTACGATGGAAGCCTATTCGAAAAGATGGAGAAGGAGAGAGCATCAAGAAAGAAGAATTAAGTTTGATTGATTACTATGATGCAACTTGTTATGTGATTGTATTTTGATTGCAAATGTTATTATATATCAATTGTATTTTGATTGCAAATGTTATTATATATCAACCTAAACTATTTGAACTAATGTGTCAGTTCATATGGCTTGATCAATAGCTAAGTTAGACCAACCTAACCTGCTTAATCTAATCCACATTATAATTGGTCGGTAGGAGATCAGAAAATCTTGATCCGTACTTAAACTTGTCAAACCAAAAGCATCGGGCATGAGTGAATGGCTAACTCAGACACCCATCTTACCCACTTAATCCTTAATTGGTTGGCTGCAGTTCAAGACATCTTAATACATAATTAAACATGACAACACCCCCCCTTTCCCCAAATCCACAAGTGAGCACATGCGCACGTACAAGTAATTAAATTCCCCCAACACCAAAATGAAATAGAAGGAACAAGAAACGAAATTACAAAATCTTCCCTACCTCTGTCAAATCCCCGTATTAATAACTGGCATCTCTCCATAGAGATACATTGGAATGTTGTAGGCTCCATATGATTCATCCAACCGCGTCACACCAACTGTGTTGTGAGTGTTGTAGGTTTCTTAGTTTTGGCACCCATTCAAATGGAGTTCATAGTTGGATTAAAATTCAAGAAAGAAAAATTATACAATCTAAAATCCGTATTTCAGGATTATGGATCGCGGGGTTAAGATGGTGTCACGACCCGGCCCCGAGATCAGAGTCGTTAGGGTTAACTCCCGGGTCGCGATGAACATACTTACTCCCGTAAACCCCGTTTAACCGAAGTTACAACGAAGCCTACAAGGGATCTTACATACAACCTGCCAATGTACAGTGCGGAATATACGAATAATATACATTGACAACCTATTTAAACAAAATGAATCATAAGGTCCATTTACATTGTTTCATACACCTAAGATCAACCACCGCATATGTAACACAATGCAGGGGATATCCTTCTATTACTTACAATACCAAAACAATTATACAAAACAGTTTCCAAAAGAATTTCCAAAAGATTCTATCTTCTTCTCTCTCAATCATGTCCACTCCGCTAAACCTCCTGGAGGTAGCGCATGGGCCGCCTCCGCTGCCTGGACGGTCTCCGAGGGACCGGCACGGGTAGTTGAGCCTGTAATATCATCAGTAATACCGTGAACACGACGGTTCAACAAGGTAACACATATCTATGACATTTCATAATTCCTATAATTCATCGTGTAACAATTCTAAGCAGCCCATAATAAACACAATTAACAATGACCATGATATACACGAGTAATAACGACAAATATGTGGCAACTACACTAGCAAGGGTTTCAACTCCATTCAATTCATTAATCTTCCAAAGGAAGCAATTCATAATCATTTCATTAATGATGTTCAATATTTCTTAGTGGCTTTTCCATATATGACTTTTCAGTCAATGACCTTTTGGTCCAAATAAAGTGGGATCTCCCAGTGTCTTGATCAGAGATCACCGGTGTCACCACGGGCTCCGGAACACCCCATTCTCATCTGCTGCAGCAGGAATAATCAATTCATTCATTTCTCATTTCATTCAATTCAATTTCATACTGAGTTCGGAAACCACTAGGTAGTGCCATGCCAAATCTGATAACAGTTCCTATTCATTTCAGTCTAGTGTTCAGTCCAACCTTAACTAACCATTGAGTGCAACTTTGGTTATCAATGCAAGTATTACTTTTGACGATATTACTTATATGATTATGCATTAAGATAACCCTAGTTAACACTTATGGAGGTACAACAATACTACTAGTCATAATTGACTCATAAGCGATGTCAATTTTTGTAAAATCCAAAACTCACTGGACTCGATTAGAGTCCCCCAATCGCGAGGACCGTTAGGTCCCAGTGATTGGCCAAAATTTCCCTCACTATGAATAAACTGGTCAATTTCGGTTACCTCGGCGGCTACCTGGCGGTTAGCCGCGACTGTGCAGGCGGCTAGCCGAAATTCGGCTGGCGGTTAGCCGAACCAAGTTCGGTCAGCACGCGGTCAGCTTTCCAGAAGCTGATTTTCTGACAGGAATTTCTGACCAATTTCGGTCAGCTCGGCGGTTACCCCGCGGTCACCTCGCGGTTACCTCGCGGTCACCCAGCGGCTAGCCGAAATTCCAATTTCGGCTAACCGAATTTTGGCGGTTAGCTTTCCAGAAGCTCGCCAAAATTGGATTTTCTGGCGGTTAGCTCGCGGTTAGCCTCGCGGCTAGCCGAAATGCGCCCAGAAACGCATTTTCGAGCTTCTGAAGCTCTGAACGAAAATCACATATTTGAACTCAAGGAGTTCATACAAGTTCTACAAAAGCTTAAAATCATAGAAATGCATATACTTGCCTCAAATGAAGCTTGATAGAGCAAATCCCCTCCTTTAGCTTGGATTGAGATGAAAACCACTCTTTGAAGCTTAGAACTCAAGAAGATCTCCCAAGAAAACGGCTAAGAAGAGGAAGGAGATGAATCTCTTTCACTTGCATCCACTCACCTTCACTCTTGATGAAGAAGAAATCACGAAAGAAGAGAAACGAAGGAAGAAATGAAAAGAGGAAAAGTTGCCTAGGGTTACTGTACGTGGATGAACTCAAATGAGTTCCTTTCTCTTACATAAGGGCACTTTTTACATGAAGCCCCCCATTCACTTGCTCATTTACATTTCGAGTCAATTCAAGGCCCATTTGATCCAATATTCGTCACATCAACGCAAGTCTTTTATGAAAATCATCGTACTCGTCGAGATACACATGTTAGTATCAAGAGTTTCCGTATTCGACAAAATACGTATACTTCCGTATTTATACACAAGTCCTCAATATGCTCATTTGAGCTTCATTTTCCATTTAATTCTTTTCAATTCATTTCACAACCATAGTTACTATTTCATTAAGCCTAAATAACTCATAGTTAGGCTAATTCAATTTCATTTAATCATTAAACCGGCTTAATTAGTCGTAAGTTCAATTAATTAGAGTTAATCGTGATTAACTCGGGACGGAGCCTAACAGATGGTCTTATGAAGTTGATTTATATAAGTTTCAGACCTGCATTTCACATTTAGATCATCCCATCCTGCACCTCCTTCATCATAGGACAAGCCTCACAAGGCAGAGTAGCTACGTGCAAGACATCTATTCTCCCACCTGGCACATTGCTTTTAAATATATCAAACTGCTGGGTAACTTGAACTGTTGGGTTTTCGACTGATGCGGTAAGCATTCGTCTTCACTATGAAAGCTGGCCGCAGCACGTTCGGGCGTTTTGGGCCAGTTACGTGCCACAGTTAGAAAAGCAACCCCCAAGATGGCAAAAAGTGCCAACCATTCCTCAGTTCACACCCTTTTAATTCCCCCCAGAATCTCTCTTTCCTCTAACAGCGCCTTGTCTTTCACAAACGCCTCCCTCTCTTTTCTCTCTATCTAGTTTCTTGCTCTCTTCTTCCTCTGAAAGAAAGAAAATAAGAATTTTTCAGCATGGAAGGCATGAGTCTAATCCCATACAAATATATCTTTCAAATTGTATCTTTTCAATCATTTTATTATATGTTTGTACATGTGCAGGTATAGTAGTGAATGGAGAGCAGAGTGCCCTCCAAAAGCATGTTGCCTTCTTTGACAGAAACAAAGATGGAATTATTTATCCTTCTGAAACATTCAAAGGTTTCTGATTAAGTCTTTTTTAATTAGAGTTTAACTTTTTTTTATTAGTTGTTGCATTAGGGAGTGGGTATCTAATATATTTTCATTTGGGCTTTGTGTTTCAGGGTTTCGTGCAATTGGTTGTGGTTTGATCTTGTCGACGGTCGCCTCTCTTTTTATCAACATGGGTCTCAGCAGCCGCACTGTTCCCAAGGTAAGTCCTCATTTATAAGCTCCACAGCTCTTATTAGCTCTACACTCATTTATAAGGTGACACATGCAGTAAGGCCCACCTTTGCTGTGATGGCTAATTTACCAAACATGCCATTCACTCCATCATTGAACATGCATTCGCTGATTCATGTGGCAGAAAAAGAAACGTTTATGATATGCTAAATCATGTGACCATATGATCGAGTTGATTTCTAATGAAAATCAAATCCATTAACAACAAGCATTCAAGCGTTTTAATGATACCAATTTGATAACCTTTACTATGATACAAATTGTTAGAGTTTTAATGCGAAATAATCGCTACACAGGATCACCTCTTATAAGACTCATATTTGAAAAACACAATTAATTTAATTCAGGCATATCTGATTCCATTGTCCACTCCGACAATTCCACAATAAGAGATTGTTCTTCGCAGGATTTATAACTCGCTTGTATTTTTCTTTTCTTGCTTGCTTATTGATAGGGATGCTGTGCAAAAACTTATTAAGCGAGTTACCCTAGACTCTTATATAAAGTCCCTGTTGGTTCCTTTCTTGTCATGAAACTTATATATAGTGGTTGGGTCCCTCTTATTTTGTAGATTGGGTCGCTAGTAGCTTTCATTTCTAAGTTACTTTAAAAAAAACAAAAATAATGAGAGAAACCTTAATTAATTACATGGGTGATCTTAAGTGGGGGCCCATTATGGGTGTGAGGTTATGTGGACCACACAAGCCCAGAAATTCCAACACTAGCTACCTCCTTGACACATCTGATTAACCATGCAAATACCTGAATCTGATACTGAAATGCAGTATCAGTTCATGCTTTCCATGCAATGCATATGCTATATATTGGTTCTCATCCAGATTTCCAAAGAGAAGAATACTGGATCGCAAGTCTAATTCCTTACACAATTTCAAATAGGAATTGCCCAAGTCAGATCTGAGTTTGCATTGGGACTCTCACCATGTGGGTCCAATATTGATTGTGTCACTATATTTGTTTTATCGGGTAAATGTTTAACAAAAAAAAGTCTAATGTTACTCTAATAATCATACATGTATTCATATGCAGGGAAAAAGGGCTTTTCCTTGTTTCCCTATCTATGTAGAGAACATCCGCAAGGCCAAACATGGGAGTGACAGTGGAGCTTATGATACCCAAGGAAGGTAAAACAGATCTATTTTTATTTAAAGTAGGCTTGAATGAACCTTTTGGCCAATTAATTCACTGTTTAGGTCCACATGTAATGGCACATTTGTGGGCACAAGATTTGGAGTTCTGGACTCTTTTGACTGTGGAAAAGATAAAGCGATGGAGTATTGTGTCTAAAAAGTAACAGCCGTGACAAATAAATTCTGACAGATGTGGAATGTTGGTTGGTCTAGTAGTTCAATAGATTAAAGGGTTTTGGAGATGAGGTATTCATAGAAAGTAACACTGGTCCTCATGTTTAGCTTTCTAATCAGTGTCAATGATGGGAAACTGTTTGTTGACTTAGAGTAAATGGTCAGTAAAGACTTTTTTTTTTTTTATAAACTTTTAATTTTTATACTTCTTTCTATTTGATACGGGCAATGCTCTAACCTACATGCCATGTGTCTCACTTTTAACCGTAGGCGGCTTCAGGTTTTGGCACACAAGAACTTGTATATATATCTAGCAGGATTATTGGTTACAAGGTGAAATCCAGCACAATGGCCATATTGACAATTTACTGAGGACCCTATTTGTTTGATCAGTATTGAATTCCTAGGAATCCTAATATGAAAGAGGCTAAAGTTAAAATGGCCATCTAAAGAGTGCCATCAAATATTCTCCCCTACCAAATATTCTCCCCTTTGGTAGGAGATGATTACCTAGTCAACATTTTACTAAAATTCAAATCTTAAGAAAGTGAGGTTTCCATATGAATCTTCACCTTATATATCCTTCTTAACAGGAAATGCTGAGAAGTATATTTTTCCATTAACATTAACAATAGTTAAATACAGAGATGAGTTAACAATTCATTGGTTGAGATCCTACACTATAGGACTGCTGAAAACTAATTCCTAAAACTAAGGAATAACAAGTTTGAATAAGTCATTTGCAGTTACAACACATTTATGATAAGCCTCTAATATGCCCCCTCAAGATGGAGCTCGAGAGAGAAGTCCAATCTTGGATTTGAGATCAAGAAAACGAGCACGTGGAAGAGGCTTGGTGAGTGCATCAGCAAGTTGGTCGACGGAAGACACATGAGCAACACGAAGGATACCATTTTGGACTTGATCCCGAATGAAGTGAAAATCAATTGCAACATGTTTCATTCTTGAGTGAAACACAGGATTGGAACAGAGCTGTGTTGCACCTACATTGTCACAGTACATAACCGGACAGCAAGGGAGGTGGATGCCAAGATCAGTAAGAAGATAACAGAGCCAGTTGAGTTCTGCTGCTGTATTAGCCACCGACCTGTATTCAGCTTCAGTGGACGATCTGGCATCAGTTTTCTGTTTCTTAGAGCTCCAGGAGACAGGATTGCGACCAACATAGACGACATAGGCACTGGTGGAAGAGAAATCGTCTTTGTCTCCTGCCCGGTCAGCATCAGAGAAGGCTTGTAAGTGCAGTGGGAGATCACTATGAATATGACCTGAAAAGGCGTGAAGTTGGAATGGCGAATCACGGTATATCTGTAGGCCTTCATTGACAGTGCCACAGAGATACCTAAGTAGGCGTTTAACAAAAATCCAGTGGCCAGTTGTTGGAGTGTGCATATACTGAGAGAGTTTGTTAACGACAAAGGCAAGATCAGGTCTTGTAATCAGGAGATATTGGAGGCTGCCAACAATGGTGCGGTACTCTGTGGGATCAGTTAGAGGGGTACCCGACTTTAACAACAAAGGTGGGCTTGTCGGAATCGGAGTGAGCACAGGTTTGGCTTCAGTCATCTTAGTTCGAGCCAATATATCCAAGATGTATCTCCTTTGAGAGAGCAAGATGCCATGTTGATTTGGTACTACTTCCACACCTAAGAAATATGATAACTGACCAAGATCTTTGAGTGAAAATCGCTGAGCAAGAGCACGAACAAAAGAATGAACCAGCTGAGTATTATCACCAGTGATGATTAAATCATCCACATATACAAGGATGTAAACAATATGGCCAGTAGTAGTGAGAACAAATAGAGAAGTGTCAGCATGTGAATTTTTGAAGCCGGACTGAAGAAGAAAAGTGCGAAGTTCCTGATACCAGGCACGAGGTGCTTGTTTGAGACCATAGATTGCCTTTCGAAGTTTGCAGACATAGGATGGACGATCTTGATCAATAAAGCCAGGTGGTTGTTGCATGAAAACAGTGTCTGAGAGGTGTCCTTGAAGAAATGCATTATTTACATCAAGTTGCCGTAATGTCCAACCCCGAGAGATAGCAAGGCTAAGAACAACCCGCACTGTTGTTGGCTTTACAACTGGACTGAAAGTGTCTAGATAATCAACTCCTGGGTGTTGATGAAAACCCTTTGCGACCAAACATGCCTTGAACCTGTCAATAGATCCATCAGAGTTACATTTAATACGAAAAATCCATTTACAGCCCACTATATTCTGGTTGGAAGCAGGTGGTACAAGGTCCCAAGTGCCATTTTGAACTAAAGCATCACACTCAGCAGACATGGCCTTGCTCCATTGAGGATCAGTGAGGGCTTTAGTTACTGATGTTGGTTCTATTGCAGTGGACGTTGCTAGCTGGGTGTTTAGATTAAGTTTCTTGATGGGCTTATGAATGTGGTTCTTAGCTCTTGTGGTCATAGAGTGAGTGGGAATGGGAGCTGGTTCTGTGGTTTCAGGTGGAGGTGAAGTTGGGTTGGTTATGGATTGGTTAGGATTGGATGAAGAGGGCAGGTGGTTGGCATCTGTTTGGGCAAGTGGAAGTGGGCGGGAGGATGGAACAAGCATGACAGCTGATGTTGAAGCTTCACGCGGGAGGTGCTGAGGGAGAACAACTTCAGATAGTAGTGTGAGTGGCGGCTGGTTAGTGGGTTGCACAACCCGAATCGGTGGAGGCATCCAGGTGGTAATGGGACTGGATGAAGGACAGGGAGGCTTACTAGACAGTGAGGCATAGGGAAAGTGAGACTCAACGAACTTGACATGCCTAGAGACATAGATTTTTGAGTTAGATGGATCTAGACAGTAGTAGGCACTTTGAGTGAGAGAGTAACCAAGAAAAACACAAGGTTTGGACCGGGACTCTAGCTTATGTGAGGTGTAAGGCCGGAGCCAAGGATAGCATAAGCAGCCAAAATTTTTTAATTTGGAGTAATTTGGCGTAGTTTGAAATATTTTTTGGAAAGGGGAGAAGAGATTTAAGGTGGGTGTGGGCATTCGGTTTATGAGATATACGGAGGTGGCAAAGGCATAAGGCCAGTAGGAAAGGGGTAAGGAAGCATGAGAGAGTAAAGCAAGGCCTGTTTCAACGATATGGAGATGCCTTCTTTCAGAGAATCCATTGTGTTCAGGTGTATGCGGTGGAGTGGTTAGATGTGAGATACCAGATGTGGAGAGGAAATTGGCTAGGGAAATGTACTCACCACCATCGTCTGAGTATAGGGTTTTGATGGATGAATGGAAGTGATTTTCTGTAATAGCTTTGAATCTGATAAAAACTGTCTTGACTTCAGATTTGTGTTTAAGTGGATAAAACCAGATGTACTTAGTAAAATGATCAATGAAGATGACATAATATTTGAAGCCATTGGTTGATAAAATTGGAGAGGTCCAAACATCTGAAAATATGATTTCAAGGGGTTGAGTAGAGACAATGGAAGAGTTGGAAAATGACAATTTGTGGCTTTTATTGCATAGACAAGCATTAAAAGAAAAATCAGAAGACAATGAAGATGTTAATCCTAAATGATTGCTAGAAACAATGTGTTTGAGAATTGGAAAAGCAGGGTGTCCTAGTCGGTGATGCCAGTCGAAGGAGGTGGTCTTTATTGTGGAAAAAGCAATCAGGGGAGAGGATGTTGGCCACTCATAAACACCATCTTTAGTCTGTCCTTTCAGTAGCGTTGCCCCATTGCGAAGTCCCTTCACAAGAAAAGAGTTTGGTATGAATTCAATAGAAACTTTGTTAGAACTGCAAAACTGAGATATAGAAATTAGATTCTTTTGCATTGAGGGTACACAAAGAACATTGTCTAATGTAAATGTATTATGAGGAGTGTGGAGAGGAGTGGAACCGGTGTGAGTGATGGGAAGATTGGTGCCATCTCCGATCATGATATCATCATTGCCTAGGTAAGGTGTATGCAACGAGAGGTTACTGAGGTCAGAAGTGACATGGTGAGATGCACCGCTATCTAGAAGCCAGGATGGATTGGTGGAAGGACTGGTGGCAAGATGGGCTTGTGGTTGCCATGGAGGGTTGGTTGGAGGTGTGTTGGAGGGGAAAGATGGCTGGACGGGTACTAGGCGAAAGGAAAGGCAGCGCTTGGCAGTGTGGCCTTGGAGTCTGCAGATCTGACAAAGACCAAGATATGGGCTGGGAGGAGGTCTTGGCCATGTGGAGAGGGGGAACCTGCGTTGGTAGCAGCAGGCGGGCGAGGGGCAAAAGGAGATGGGGTATGCCAGTTTGTGTTGGTGGTTTGTTGAGGACTGAAGGGGCGCCAAGGTTTGTTAGATTTGTATGTGGGATTGGCAGTGGCTGGAAAGGGATGCTGCTCGGGGATGACTGATTGAAGAGAGACTTCAAAGTTTAGAAGTTTCTCATGAAGTTCTTCAAAGGTAATGGAGTTGTCTCGTGCTTGGACAGCTCGGACTAATTCTTTGTAGTCATCGCTGAGTCCATCAAGAACTTTATCAGTGATTTCTTCTTCATCAATGGGGGCGCCAAGAAGAGCAAGATTATCTGCTCTGGTTTTGATGGTTTGCATAAATTCAGTGATGGTAAGGGAACCTTTGATGGTATTTTTGAGTTGATTTTTCACTTGTTTGATGCGGCCACGGGATGGTTTGGCTTAGGTATTGGCTAGGATGGTCCAGGCTTGTTGAGAGGTCTTGGCTTGGGCTATGAATGGAATGATGGTGGGTGAGATGGAGCCAATGAGTGCATTAAGGATCAACTGATCCTGACGGGTCCAGAGAACATAGCTGGGATTTGATATGGTTGTAGTGGATTGTGTAATGGTGGCTGTCGGGCATGGGTAGGATCCATCAACATAGCCAAGAAGATCATAGCCAATAAAGAGAGTTTGGAACTGGAGTTTCCAGGAGAGGTAATTGGTGGAGGTTAATTTGAGAGGAGTTTGTGCAGTAACATTAATGCTGACAAGAGTTTGGTTTGGGTCATTGGTATTGAGAATGGTGGCACTAGTGGTTTCGGTGGCCATGAGATGAAGAAGTGGGAAGATAAAGTGAGTTAAAGGAAAAAAAATTGTGGATCGTTTTAGTGCTCTGATACCATAACAGGAAATGCTGAGAAGTATATTTTTCCATTAACATTAATAATAGTTAAATACAGAGATGAGTTAACAATTCATTGGTTGAGATCCTACAATATAGGACTGCTGAAAACTAATTCCTAAAACTAAGGAATAACAAGTTTGAATAAGTCATTTGCAGTTACAACACATTTATGATAAGCCTCTAATACTTCTGACCTCCTTAATACTCTTATGTCTTAGAATTCAGAACCCACCTTTCCTATGAATTCGTAGGAGTTCGATTCAAACTACGCAAATGGACCCCCTAAAATGGGACTGTAAAATTCTCTACTAGAAGGTGAGCACACTGCAATTATGTGTATAAATTGTTCTTTTTGAGGCTTAATCGACTGTTCCTAGTATTGACATTCTAGTTTTTAGGTCATGATTTGATGATGGTTTATGGAGTTGAGCTAGCCAGATGAACGGTTCATTATTTGTCGGCGAAACTTAGTGTAACATATCTAATTATTGAATTTGATCATAGTAGTTAAGGAGAGATTGAATTCTTTGCTAAATACAGCATATAGATACTTCTATTTTACCTGATTACTAAATCTTATTTCTTGTTTCGACATTGACTTGTGTTCTTCACTAGGTTTGTGCCCTCAAAATTCGAAGACATTTTCCGTAAGCATGCTCATAGTAATCCTGATTATCTCACATCAAAAGAGTTGGATGAGATGCTCAAGGCAAATCAGACTCCGAATGACTACGCGGGAAGGTGGGTGCAGTAGGGGTAGACTCATCCTGATGAATTACATACTGGGAAGATGTTCTACAGTGCAAAATATGATCATTTGTAATTACAACTTAAAACGTGGAGTTGATTGATTCAGTAAGTTCTCATTATTGAATTTGTCAAATTAAGTAGTCCAAAATGTTGTAATGATTTCAGGTTAGCGAGCTGGACAGAGTGGAAGATACTCTTCTTCCTGTGCAAGGACAAGAATGATTTGTTGCACAAGGACACTGTGAGAGCAGTTTATGATGGAAGCCTCTTCGAAAAGATGGAGAAGGAGAAAGCATTAAAAAAGAAGAACTAATTTCGATTGATTACTATGATGCAACTTATAATGTGATTTTATTTTGATTGCAAATATTATTTTATATCAATCCGCCTAACCTATTTGAACAGATGTGTCAAGGCATGGGTTGTATATCTTAGTAAGATAGTTTACTATTGTCCGACAATGCTGGGGAAATACGAAATCATGTACTAATCCAACTGCTTTAAGCAAATAGGTGGAAGGTCCAAATAAGTATATAAAGCTTCATCAAAGACATTACTTAAGCGATGTGGGATGTAGGGTTTTACTTTACCAATAATTTTAACCATAAGGTACAGCAGAAAGTGTTTTTTGATGAGAGTTATTAGTTACAGTTGATTGCAAGCATTTGGTGACATTATTGAGTGGATTTGGAGAAATCCAGTCCATAGTAGAATAATCCAAAATGCTCAAATCTTGTGGTTAAAAGTGACTTTTCATATGCTTGCTACGCAAATTATCACCATTCCAAGTGCATCAAACATGAATTCCCATGGACAGCCCAATGTAGTCAAGCACGTTTGCACATAATCTTTTGCAGTGAGATCTGTAGAATTGATTTAATATAGAGGGACCATGGGATTCATGTAGTTTGGTTCTTTGAAGTCTTATCTTGGAGTAGATATTTCAATCTAAAATGTTGATCATTCATCAATAGTGGGTCAAGTGTAGATGGCTGTGATCGATGAATGACCTAGTGGTTCAAAGATATGGGTGGATGAGTTAAATGTAGTGGGTCCCATATTTCACTTTGATAGGAGTTCGGTCAGGTGTTGCACATATCGGGGGAGCCATTGGGTCTCAAAAAGCTGTAATGTATTATACTTGGGTAAAAGCAGAATGTGAGCTGTATGGCAAGCTTAGAAGGAATTAGAACCTTTAAAAAATAAAGTGAAAAAAAAAAAAAGGTTAAATTCAAGACTGACATATCAGAAGAGACAGATAAATTCCACCAATGTGAAGTGCATAATACGAAAGAGGCACTAATAAAGGTGGTCCTTCAGGAAGTGGCCCTTCCAAAAGTGGCATTACAGATCATGTAACTAGCCTCCAAAGCCCACATGCCTATGAAGACCCAAGGCTAACCTAACCAAAGAAGGAAGTACCCACTACATCTACGGAAGGGGTTTTTCACTTGGAACTTACGAAGGCAACGCTCGCTTGAAGAAGCTCTTTTTCACACAGCAATGAAGGAGGGTCTCACTACTTGTTTGTCAACACCAATCCCCAGGAGGGGAAGGGGTAACGAAGGAGAGAGGGGTCGACAAACACCCATTGGAGAGTAGGGTAGAGACTCCCTTAGGAGCTCCCCTTTTATTGCCCAAGAGGGTGTATTGGTGATAGCAAGCAATAGTGCTGAGAAGTTATCAACGAGTTCAATGAGCTCTACTTGATCCAACTCCCGGACCTTAGCCTCTAGTTTTCTAGTTCTCTTTGTAATTAGGGGCACCAACATTAGTTTCTAATCGACCGAGAGCTTTGTGTTTGCCCATAGTCCTCACTCCTTATACCACTGTATATGTACTGACTCATCTATTCATCATTGAAAATCTTACCGTGAGGTCATTCCTCCTGATCATGGATGTAGGCATTGCTAAACTATGTAAATCTCATTTATGCTCTTTACATTTCATTTTACTTTCCAAGAAATTTACATTCCCACAAAGTACTTTTATTTTATTCTTTATCTACGTTGACAAAAGTAAAGAAGTTGATAAAAAGATAATCGGGCCAAAAATCTGGGTTAAAAGGTCAAAGTTATGATTATAGACTCCCTATTCATCCACAATTTGGACTACTCAAGGTTGCATACATTAGAAGCATCAGAGTATCTCCAACAGTTCCTTCAAATCCACACCTTGGATATTTGTCATGGAGTATCGCTCTAATGAGTTTGAAGTCTCCGATGATTTCTCCCACGGTGATCGTAAGTGGACCAGTCAAGGTCTGCCACGTCCATTCGGGCAACCTGCAATACACGCGGGCAAGGACAGCCCCACGGTGATGTGCCGAACTGTGATTTTTCCACCCACAATGACCATGGGGAAAATCCTCAGATGATCATGATTCTCACTCCAAAAGCCATGCCAAAAATGACATGACATTTGGCATGTTAGAGTGAAATATCAAAATTGGCATATGGGAAAATCACATGCCAAATATTATCCTAAATTATTTTATTCCAAAAGACACCCCCCCCCCCCCCCCCCCCTATGCCAAATCTACTCAATATATTAAAAAAAAAAGTAAAACCTAAAAAATAATAAATTTGGCAATGGGTTGGATTGTCACTTTTGAGGTTTTAATTTCAAATTCCAAAATACCAAATTATCGCATAAGTCATCAAATGAAATTTGGCATCTCTAAATTAAAATATTTATTGGAGATGCTCTTCGTCAATGTCAACTTAATACATGATTTAACTTCAATCATTACCACCTATGATCATGGTTTAAAATCTCGGTTTTGGTCGCGGTATCGATCGGGCAGAAAAACCGATATGATATCGGTATCGGTCGCGGATATCGGTCCGTCGCGATCATCGCGGTGTGAATTTTTTTTATTAATCCAAAAAAATTCGCAAAAATATCGAAAAAATCCAGAATATTAGAAAATGCTTGAAAACTATATTTGTTTCCATTAATAACAACAATAAATCAAAATCTCGGTCACCTTAAGTTATGAGTCCTGTCTGTGTCGCAGACTCGCAGTTTACTGTCTTTTTTCCAGTATTTCATATAATGCAAACATTATTGATGCTCTGCTCATGATCAATTTATTAGTGTCAAATATAAGAAGATAAAGATAACATATCAATCATCATTTAATACTAACTTAATCATCAAATAAAGTTGTGAAATTCAATACCCTAAAGATTAGTGAATGAGATAGTGAGTTAGTGACTGAGATAGATAAATCATAAAGCACTTGGGCATCAAATTTTTTGGAAAACAAAAATTAATAAAATCATTTTCAAAATCCTAAATATATAGATCTAACATAAAAGTATGTAGATCAATCATTTACACACCATTCAATGATCATGAATCATTAAAACAACATATTTATGATGAAATCCCTAAAAAATGATATATTATAATTCAAATATTAAAAAAACCGAAAATAAAAAAAATTGAAAAAAAATTTCAAAATCATATGTATGAGTAGATCTAGCATGAAAGTATATAAATCTAACTTCTAAATGAAGAAAACAACACAATTACACAAGTGAGTAAGTGACAAACCTCTATGCTTCATCTATAAAAAAAAATAAAAAAAAAATAAAAAAAAAATAAAAAAAATAAAAAAAACATAATATGCTTTAAGTTGATTTCCTCTTACCTTAGATAATATTTTTTTTCAAAAAATAGAAGTGAGATTTGAAAATATGAAAGAGAGATGGTGGATGCTGCTATTGCTAGTAAGGGCCTTGAGAAGAGAGGAGAAGAAGATGAAGATGGGAGAAGAATCATAAAAATTATGATTTTTATGCTTTTTATACATCTCGGCCGATATAATGGTCATCTCGGCCGATATATCGGCCGAGATATTGAAAATACCGAGATAATGGTCATCTCGGCCGAGATGGCCCGAGATAATGGTGAAAACAGCCCGAGACCGATATCTCAGTGAGATATCGGCCCGGTCTCGACCGAGATTTTAAACCATGCCTATGATGGCTCTCTTCCGAAGTATCTCATCCTATGCAATATTCACTTTGCATATTGAAGACCTAACCTCTAGATTAATTGTAACGTTTCCCTTCATTGTTCTAAATCGTCTTTCTAAATTCACTTGGACATTTTTTGGGGATAAATTTCAAATAATACCTTCAGTTTTGGATTTATTTCAAAAAAGGACATAAATTTTGAAAATTCTCAAATTGTGGTCTAAGTTTTCGACAAGGTTCAAATTGGGGTCAAAGCATTTACTGGTTTCCATCGCATAAGCATTTTCTATGGCTATGTATGTTTGCATATGTTTTCTGGATGCCTTACTCCCTTCTTTATACATGACTCTCTTTATACTTCTGAAACTAGGCATAATAAATTGAGGCCCACTAATCCATCACATGAATGTGGACCGTGGTGCTTGAATGACCATGTCCCACCGACGGCGAGATGCAGAGAAGGATCTTGGCGTATTTTCTGGCCGTTCTCGTCCACTTTTATATATGAAATGGCTGGAGAAGAAGACTTGGGTTTGTGAATGAGCGATTGTGGTCTGCCGGCGGGATGGGTGATGGAGATGAAATGAAGATGCTTGGGTGTTGGTTTTATGGGCGGTTGGGTGCTGGCTGGATTTGGCGATGTGTTGTGTTCGTTTTACTGTGAGAGGTGAGGTGATGACTTGGTCGACCAGGTTGTTTGGTTTGAAGGGTTAATTCTAGTGGTGAAGGGTATAATAGTTTGAATGAATGGGTTCAGGCAGCAAGAGGTCTGGTTTTGAAATGGTGTGGTTCTTTTGGATGATATGATGGTAGTTTGTGAAGATGAATGTATTGATGAAGAGAGGAAATGCAATCGGTCGTGTTCAGGTTTGTGAGCAGGTAGTGTGGTGAGATGGCTATGTATGTGGGTTTGCTGTGCAGGGTGAAGAAGGTTGAATGTTGCAGGTGAGTTTGGTGCTGTAATGGGCGATGTAGGAAAACGCTGGTTTGCAGGTTGGCTGACGGATGTGTGAATGAGTACTGTGGTGATGAAAAGATGTAGTGTGACTGGACTCATGAGTCAAGAGTCAAGACCCATTAATACCTCATTTCCTCTCTGTGGTGGCTTCGTATTCCAGTATTTGTCAAAAACATCTAGTTATCTTTTATTTTGGAAGGGGACTGTACCAGAAACCAGCTCTCTGGTGTGGGAAGTAGGCCTTTGATGAGATAGAAGTCATTAGGGTGAGGAAAGCTGACTGTGCAAGTTCGAATCCTAAGCACTCAAATATAGAATGAAACCTCTTATCATTGGGATAAGAGACTATTTTTATATACTTTTTATCGAGTGACGCCTCTTACCATTAGTGTAAGAGTCCGATCGTCTGATGCTTTTTGCCACGGTTACTTGAATTAATCGGCAAGAGTCCGCCACATCATCATGGGATGCCTGCCGGTCACTGTAGGTGCCCGCTAATGATGTAGCGGATCCTAATTGTCACCGGCAGGGAAAAAAATAAAAAAAAGTCACAAAATCCCGATTCTTTGTAAGAGGCCCTTTTTTTATTCTTTCTATAGTTAGCCTGATTCATTTATTAAGGCCTGTAAGATGTTCCTTGTTGCAGGAGACTCCTATCCAAACATACAACACCGTTTTTTTAAACCAATTTCGGTGCTTTTACCATTGCTTGCACAGTACACTCCCTTCCAGACTCTTTTTTAGTCAAGTCAGTACCTGTCAATGAGGGAGTAGGCGTGCCTTTGAAGCACGTGTGACGTGCAACCTTTCCTAAGTTTACTAAGCTATAAAAGGAAAGTCACCTGGACCAATCATTACTCCATACCAACGCCTGCATCTTTTGACAACAAAATCAAACCCCCCACAACCCCCACCCCATTTGGAATGGAACCATTTAAATCAACGGTCAAGATTGAATCACTAGGCATCCCAGTGGGAGTCTCAAGATAATGAAGGTGGGATTTAAAGTGCCAAGCTCCCGAGAATTCCCCATCTTCATAAAACCTTTCTTTGCAGGATGATGCAGCCCACGTTGATCTAGCCATCCCACACATTTAAAGTTCCATAAAACGTTATGGACACGGTATCACTGTAATCAAAGTAATATTCACTGTAGGAAGGAGGTTACAGTAAAACATGGTTCACTCTGCTAAAATAATTCGAAATTATCCTATTCTAAAAGACATGGTCAATTATATGGTGAATATTGATTTGGTCTCGGCCAGACCGTAGAGTTCATAGATTGATGGGCCTTTGAGTGGAGTGAATGGTGTGGACGGATGGTACGCAGGCTCCATCATCATACATTCATACAGTGATGAAAGATCTACAAAAGTGCCCATCCAGTGATCTGGGCTCTTTATAGACTACGTTAAACAAATCCAACTTTGCTCAAGTGTGGATGTCTAGCATGAAATCATACTCCCCTTAGGGCCCATTTAGGCTCCATATGATTCCCTACGCCCCAGCCACACTGCCTTGTGAATGTCCTAGGCTTCTCTAATTTTTGATACCCATCGGAATGGCATTCATCAGTAATTGAAATTTAAAAAGAAAAATTATACTTTCTAAAAATGTTTTTGAGGGTCATGGATCATGGGGTTAAACATTATCTAATGGACTTGATTCAAGTTTCATACATGCAGATCACATTTAGATCTTTCAATCCCCCACCTCTTTTATCATTAGTGGAGCCCCAAATGAGCCACACAAGAAAGAAGTTAGGCAGAGTAGCTACGTGCAAGACATAAATACAACTTAAACTATTGGTTATTCGACTAATGCGTTAAGCATCTGTCTTCACTTTCAAAGATGGCCAAACACGTTTGGGCTCTTGGGCCATTTGATTCAAGTTACGTGCCAGTTACAAAAGCAATCCGAAAATGGCTAGAAGTGCCAACCATTCCTCAGTTCACACCCCTTTAATAACCCTCCGAGAATCTCTCTTTTCCAACAGTGTCTTCTTCCAGAAACGCAACCCCCCTCTCTCCTCTGTCTAGTTCCTTGTTCTCTTCTTCCTCTGAAAAAACAGAAGAAACTCAGAATTTTTCAGCATGGAAGGCATGAGTCTAATCCCATACAAATATATCTTTCAAATAGTATCTTTTCAATCATTGTAATATATGTTTGTATATGTGCAGGTATAGTAGTGAATGGAGAGCAGAGTGCCCTCCAAAAGCATGTTGCCTTCTTTGACAGGAACAAAGATGGCATTGTTTATCCATCTGAAACATTCAAAGGTTTCTGATTAAGTCTTTTTTAATAAGTCCTAAACTTTTTTATTAGTTGTTGCATTAGGGGAGTGGGTTAATAATATATTTTCATTTGGGCTTGTGTTTCAGGGTTTCGTGCAATTGGCTGTGGTGTGATCTTGTCAACTGTCGCATCTCTTTTCATCAACATGGGTCTCAGTAGCAGCACCGTTCCCAAGGCAAGTCTGCTCCTTCTCTCTCTCTCAACCTAATCCTCAAGGTCTAATTCCAAGGGATTAGTCAAGTGGTCAGGACAACGGTTCCTCCCTCTTTCGGAACTAGAGGTTTTGGTATCGACAGGGGTTTTATCCGGCTTATCTCTGGGTCCGAAAGGAATAGTCCAGCCTAAAGGGTTGGGAACCCTCCGTTAGCAAAAAAAAAAAAAATCATCTACGTCTGAAACGGGCATCATGGTCACGTGCAACGGCTGTGTTGCTACTCGCTACTCAGATGACTCAGATGGGTCACCTGATGCATGTTTTGAAGCTAACAATCTTCAGAATTCTCGAGGCCAGATTCATTTCTGGCCACATGCCTGGCGTGGCTTATACTTTTGGAACCAGTCGACTCAACACCGCCAAAGTTTCCAGTCTCGTTGGGTCCGGTCAAGACTCTGCGTATTTTATTGGACCAGGGTTCAAAAGATCTCCCTCCCACCTACCTAAGAATGTTACAAGAGGCTGGAATCATCATCCTTATTGAGCTTGATCAATGGCCAATAAGTTCTCAATATCCAAAATGACTACAATCCATCCAAGGGTCCAGCTAATTCAAATCGGTGCCAAACATGAAATGAGTAACTATTAGGGGTCTCTGATTTATGGTCTATCAAATGGATCACCAAGTGAGCTCCACTAGATATTGAGGTAACAATGGTGGGCACCTAGTGCTCGGAGGATGGTTTTTCATGGGGATTTGACATAGCATCTCCAATTTTATTACTGGAAATCTAATAATATCGTCTAAGTCGTCTGACTCTGTAAACATTTTTTTTTTACTTTCCTTCCCTGAATCCCATGATATCATGGGATTCAAGGCAGAAAAGTGGAAGAAAAAAAAAAATTTTGTGGACCAGAATTAAATGAATTTTATGACATTAATAGATTTTAAGTCATGAAATTGGGGGAATAGCATTTAAGGGAATTAATATGTCAAATCTCCTTCTTTCATTTTACATTTTAGTCAATTTCATTTATATGTTAATTAAAGATTATACATGTGACATGGGAAGCATTCTCTTGTCCATGGATGGCATACTGTTCATATGAACGATTATTACTTAAGCAAGTAGGATGGAAGGCCACACCGGGAATTTTCTTCTGCCATGGAAAGGTTATGGGAAGCTTTCTATAAGTGGCCGGGAATATTTCTCTTCCATGAGTCCACCTCTTGGACCGTGATAAGTAAATGGAAAGGTCTCATCACGAACGGCAGTCAGGAAAAAAGATCGACCCCACGAGACTATCTTAATCTTGGGAGTCTTTTCTTTTGAGACTCTATCCAAGGAAATGTGAGATAAATATCAAGTCGGCCTTGAAGTCATGAGCACGTTGTGGAGACAAACCATCTAGTCTTCTGAGCCTGGTCGAGTTGACTCTAATGTTCTGATAAGCTACAACGCTTCAATTACTGTAGACATGATCAAAATGGTCAAAGAGGTTGATAATTATTGGAGTCATTCAGAGTGGTCAAATAGTTAGTCCCACCACGCATGAGTCTTGTTCAGGTGATACTGATATTTGAATTGACTAATAACAGTCATAAAGGCAGAATGCCTAGAAGCTTGCCCAAGTCATTCTCTTGAATACCTTTTAGAGCACTGCTACTTGGCCCGACGGTCCCCCCTGGGGATCGGGCCAGAACCCGGTCCCAAGTTAGGGCCAGTTAGACTTTTACTACCTTTTATGTGGGGAGTAGTATTTTGCCCGTGGACCATCCACAAGCGGATCTGATCTCTTGAATGGTTCTAGACATCCCCAAGTGACCCTCTGTTTTTAGCTACGGTGTATGCCACCCATCACTCAATAACATTTAGGTGACAGAGCAATATTCTTATAGCTCTAATCCATTCACTTGATTACCTTAAGATAATTTTGTTCTTCCAATTTGCTCTTATATCTAACTCTTTCTGATCAACCATACATATGCCTGATACTAAAATACAAGATCAGTTCATGCTCTTGGCATCCATTGTGTATGTTATCGGTCCTCATCCAAATTTTCGAAGAGAAGAATACTGAATGGCAAGTCCAATTCCCCACACAATGTCACATCTGACTTTGCTCGAGTCTGATGTGAATTTGCATTGGGATACTCCACATGAGGGTCCTGTGGTTGTGTCACTAATCCCTATATTGATTTATTGCATAAATGATTAAGAAAAATTCTAATGTTCCTCTAATCATATGTATGTATATATACATGCAGGGAAAAAAGGCTTTTCCTCGTTTCCCTATTTATGTAGAAAACATCCACAAGGCCAAACATGGGAGCGACAGTGGAGTTTATGATATACAAGGAAGGTAAAGCAGGACTGACCTTAATTTTAAATCAACCTTTTGACTGAGAATGAGTAAAGTGAAGTAGGTATGAGTGACCTTTTTTACGGAGTAATTTCTTTGTTACTCTAACAAGGTCCACATGTGATGGCACACATGTGGGCACAAGATCTGGACTCCTTTTTACTGTGGAAAAGATAAAGCCATGGAGCATTGTGTCTAACAAGCAACAGCCATGATAATAGTTGTGATAGATGTGGAATGTTGGTGGTTCTAATGGTTCAATGGATTAAAGGGTTTTCTAACCCTAGTCCACACGTTTAGCATTCTAATCAATGGTTCGTTGGCTTTTATTTGAGTCTCCTTGCATGGAGTACATGGCTCACAACAACCATTCAGGCTAGTTTTGCAAGCTCTTTAATCTTTGTACTCCTTTCTATTTGATATGGACAGTGTCCTACTTGAAAACTCCTAGAGGGTTGATAATCGCAAACCCTAACAGAAAGTAATATAAATCCCAACACAGATATATATGAATATGGAATAAAAAGAAACAATAATCTAAGTTAATCAAGCAAGCAACCAAGAAGATGGACACAAGATTTTTTTCGTGGAAAACCCTGAGTAGAGAAAAAACTACGGGACCTTGCACTGGTCTATAAAGATCAAGCACTAAAAAATCAAAGGTTACAAGAGAAACTCACTCCCCTTTACAGTTGACCTCAACCTAAGGACCACGGTGATTCTTGCCGACTACCACGTCGTTCACCTTCTCTAGTACTTCTATCTCCACGCCTTAAGCAAGACGAATTGACTGGAACGTGAATGAAGAATCTCCAGAGAACAAGGTTTCAGCACATGAATCTCTCAAAGGGACTCTCTGGAGGAAGGTAATCTCTCTAATGATAATCTAGGGTTTAGATCTGAGAGAGGTGAATTCTTTGAAGGGGTTAAAGCTTTAAATAAGCTTATAGAACCGTATACGAGAGATTGGGCTTGAATGAGATTAGAAAATTGGGCATAAGTGAGAGGCTTCTAAAAAATAGCTGAAACTCGTCGCTGTCCGATCGATCGGTCTGTCTTTTACATTGATTCTTTGTAAAAATACATCAGATATATATACTTCTATTTTGCTTAAGTACTACTTATTTCTTGTTTCGACATTAACTTGTGTTTGTCATTAGGTTTGTGCCCTCAAAGTTCGAAGACATTTTCTGTAAGCATGCTCACAGTAATCAGGATTCTCACAGTAATCAGGATTCTCTCACATCAAAAGAGTTAAATGAGATGCTGAAGGCAAATCGGACTCCGAAGGACAACGCAGGAAGGTGAGTGCAGTAAAGGAAAACACATCCTAATGAATTACATTTTACACCATGTTTTACGGTTGTAATGTAATGTCAAAGAGGAATGCTCAAATTCAGGGCATGCACACACTTCAGGTACTTCGTACTATAACTGAGGCACCTAATTATAAAGTGAAAGTCACTCAGATCAGAGTATCATTCACTGTTTAATTGTAGCGATCTTTTTTCACCCCGAACATAAAATGTAAGATCTCAGTGATCTTACAGGGAAGATGCTCCACAGTGCAAACTATGTTCCTCTGTAATTACAACTTAAAAAGTGAAGTTGCTTGGTTCAGTAAGTTCTCATTATTGAATTTCTCAAATTACGCTGTGTAAAATGTAGTAATGATTTCGAGTTTCAGGTTAGCGAGCTGGACAGAGTGGAAGGCACTCTTCTTCTTGTGCAAGGACAAGAATGGTTTGTTGCACAAGGACATCGTGAGAGCTGTTTACGATGGAAGCCTCTTTGAAAAGATGGAGAAGGAGAGAGCATCAAGAAGGAAGAATTAAGTTTGATTGATTACTATGATGCAACTTGTTATGTGATAGTATTTTGATTGCAAATGTTATTATATATCAACCTAAACTATTTGAACTAATGTGTCAGATGATATGGGTTGATCAATAGCTAAGTTAGAGCAATCTAACCTGCTTAATCTAATCTGCATTATAATTGGTCGGTAGGAGATCTGAAAATCTTGATCCATACTTAAACATGTCAAACCAAAAGCATCGGGCATGAGTAAATAGCTAACTCAGACACCCATCTTACCCAATTAATTATCCTTAATTAGTTGGCTGCAGTTCAAGAATCTCAATACACAGTTAAACATGACAGACACCCCCCTGACCCCAAATCCACAAGCGAGCACATGCACACGCACAAATAAATCCCCCAACACCAAAATGAAATAGAAGGAATAAGAAAAGAAATTACAAAATCTTCCCTACTTTCACCCCCAAAAGAAAAGGAATGCACTATTTGATGTAGGCGGTGCATGGAAACGGAGTTGTAATTGATTAATCAACTAACTTCGAGAATGTGAACAGCTAAACCTTAAACACCAAGCTGTTGTGTTGTTTCTTCTATTGATGATATTTTAACCACAAGCTGCAACAGAAAGTGTTGCTTCCATAATCCATATAAAACGAGAGACTATAACTTCTTTTGTCCTTTTTGGTTAATAAATAAAACAGCAGGTGTGGAACTAGCAGCTGATATTTTGCCCATTTTATAAGCATTTTGACCCATCATAATGTTTGTTCTGCCACCCTTTACCTGATCTTGCTGCAAAGGCCGTGAGGGTCAATGAATTCATGATCCAATGTAAGGGCATGTTTCTTCATTAGAATTCCTGACCGAAATTCTAGTGGTTAGGATTTTGGAGTGACATCTTGTCTCCTCGCATTTTCAAATCCCCTGTTTCTTTACAAGAATTTATGAATTCCAACACATGATAAGTCTCAATTAGCTTTTAAAAATTTCCGGAATTCCACATTCTTTGCATTTTGTTCTTTGCATTTTTGTAGAATTCCAAAATGCTCATGCCCTCGGGAGGATTTTGGAATTCCACCTTATTTCGGAATTCAAGAATTTTTCAGACAAGAATTTTTGAAATTCTAGTAAATGAACAAGCCCTAAGCATTCATTGTTGCTATCTTTAGCAAATCATCAAAATATTCCAACATGACGACTCCTTCCTTCTACATTTCCAACACCTTCTTTTCCTTATCTTATTCCTTTGATTTGGTGAAGTATCATTAAGTAAAAACTCAAAAGAAAAAAAGAATTCAAATTGATGTCATTCTAGTAATTTGTGTTACCCCTGATTTTACCCAAATACTCACTAAATGTAGCTACACAACACAAAAATTTCATGGAAATGGCTAACAAGAGAAGTCTTTTTTCACAGCAATAATCTCCCGTACCAGAAAATCACACATCAGAAAGAGGGTCAGAAATGAAAAACAAGAATCTCTCATAGAAGAAATATTTACCTGATGGACTAGAGTTCGTTTCGCTTTCAGAAAACTCCCTACCCTGCATTTTCGACATAGTTCTACTCGTTTGCAACGACTAAAATAGATACAATTGTTTTGTTTTCTTCCCAATAAAGGTAGTATGGGAGAGAGGGATTTAAAAAGTTGCTTTCGAATATAACGAAGAGACGTGGAGTTTTTTAATCCAATCTAAGACGCTGACCCTAACCTTCGTGCTGCACATAATCTTTTGTATTTAGATTTAGAATAGTTGTTAACATAGAGGGTAGGGTACTATGGAATACTTATAAATATTGGGGTGCACAAAAAATTCGCCGATCTATAAATTCAATATGATCCGATTTGCGGATTTTTATCCAATTCGAAGGTAAACGGATTGGTGACCGATTGAAAAAATTTATAATTCATTAACAACGGATCGGTGGCGGATTTCACCCTCAACCCGCAAATTCAATTCGATCCGATCTATTGACATTAAATATAAATAAAAAATATATAAGGGGGGCTAAATATAAATTAAGATGTTTAAATTTAAAATAAGAAAAAAAAATTAAGGGGTAAAAATCTAATTTTTTTACAACATATTTGATATATTTTTTTTAACATTAGATTGAACGGATTCAACGGATTAATCCGATCCGATCCAATCCAGTCATCGGATCAGATTTTAACGGTTACGGATTGATGACGGATTCTAAATCCGTTAATCTCCAAGTAACGAATTGGTTACAGATATGACCCAATCCGCACCAATCCAATCAGCATACACTCCTACGTACGAATGGTTTGGTTTTCAGATATTACTTCTTTAAAGTCTATCTTGGAGTAGATATTATCATTTGGAACATAGATCATCATTGATCTATAGTGGTTCAAGTGTAGATGATAAGATGAATGTGATCGATGAGTGACCTAGATTCAACGTACGATTAGATGAGTTAAGTATAGTGGGTCCCACACAGATGGCAAGTCCGGGAGTGCTGATGGAGTTCACTGAATCACGTAACCTAATACTTATCATGTGTGGGCCCCACCTCGGAGTCATGAGCAGATCCAATTTGAGTGGTAAGCTCTTTTCGGAGTCTTATCTACTGTGGAAGTGGTCACCTTTTCTTGGCACAATCATTCCCTCCCTACTTTCTCTAAATCTGGAAACCTTCTGATCTAACACATGACACGTGAACTTGAGGCCCACTTGAGCCCCTTTGATAGGTGCAGCACTTCTCTCACTCACTCTCTCTCGTCCCTCCATGATCTGCCACAATATCGAGTCTCATGCCCATCAACCTTTTTCACAGTCGGATCGAATCTCAAAATAATCTATACTAAAAAAAAAACATTAAACTTAAAATCTGCTGCATGAATTGGCAGGATATTGCTAACTTTTGGCACCACTCTTATCATAAATAGATCTTACCCATGAGCCAATGAGCCAGGGTGCATATATTGTGATAGTGTGCTCTAGGTGAAAATCTTCCCTGATATATAATAAAGAAATATAATTAACTAAGGGTGTAACGGTTTTTATCAACCGCTTATTTTAGAAAAATCGTTAACCGAACCGTATTTCATGATTTTTGGCTTTTGAAAATCGCCACTGAACCGTTAAAAATTGAACCACGGTTAACGGTTCAGTAATGGTTAACTGTCACTTAAAAAAATTTGTGAGAATTTTATCATTTACCAATTAAATTTACTGTGAAAAAAAAGTTGGAAAATAGCATAATATGTTACCGTAAAAAAAATAAAAATTCATTAAGGCCCTTAAGTTTTTTCCTTATTAACGAAACGATTCAGTTAATTGTATATTTTCGGGAACTTGGTTAACCGAACCTTCGTTAACGGTTCAATTTGAGGAAAAAACCGTAATATGGTTAGACAATTTTTCAGTTTTGTTTTACTCCCCTGCAGCTAACCTAGAGGAAGAAAAACATCAAAGCCATCCAATGCAAAACAATTTTTTCTTGATGCAAGCGTAGGCCCAATATATGTACCACTCTTTACCCACAGGGACAATGTGTGATCCTTTGTTTCGCCCATGATTTCTCAACCATCAGACAACAACGCATACTTAAAGTTGAAACCAGTGGTCCACCAGATCAACAATCCGTACCTACCAAATCGACGGTCATCAACAGTCCCCCATAATCACAGCTCAAAACTCTAGAAAAAGTGTTACTTTCCTTCCCTATAATAAACCTGAGAAGAGAACCATCTTCCTTCCATTCCATTCCATTCCATCACCAATCAAACCCTCTCTCCCCCCTCCTACAACCCATCCAACGGTCCAGATCAAACCCCAGATGCCGAAACCCAAAACCCATCTCTCCTCCTTCCTTCTCCTCATCACCACCACAATCTTCTCCTTCTTCCCTGCTCCTTCCTCTCCTTCCCCCGGCGCCTCCTTCGTCTACGGCGGCTGCTCCGAGATAAAATTCGAAAACGAGTCACCCTTCGAGTCCAACCTCGACTCGCTCCTCGCCTCGCTCCTCAACTCAGCCACCTTCTCCCTCTACAACAACTTCACCATCTCCAGCCCCGAACCCCAACCCACTCTCTACGGCATCTACCAGTGCCGTGGCGACATCTCCACCTCTGATTGCGCCACGTGTGTCAAGGACGCCGTCTCCCAGCTCCCACACTACTGCTTCCACTCCTGCGGTGGGACCCTCCAGCTCGACGCCTGCTACGTCAGATATGGCAACGAGTCCTTCCTGGGCGTGCCCGACACCACCCTGGTCTTGAAGAAGTGCGGAGCCGGGTCGGGTCTCTCGGATACGGACATGCTGAGCCGGAGGGACGAGGTGCTGTCGGGTCTGGGAAGCGGGAACGGCGGGTTTCGGGTCGGGAACATCGGGTACGTATCGGGCATGGCGCAGTGCGTCGGAGATTTGAGCGGGGATGAGTGTACGGATTGTCTTTCGAAAGCGGTGGAGAGGCTTCGGGGCGGGTGCGGGGCGGGTTCTTGGGGGGACGTTTACTTGAGCAAGTGCTACGTCAGGTACTCGGCCGGAGGGGTATATTTGTCAAATTCTGGGAGTCCTGAGAGGTTCTGGGAGAGATGGTGGGTTCTGGGTGCACTGGCTTTTGTGGTGAGTTTACTTAAATGCCCTTGAAAGTTTGAAACTGTCAAAATGAATCCCAGTTCACTTCTATCTCCTTCATGTATATCTCTATCTATCTGGGGTTTCATTTTAAATCGTTGTTATGGGGAATGACTAGTGCGTGTTTCTTAAGCAGGTGTGATGATCAAGTCCTGTAAAGAATGTTGAAAAGAACAACAACTGCTTTTGGATTGTTGGATTGTGATTTGCATTTTTTATCAGCACCTTGCAGTACAAACTCTTTGTACAGTGCCTCCAATGTGAAAATTACATTCAATTGTAACTATCCAAGGAGAGTTTTAGATTAGTCAATCTATAAAAAGTTAAAGAAGGTTAACCATTGAAATGAACATTCAGCAGAATGAAGAGATGAAAATCTTATTTATCGTTTGTTCGTAGAACTAATAATGTTAGAGAGAATCTGATTTTTGATAAATAACTAATCAATAAATTTTTCTTTTATTTTGTGGGAGTTGGTTTTTTAAGAAAAAGATAATAATAAAAATGTATCGAACTCTCCAGCAAATGTAAAGAGGAGTGGCTGTTCAGATACCAATATCCTCCTCAAAATTTACTTTATCAAAAACAAATATTAAAAAAAAAAAAAAACAAACATGAAAATAAAGTGGGTCCATGATCGGAATACTTTTTGTTTGAATGATTTGAGCACTTTCAAAATTTTCTTCCACTTCAAAGTGGCCCATCTGAAACAGAGTATATACTTTGGAAGCGGATCCATATACTTTGGCATCCTATTAGTCGGCCCCACTTTGATAGTCTTCAGTACCAAGGACTATGCATTTCTACTATCAATCACATGAATTTCCAACAGTTGGAGAAACTGGATTGTGTCCATCTAGTTTCAATCTAGAACATGGTAATTGTAGACTAGACCCTATCGAACACAAATACAAGTGTACCACAACGATATGGATATGATAGAATATTAATGGCAACCCATTTGATGATGGAGGACAGCCACTCACAATGGGCCCATGGATTGATTGGAGCTGAAAAGATTGTATTACATCAGTGTATGTGTGCATGCCAAGCACATTGTGGAAGTTTTGATTGCCTCTTTTTAAAGAGAGAGACGTCGGTGGAAGGTGGGACTCACTTTTAATATGGCTATGCTTGGGTACTACTTTATTTATTTCCTTCTCTTTGTTGACATCTTTGGAGCCCAAACCTCTTCTTTGAATGTTATCCCTCAAAGCAAACGGGACTTAAAGAGGTTTATAAAGAGGTAAAGCATTGCAAGTGCCTCAAAAGAAGCGAAAAGAAAGAAATAGAGGTTGGGACGGCAGAACTTCCATATACACCAACCAACAGACCCACTAACTATACGTGTATCTTTATCATTCACTGAATGAATGAATGTAGGGTCATTATTTTTGGCTTTTCAACAATATACCCAGTTGCCTGCAGCCTTTGAAATACGTTTTAGTCTTTTTTGACAGTTGAGCAGTTTTCTTCACTGTTCCTTCTCGACCAAACAAACAATAAAAAGTGGCCAAAACACTCATGCGTGATTAGTGTTGGCACCTTAGCATCACACGCATACACAAGAATCTAAAATTTAACATATTATTTCTAACTACTAGTCCAACTTCCCAAAAAAGAAAAGTCATAAAGTGATCCCATACGCATATATTTCTCTTCTTTTTTTTTTTCCAAAATCAGAACCATGGTATACCATTGAGGCACATCCAATAAAATTACATGCGCACACACACACACACACCAAAAAAAAAAAAATGGATCAATCATTTGCTCATACAGAAAGTCTAACTCTCGCAAATGTCTATCATGAACTGTGCTACATAAGCTTTGGGCATTGAGTGCTACATTAGCTTTGGGCAGCTCAACATACCAAGTAATATAAATTGGTCATAGAGGACAGACACAGGTCAAACTAAAAAAACCCATGCCCACTGTGTCAACCCGACCCTGCCATAACCCATGCCCACCCTGAACCAAACAAACTCAATGCCAATCCTACGCCTAATAGGGGGGACCTGACCTTTGTCATCCCTGTCCTACTCTCCTTCCCTTCCCCGTCTGAACTTTCCGCTTCTCCTCCCGCTCTCACCTTCTCTTTCATCTCCTTCTATCTCCTTCCCCCTGTCAAGCATTCTTCTCTCTTTCTCCTTTTTATCTTTCAATTCTCTAAACTTCTCCTGCACCAAACATACCATAGAAAGCGAGATCTTTCCCTTCATTTACCCCAAAGTTATATAAAAAAACAAAAAACACACACCATCAATTCCATGATTCATGGGATCCACATTCCACACCTGTTCCCAAACATAGCTCAGGCTTCCTACCTGAAATAGGATATTTCCCCATTCCTTTGTTAGACAAGAAACCAATATATTTTGTTACAAGAGAGATCTCTTGTGAATTGTGATCTTACAGTACAAGACAAGTATAGAAACATTATCCATCAAGCAAACCCAGATTCTTAACTATCAAGTTCAAGAAATGAGAGGGGCCCACAATCCTTTTCGTTTTATCTAATCTTAGCACTGTCCTATTGGCTATACATTTTACATTTGTTGATATTGTGTGTTAAGCATGCTCTTTACAAGACTCCTTTTTTTTTTTTTTTTTTTGTGAAAAAACAATGATAGAAAAAGTTTCCATGCTGGTAAATATTTGTCATTTAAATTGGTATAAGCATTACATAAAGCTGTGAAGAATCACTAAAACATTACAAGTTCTTGCAACTAATTCAACAAGGACACTACATAAAAATATATATATATATAACATTTAGAATATTGAGATACATCATACCATATCCATATTGCATGCTAAGCAAGTATCCAGATTATCTAAATGAATTGGGTCTGTTTTCCTTTTTCATTTCACCAAGCTCTGGTTTTATTTCTAAAATCTAATCACTCATTAACATGGAAAGAAATCGCTCTAATTTAAATATTATATGGATGTAGCTATTCCATTTTTCCTATTTTAATTTATTAATATTTAATGAAAATAGAGTGACATATCTACACAAAATCAAATTTAGCATAATGTATCACAATTCATGTTGCTAAAATAATAATAGATAATATGATATGTTAAGATGATATTCTTAACACTTAATTACGTCGCATGATGACCGGATATTTTAAAATAGGCAACTTATTGTGTATCAATCACTTACATATAAAAATTGTGTCCTTGCCATATCATGGTGTGTCCCTGCTGTGTCCAATCCATATCTAGGCATTATAGATTAAGTCACATAAATTGAAAGAAATTTCCAGGGTAAGGCTACAAGTTGAGTAATATTAAGGAACAAACCAGGGAGTCTGAATAAGAAGATTATTTATTGATTATTGATGCCCAAAGTACAGAGCCAGCTGAACAATTGTACTCCAAATTACAAACATGCATACAAATATCAAACATACCAAGGATTTTGAGCATCTCTCCTTCCAATCTGGCATTCTTTTTTTCTTACAAAAGCCAGATCACCTTTGGCATCTCTAAGATATTACATATACACTACCATGTTCATCTCGAATTTTCTAAAGAATAGAGCACCTGAGCACCAAACCCTTTTGATCAATCCTATGTTCTTCGTTACCTACAAGCACAACTCCATAATAAATATTCTGCTGCAAGATATTAAGGTGGGGAATTTTAAAGAAAATCTACTTCTACACCTGCATATTTGCCAATAGTAATATGTTTAGACTACCATTCAAAAAAAAAAACATTTAAACTCCCATTGGCCACATGCATCCAAATTCCAAGGTCCAGCAATTGTGACCATTCTGGACCCTTACATCCTTTACAAAGTTAAGAAACAGCACATTAGTCATTTTCCCATGGACACATGTGTGTCAAACAACTCATGAGCTCTGATAAGAGGGGCACAAAGCCTGAAAATCAGAAACAGGACAACCTTTGGTTTTTCAAGGTGAACAGGACATTTTCCCCCTTTCTCTTGAGTGTTCATGTTCATTCAAGGCTTTGCTCCATGCACGACGGGACCCACGATTTAGACTTTTTGGTCATCTAGTTTAAAACGTGCATGTACATGTATTTAGGATCCCTATCATAACCTATGATGCCCAGATACGGCATGGACACTGCAGGGACACAGATTTTACGTGTACAAAGGGAAGTATCGGATACGATACGTTGCCCCATTTTGAAGTATCCGTGCATCATAGATCATAACTTCTTCTTTTAACCAAAAATATATATAACTTTTTTTTTAATAGCCAAAGAGGGGTAAATGGCTATTAAAAGAACTCACAACGTTGGAGGGTAGGGATTAGGGAAAGTAGCAGATCTGTGAAATGCTTTTTTTCAGAAAAGATGATGTTTGAAACGAGGCTAAATAGTAATAGGTTAATCTAAAGAAAACCTAAGGTGTCTGTCAGTTTTTCGTTCTTACATCATTAGCTAAAGAATGGTAATACTAAACCAGAACTGGAGTTTAAAATAAGTACAATTCTTGAAATATTTCTGCTCTAGTAGGTCTGTTAGAAGAAAGCAAAAGGTGTCTTCGTATATTCATGGCCAGCGCACAAGTAGTCTTATAATATCCAACCTTAAACTGGTAGGCTGCCATAGATGGATCATTCATAGCCCTATTACATCAATTATATATCAAACATTCCTAAACTTGAAGCAGAGGAATTTTAAGGGATAAAAAATAGACCTAATGGAAATTTTACAATCCATTTCTTTCCTTGCAAGTCAATTAGGATAATCCAATCAGTGTCATTTTATTTCGGCTATTGGCATCGAAGATAAAATCTCGCAAAAAATCAACTTGGTCATTGTAAATGTACAACAACTGTATGGAGATATCTCACTGATGGGAAGATAAAGTATAAACTTCTCAAATATGAAAGGATTAGAAAGAAGATCCACAGGATAATCACCTTCAGCAGGCTGGGTCAGCTTCCGGTTCTGAGGAGACATCATTTCCTTTTTCAACTGGGTTAATATGTCCTCCATCGTGCATTCCCGTTGCCAATTGGCAAGCATCGGAAATAGGGCGGGCTCAACCTGTTCAATCAGCATCAGAAATGTTTGCTCAACCATTCCCATTACCATTCCCGTTGCAAACTATGCTATTTTTCAGGACTGTGAGAAACACTTGAATTTACAAGTACCTACCACTCCAGTTTCCTGATTCACACAACTCATGTTTATTCGTGTCTGGAACCTCACAGTCGGTGGGTTGTCAGGATAATCTTTATCGCAGAACAATTTCAGTTGATATATGCGCCCCTCATGAACAGTCTGGGGAGCAAACAAAGGAAACTATTAACTTTCTCATTTTTTTTTATTATGAAATTAATTATAAAGGAAACTAGAAGCTTTGTCATACCCATGCATGCATGAAGATCAACACACGTACATGCCATCCATCAAGTGGACACCATTGTGTACAAAACCTGGCATAAAAAGGCCAGCACACTAATAAGGTAGGTCACTCATTCACATTAAATTTTTTAAAAGCAGCCTTTTCTTTTTGGCAAACTGACTATAAGGTTTAGCTAAGGGCGCACACAAGAAATGACCCACTAGATGCATGGCTTGGATCTTGCGCATTCAACATTAAAAACATGCGGAAACAAAGACATGCTAGGATCTACATGCCATCTAGGCTCAGCAGAACTCAGGAAGTAGGAACAATAAAGTAAACTCAAGACAAAATTATGTCTTGTGTATAAGAGTGCACATAAAAAGAGTGAAAACAATACATTGTGAGGGCCAATGATAGTTCCAGTCCAGGACCGCATGTATGTGTCATCAGCATCATCCATTCCATAGCTGACAGTTCCATCTCCTATTCCCTTCTCCCCTCTCTCAAGTTCTTCTAACAACCTGAAATTTCTAGGAACTGCAAAACACCACCACAAAGTTCAGTCACTATTTAGCCATCCCATGAAGACTTGTAGATATGGATATATGTGCTATTTTGTATGTGTAAGTATTTTTTTATAACAATAAAAAATTTATTTCAACACAAAGGGAAAATACAAAGACAAAAGGACAAACTAAATAAGAGACAAACAACAAAATAATAATAATAATAATAATATAAAAAAAAAAACATTAGATATCAAAAAAGTTAGTATCTCAAGTGAGTCCTTCCTTTGCAAAACCATCACCTATCGCATTGGCCTCTCTAAAAATGTGATGAAATGAAGCATAAAGCTGATTGGAAATATCCAGCATCTCTTCCACCTAATCTGTCAATCTCTAATGATACATGGTCTTACCTGATCCCCATTGAATAGCAGAAAAAGAATCTCCTTCGATAAGAGAGAAATAATCACCCAGCTTTAATAATATCCAACAACCAACTAATATAGCAAACATTTCAGCTTCATTTGCATTTGAGGATTCCAATGGCCCCGAAAAACTCCTAACAATATTACCAATATGATCCCTTAACAACACATACCACCTCGCCTAGATGATATGTGAAAGCTCCCGTCAAAATTAAGCTTTAGAATACCACCAGGAGGAGGCATCCAACTGATTTGACGAGATGAATTAACACACCATCCCCCTTTTAAAACAGCAACACATGTCCTATTAAGATCATCCAAAAAAACTCCTTGAAATGCATTTGTCATAGTCACCCATTCAGAAACCGTCCTGAAAATTTTCTCTACAATGTCTTCAACTGTTCTACTATTGTTCTTGAATATTCTATTATTTCTTTCCAACCAAACCTTCCACAAAAAAGCATATAACAAGAACTTCCATAAAATTCTACCACGAGCAAACCAACACTTGAAGTACCACTGCTAAAATAAATCTTCCACTGACCAAAAAATAACCAAAGAAATACCAAACCGAGCAAAAAGAATCATCCAAACATTGTGAACGAAGTTATAATGAATAAACAAATGATGCACCGTTTCTTCATCCCACAAACACATAGAGCAGCCATTAACAATTAAATGATTTCTTCGTCTCAATTTATCTATTGTAAGGATTTTTTCTTTCCTCACCAGCCAGCAAAAAACCAAAACTCTAGGTGGGATATAAGGATCCCAAAATCTTTGCCAAAAACCAACTCCACCACCATTAGAACTATCAATCAGAAAATTATAAAAAGAATTCACTGTAAAGTTGCCTTTAGCATCAGGTTTCCACAACCGAACATCTCTCCCACTGATAAATAGACAATAGAAACATCTACTATTTCATTGTTCGTCAAGTTCCTTTGAAGACATAAATCCCAAACAATAGATCCTCTTATGATAGTAAAATTCTCAGTTACAAACGCCTGAGGACGTCTATTCAGGAGAATAGAGATTTGGAAATAGTTGACGCAAAAGCCCCTCCCACACCACTCATCATGCCAAAATCTAATCCGAAGGTCATGATGAGCTTTATACCGAATCCACTGATCAAATTCAACCTTCACAGATAAAATAGACCTCCATATACCTGAAGCCTTATAATCTTGCCCTGGAACACGCCAACCATGCATATCTATCCTATATATTTCTTGAGCAAAATATAAGTTATAGCGCTTGCACAATTGTGTGTGTTCTATGTAGCGCTTGCACAATTGTAATTAATAGGAAGTAAGAAATGTGACTTATAGCATATACTTCAACACAATAAGTGTGATACACAAGTGCACACAATGCAAAAATGGTCCAGTTGATGCAGACCAGATCCATGATCGGCTAGCCACTGGGCCCAAGCTCATAAAGGGAAGATTTCTAGATTGAGCAACATATTCTTAGTAGCTAAAATATAAGGATATTAGAAGATTTCCTTTTATTTGTTTTGGAATTTTATTTTGATTGGAATTGTTTCTAAAGTAGACTAATATCTAGCCTATATAATGACTTAGCCCTCTCGTTCAATTATGCATTGATTAATAAATTTTCTCTCGGAGAATTTCAAATGACCTGTGTGTCTAGTGTGGCCTACATCACCAGTGCACAAGGATCACCAGTGCACAAGGATCTTACGGTGCACACCAACTAGTGAGGCCCACCTGATCACCAATCTGAAGGGGGGATATACAAACCCCACCCCCCCCCCCCCCCCCCCCCCCGGCCACAACGTGACCGTCACTTTGGGGTCCCTGTTTGTGGTCCATTTAGATGGAACAGCGGTGGGCCCGACGGTCAGGTATGCACCATGAGCGATGTGTGAACCTAAGCCTTCTCATATACCCATATACTATATAAATGTGATACTTCTTTAGAATAACAATAATAAATGTGATACTAGGTGCATAGATGTTAATAGTGAAAATTCTGAGTTGGTTCAGCTTGCAGTATTTTTCATTTGGAAAATTCTAAAAGAGTAGCACAATCCAAGAAATGAGTCTCTGACAGTCCTTATACATGCATACAACCCTTGTACACATGCCATACACAAACATATCTAATCATCAGAATGTAAATTCTACTATTTTAGATGGGGTAAATACCCAAAAATTTGCATTGACTGGAAAATGCCAACCTATGTACATTGTACATAGGTTTCATATACTTTATCTACATTATTTTATTTTATTTTATTTTATGCCCATTTGATTAAGGATGCCCTGTTTACCGAAATATAAAAGGGTCCGAACCAGAGAATAGGCTATGGCCTTGATTTTGGACCCATTTCACAATTAGATATGGGATCAGGCACAGTATACATTCGGTCACCTGAATATCCGAAAGGGTTTCATATAAAATACATAATCAAGCCCGTGTCCAGCCCAAACCCAAATAAGTTAACTCTCCCAAACTTCTTTGGCATGCCATGCTCTACTATAAGGCAAACTAAGAACAAGTTCCTTTCGAAGATGAGACATTTAACATAAAGGAATGTGGGTTAATGACGAGTTAATTGGGTAGGGGGAGGGTTTTAGGTTTGAAACAAGTGGGGCCTTCTAATCACTCAAAATGGTTAGAGGAAACGCTAGCTTCCAAAAATAGCTAGACGAGAGTTTTTTTTAAGGAGGCTTTCAGAATTATTCTTATTATTATTACCATCATCGTCGTCGTTATTATTATTTAGAGTTTTTTGTATATACCCCCCTAAGGTTTGTATGATTTGCAAATAGGCCCCTTTGGTTTTTGTATTTGTAAATAGACCCCTGCCTTTTCATTTCAATACCTTTTATGTCCCTAAAATCAATATTCCTAATGAGAATGGATAATCACTATGAGATTTATGTTGAACTTTTATGAAAATGACAGCTTTGCCCTTACATCCATTAAACAAAAATGAGTATATTATTATTTAAAAAAATACCATTATTTTATCCCAAGTCCCAACTGTCTTTTTTAATAACTCTTTAATACAAATGGAGCCTAATCATGTATTTTGAAACTTTCATCAATCTAATGGTTGGTTATGCATGGATTGAATCAATTATAACCAACTATAAGCACATGCTTTCATTGTCATTATGATTGATTTGAATATAATGAAATAGGCCCTAATACTGATAAAAATAAATTTATGTACGGTTATTATCTCCTACTAAATGTAATTATTAATGTAACAAGCTTATGAGAAAAGTAAGTCTAAGCTTTTAAATTTATACATATAGAGATAAAGAGATGGGCAAAAGTGTCATTTCACTCTAAAAACCTTTAGTGGTTGGAAAGCTCCTGATTTTGGGGACACGAAAGGTACTAAATTGAAAAGACAGGGGCCTATTTACAAAAATTAAAACCATGGGGCCCTATTTACAAATCCTACAAACCTTAGGGGGGGGTATATGTTAAAAGCTCTATTATTTAAAGGTCGGGGTGTATTTCAAATTCAAAGATAACTACTACCCTAATCAAACTAGATTACTTCCTAATAAATGCATGACTAATTAAAGACTAATTAGTCTTTTAAATAGGAGTCCTAGGAGACCCCGGCTGTAGTTCAGCCAGCTAGGGGCATGGGTGTGCAAGAGATTGCATGAGTTCATTCCCCAATGTAACCAAAAAAAAGGGAGGGGTCCTAGTGGAAAGGAAATAGAAAGAAAGTTAATGAAGGTCAAGAACGATAATTCAGTTTTGACATTGATTGGGCACAAGTAGCTTGATGGAAGTTCTTCATGGCCCGCCAAGGGGATTGGGACTGACTTTTAGATTTCAGCTTAGATCTCCTTAGGCCTGCCTGCATCAGAACTGAAAATCAGGTATGAGCCCAATCTTGAGCCTATTTGATGATCAGGTCATATTTGAGTCAACGCTCCACAGTTATGGCTCTATTGAGTAATCAGATAATCAGGCCTCCAAAACTGAATCAGGTTTTGGTCCCAACAAACAAACAGTTAAGATCATTGCTTCATTGAGATTTTAGTACTGTCCATTTATAGTGGATCTATGATTAGCCCCGCTCGAATTAAGGTGCATATATGCTATGTTAATGTGTGCATATGAATCGTTGATCTACCAGAGGAGAAAATTCAATAACACTTGGTTTATTTCACATCCTTGATTTCCAAATTTGTTGACAAGGAATTGAGTTTTCTTGACAAGTGTTATATTTCACATCCTTTATTTCCATCAAGCAACACTTGTTACGTACTGTTACCTTCAGTAAATTTGGACGAATATATCATATGTGTCTTGAATCAATAACATTTGTCAAGAAAACTCAATTCCTTTCGAATATACTTGATAGATAGTTATGACAGTCTATTCTTGAGGAGAGTTTAATGGTGGCCATCAACACATCTGTTAATGGCTAACCCTAGGGGTATAAATGAGCTGAGCTTGGCCAAGCACGACCCTGAGCTCAACTGCCTGATCAACAATTAGCCTTTGGCTCAAGTTTGGATTGACCTGGAGAAGCCAATCTAGACTCTAGAGCTTTAATTATAAATGAGCCACATTCGAGCTTGGGCGTAGGCTCGGCTCGTCTTCTTGATACATCCATTTTATGTACATTAACAAGCTGAAATGGGAGTTGCACTTGGGCTTGAACTCATGTATAGTATTAACATAATCAAGACGAGCTCAAGGTCAAGCCTAGCCTTTTAACAGAGTTGAACTCAAGCTGAATCAAGGTGAACGGGCCCTAAATTGATTTCAGATTGTGAGCTAATACGACCAAGCTTGAGCTTGGCTCAATTAGCTAATAAGTCGGGTGCAAATCAGAGCCCAACTAAGCAAAGTCGAGCTGGCTCAACCACTAGCTGATCCCAGATCAGTTAAGGCTCTAGAATTGAACCTGTCAAGCAAAATGACGAAAATTACTGCAAAACAACGAAGACAGTGGTTTCCAAATTTTGTGTCAGAGCCAAAAGATGGACCACATACTTGTCAAGTACAAGTATCAATAGAATATTTATTATCCCTACATAGAAAATACTTGAAATCAACATATGAAACTATACTATGGTTGCATTTTCACATTCAAAAGTTCAAATGGACACGTTGAAGGCACATCAAGATCACAGAGAGCCAGAAGTAGAAATGCCCTAAACGACATGAGAAACATCATTTTCCATTGGATTGCCATCATACAAGATATCATCCCATTTCTTTTTGAGGCAGAAAACCCCAAACAGAAAATTTGGGCGCTGCAGAGGAATCTGAGAGCAGGCAATTCCAACAAAATTTGAAAATTACAGCGATTCACAAATGGGTCTCCTCTCCTGCTAACTATCTTTTATAACATCCTAGTTCAAAGACTGATCGAGTCACATCCACGGTGTCAGCCTGCTAACTAATTGGACTGCTAGGATGATCCGCTCGTCCTACCTTCGCTCAATACCCCATTCATTCATCATCAACAGCAAAAGCATTATAAGAATGTTCGAACTTTATATATAGTATATAACAAGCACTTCACAAATTAATTCAGTTGTAATCACAACTCAATAATCTTACAACGAACAAAATCGAGTCCCTACACACACACAGACAAAAAAAAAAAAAAAAACCCCACCTTTCATTCATCCATAATTTTGAACAAATTACCACAAGAGATTCAGTAAATGTTCCAAATGCTTCGAATCCAACAATAGAAGCATAGAGAATTCCATAATTAATACAATTCTCAGAAACCCTAGAAAGTTCAAGGTGAGAATAATTCACACCATTACAGGAGAAACCGTACAAAATCAAAACGAAATCGAAGGAGAAGAATGGTTGTTTTGGGACTTACCGACAACTCGCGATCCTTCGGAACCCATTTTTCTAGGTCTAAGAAGCAAGATCTAGGGTTCTTTCTCTCGCTCCGAAAGATAGGAGACAGAAAGCTAGGGTTTCTTTCTCTCTCTACAAGAAATGGAGAGAGACAGACAGATGTGTTTGATGCAGACTGGCGTAACTGCTACTCTTCTCATATTCTCCAAAGCCTTTGGTTACTCAAATGACACGGTGTTCGTCTCATCCTTTACCACATTTTAAGTCAATGGGTTTTTTCCTGTTCACTGGGATAACGTTTTGGCAGATCAGAATTTTTTGTTATGTTTTTTTATTGGTATCCCAGTCGCAGCTATATGGGGCTGGGATACCTTGGGTAAAATGATAAAGTCCTTTGATAAAGAGAAGGTGTCCCGCATGCGAATCAAATCTGTGCAGTCAAGTGAGAACGGCCACCTCTTACTAATTAGATAGGAGATAGTTCCCGACATATCAGAACCTTGATTTGCTTGATCACCACCCTAACCCCAATTTAGTGATGCGTTTAGGTTGGCTATAAATTAGAGTTTTAATGATCGTCGTCATCATATAAATGTAAGAAAGTATAGGCTAGTCAACATAACACAACCCTTCTCTTTTATCAAAACTTGAAGCCGGTGGTACATCTTCATAATCTAATATTAGAATTTAGATTGGTTCCGTTATATCAATGTTATGAAATCTTAGACTTAAAATGAAGTTTGCTTGTAAATTAAGAAAGGACTTTATTTTTCTCTTCCAAGGTAATCAAACTCACAAACCATAAACAACAAAATGCGATTGGTCCTTAAATGCCATCTAATTGGTTGGGGTACTTATAGGTCCACCTTTAAATGGGATGGAGAAAGCCTGTGTCCTTTAGGCCCAGTCTAATTCCTTGGGCCAAACTGGACCTCTATGTGTGCTTAAAGGCCTGGCCCCATCTGGTTCTATGAGAGTTGGGGGGGGGGGGGGGGGGGATGGGATTTGGTTCTATGAGAATAAGAGCTAACTCAATTAAGATCTAAATAAGGCTCCAACTTTAAGTTTGTTTTTACAATTAATTTGTTTAGTAAAATTATACAAAAAAAATTCTCTTTTTTCACAGTAGAGTGTAAAGTAAATATACGGGGCATGGCTTATTAGAAGGGCATTTCTCTTTCATTTCCTAATAATTATATCACAGGGGGCCTATTTTAGAAACACAGCATAAGACCTACATTTAGGAGTTAGACCATGGCCCTATCTTTATAGGAATTGAAAAGTGGGCCAACCTTTTGTGGTTATAAACACGGGACCTACATTTAAGAAATTACAATGTGGGCCTACCTTTATGAGTTGTTGTACATGAGACCCACTTTAGAAATTACAAAATCTGACTCGCCTTCGGGAATTAAAACATGGGCCCCTCTCTTTTTTATAAGTTAGCACATGGGCCCATCTTTAGGAATTACAATATAGGCCCACCTATAAGAAATACAACAAGGACCCATGTTGGAATTGTTGCATATAGTATTCACCTTCAGAAATTACAATGTGAGACCCACATTTAGAATTAGAATATTAGTCCCACAATTTTTAGGAATTACAATGTCAGCTCACCTCTATAGGAATTATAATGTGGGTTCACCTATTATGATTGTGATTGTGAACATATGGCCTAGCTTTAGAAATTACAAATTGGGGCCACCTATTTTGATTGTGAAGATGGGACCCACCTTTAGGAATTATGGTGATAGGGGCCAACTTTTTTTTTAAATTATAATGTAAACCCCACCATTTACATTATTTTGAAGATTTTATAAGATTGCTTTTATACAAAACACTAGAGAATTTTACATTGCCCACCTTCATCCACTTTAGCTGTAAAATTGGAAAAAGGAAAAACAACCCCGTTTAGCTTAATTTTTTTGGGGCAAAAGCTTTAATATGTAAATAAACTCTTAAATATAAAAATATAGTTAGAGGTTTACGAAATACTCTAATATGTAAATAAGTTCTAAATCATAAAATAAGAGCTTATTTTTAAAGTTTTCAAATAACTCTTTATTATTCTAATTTTTACAGCTCTGGTTTTTTTTTATTATTATTTTAGAGTAAAGTCCATGTTATACATTGTTCATTTGGATAATTGACATTAAAAATGTGTCGAACATTTGGATAGTGTGAAATATACTAGGATTGTGTAGAGAAGTTCTAGAAGGTTCCCATCTTTACGAGTGACACATGGCCTAGTCATGGCCGATAGCATTTAGAAGATCTTATAAATAGAGTTCTCTTCATTTATTTGAAACGGGCTATTCTTCTTTTTAAATTCTCAATTCTTTTCTCTTATTGTGTTTCTTGCTCTAAATTCTGAAGGATAGACCATCATTGGGGAAGCCTGATTCGTGGATGCACAGAAAGCTTCAAAGGACTTCTCTAGGTATGGTGTTCACGGCTGGGCTGGAGCATAGTAAGCATGGTAGGGTGTTCATGGCTGGGCTGGACCATGATGAACATCGAGAGCCTCCCGAATTGGGCAAGCAGGAGCCGCGCTTAGATTTAGATTTATAATTTAAAAATTATGTATTTTACATTATCTTTAGGGTAGCTTTAATTGGTTTAGATGTTGTAAAAGGATTGAAAAACTAAGAAAACAAGATGTTGTAAAAGGATGGTCCTCCAATAAGTTGAAATTACCAAAACTTTGAAAACTAATCTTTTGGATTTGATGATTATTCTTTTCTTCTTCGATCAATTGAGCAGCACTTAAATTTTTATTTTTATTTTGTATATTAGGAATAAGAGATGGATCATTTATAAAACACATGATTTCAGTCCTTTTTTAGTGAAACCAATTCATATTATTGACGAGCCATTGCATGTTCAGGGTAAGCAGTCAACCTTACTTTCACGGTGATGACATGTAGTGAACATAAATCCCACAAAACATACGTGATGAGTTAAAATTAGCTTTCAATTACTGATAAAAAAAATTTGCTATCAAATACCAATTTAACACCATTTGAAATATTTTAATCTTAGCTACCAATTGGTTTTCTATTTGACCATCAATTTTTAAAACTCAAATATAGTGGCCAAAAGTATTTGATGATGATGATTTCATATAGATGGCTATTTTCCTTTTCTGATAAATAGTCATACACACTACCAAGTCTCTAACCATAGAAACTTCTGCTTGTTTTTTTTTCGTTCTCCACTACCCCCAATGGCAAAAGTGGTTTCTGCTTCCAGAACCATACATTCAGTTCTTGGAGTTTTTCTATGTGAGACCAGAGAGGTAACTATAGATTTAAATGACCTTGAGAAACAAGATTTAATTTTGATAATGTCATCCAGAGTGATGAGGCTCCCTGTATGGAGTATGGGAGAAGAAGACAATGGTTTCTCTTCTTTATATCTGACACCAGAGCGGTAACTATAGTTTTAAATGAACTTGAGAAACAAGATTTAATTTTGATAACATGTCATCCAGGGTGATAAGGGTCCCTGTATGGAGTATGGGAGAATTAAGACAGTTCTCTCTCTTTTTCTTTTCCACTTATGAGAGGATGAATCCACAGACCCAAGCACAATACACTGGACAGGTCCTTAACCAAGGGACAGCTAGAGATGACATTTTCCATCAATTATCATCTCCTTGGTGAAGCTCAAGCCCATAAAGCCATATAAAAACTAATTGGCTAAAAGGAAGCAGATATGGATCCGACACAGACCTACCCAATTTATTAATTGGGTTGGAAATGCCTACCCGAACTCAATTGGGGAGTTAAAAAAGGGTCATCGATCCCAAAACCTGATTTATTATAATAGTAGTATTTTATTTAATAGTTATACTAGTAGTTGTTTGTACGTGGATATTCACAAAGTGCATGTATGTCATGGAATTCTTAAGAATTCTGAGAAATGTGTTCCTAAAAGTGATTAAAATTCATGAAATAAATGTGAAGATCTATAAATATTGGTCATCAAATAATTATCCATTAATCTTTAAAGTTCAATGTAAATTAAATGAATTAAAGGAGAGAACGAAAATGACTACCAAGACATCACCCAAAGTTAAGTCATCTTGACATCTCCACCTTTCACCTCGCTAAAATTCTTTTGTTGAGACCAATTTAACCATAAATTCCTACCAATTCAATTCCCCAGGCAACTATATAGCCTGTTCAGATGTGAAGAAAATAGGAGGAAACAAGTGGAGAAGACATTTTCACTATAAATTTGGATTGCAGAATGTTTTCTCCATCCTCATTCTCTCTGCCAGGGTGTACTTGGATGTGGAGAAAAGGTGGGGTACTACACAACAAGTCAACAAAATGTTCCACAGTACAAATTTTTCCAATAAATTGTTCTCTCAAATTATTTTCTTCATCTGTTTTCTTTGCATTCAAAATGGCCTCTAGAAACATTTTTATTAAAATAACACAATTTTATGGAAAGTTAAAAACAAATAAAGCTGCAACCAAAATTCTGCAAATCAATATGAATTAGACGTCACAATTCCAACATCATTTCTTCCGTTGAACTAATTTATAAAGGCAGATTAGAATAATCAAGCATCACAACGCACCAACTAGACAACACAACAAAAATTGAAGATCCAAATTCTACCAAGGAGTCCTCAAGTGTCATTACGAATTTCTCACACAAAATTAATCTAAAAGGACGACACATCAATGGGTTTTGACATTTGATTGTACCTGCAGATATGATATTTTAGCAGAACAAATAACCATACATTCCAACAGGCATTTGGATTTCAGGGAAAACCTAACAATATCAAACTGGAGTACACTTTCTCCTCGTGACTCCAAATGGTTTCAAGTCAGAGCATCATTATTTGCTTCAAAGAGACCAAATAGCACCAAAAAAAAAAAAAAAAAAAAAAAGCAACAGACGCTAGACTTTTATAGTAGCAGTGACAAACATAATAACATAAATAGAGATAGCCTATGTATAAATATATATATAGTACAAGAATCACATATCAGTATCACATATGTCATTCTCATATACTGGGCCCTTACAATTTGAAGTGGTTTAACAGGCTTCCCAGCTCTCTGCTAAAAAGCCGTCCCATGAACTCTGCCATTGTGAAATCCCGGTAGTGAGCTACTTTACCATCAGATAACAGCTCCGGCAAGGGGCCAAAGTAATCTGTGTCACCCCTTTTGCTCGGGTTGAAGAAGACTCCGATCGAAATCCGCGGCTCTCGAAACGGATTTGCCAAAACCCGATGTTCCACACTCTTGTATTCATCATTCGACATCATCTAAAAAAATCCCAGAATTAGAAAAGAATCATGAGAAAGAAAATATACTAATTGAGAGGAGATTAAGGTAGGATTAATTTTTATCACCTGAAGAAGGTCTCCTATGTTGACCACAATGGCTCCATGCATGGGTTTCACCTCCACCCACTCTTCTCCATGCTTCACCTGCAGACCCCCTACCTGGTTCTGCAGAAGAATAGTCAGCACGCCCGGATCCGTGTGGGACCCGATCCCCAAAGTCAGATCCGGCTGTGGGCAGCACGGGTAGTAGTGGGCCACCAAGTGCCTCCCCTCGAGACACGTCATCTCCCCCAACTTCCCTTTCTCCAATCCGAGCCCTTCACTGAGAAGACCCATCAACACCTCTCCCAGCCTCCTCACGTGCACGTCCCACTCCATCAACTCTCTCCTGCATGCATCCGGTATCCGATCCAACTCAGGCGGGTTGGGACCCAGCCGCACCTGTAGTGTATCGCGCCACGTGGCAGCGCTGGACAGGTACAGATCGAAGTTGGTCTGGAAGGAGGCGCTGCTGCCCTTCTCCCGATGGTAGTGCTGTGATTTAATCTCGGTGGGTAGCTCGTTGAAGGATCGGACGGCTGAGATTGTGTCTTCGATGACGGAGATGGGGATGTCGTGATGGATGACTTGGAAGAAGCCCCAGGTGTGGGAGGCGCAGCGGATCTGGTGAATGAGTTCGGATCGACGGTGGGATAAGGCGTGGGAGAGATCGATGGTGGGGATGAGATGGGAAGAGGAGGATTGGGTGAGTTGAAGCGATTGGGGATGAGGGTGGATGAAGAAGCGAGGGATGGTGGTGGCGCCCGAGTCGACGAGTCCTTTGCATCCGATCTTTGATTCGTCGAATTCCTTCACTTCCTTGGCTCGATCGTATTCGTTCTCCTCGGGAGTATCACCATTCATAGTCATCATCTTCTTCTTCTTCCCATTCTTCTTCTCAATATGATGGTTCGGCTATGTCATCTCTTTCGTTTGTTTACTTTTAATTGCGGTGTCAAAGCCAATTGCGTTGAATCTAGGACCGAACGACTCTGCTTTTAAAAATGTAACGAGCGTTACTTGATATTACGCGGGAGTACGTGCATTTGTATGCCTCCAGACGTCCACCGTGTTATAGGACCCGAGAAATCAGGTTAAACCCCTCTGATCCCATCTGATAGTAGTAATGGACTTCACCTTCGATTGATTTTTGAAGAGAGGGGACCGGATATCGAAATCAGTACCTCTAGCTCCAAAAAATTAAAAAATCATAATCTTAATCACTCGGCCAACCCATTGTGCTACCGAACTAGTTTACTTATGAATAACTAAATAAGTAATCAAATCCAATTTTTAACGAGCCAAAACCTCCTTATAATTAGATACTCATTTACATCCCTTGTTGCATACCCCGTGCAATGAATAATTTTCACTTTAAAAATCTCTACCCAAGGTGACAATTCATGGATCGATGTCTGGTCCCTACATTGGAAGTATCACTCCCTACCATTAATCAGCCAATCAAGCACCTAAGAGACAAAGAGGTCAAAAATTGAAGCTTATACAGCTCAGGGGTTTTTCTCTGGATTTCTCCATCTTGTAGGAATTCCACACATTTTTTCACATTCCCGAGTACCCATTGGCCAAAGTAATGGCTGCTTTCAGAACCATGCATACAGTTCTTGGAGTTTTTCTATATAATATAATACCAGAAGGTAAACATGGTTTTAAATATATTTGACAAACAGCCTTTGATTGATTACGTCATTTACAGTACGTGATTGAAGAGTATTGAGAAGTAGGTTATACCAAAGGGGAGTATTGAAAAATATTTTCTCTACCTCTACTTGTACGTCCACAATATATGGGCTATTCACACGTACCTTTGGCTAAGCTAAGCATCCTTACTTGCCAAGTTACCGTCGCATCATAAACCTCTCGACAGGTGAATTTGAAGGTTGGATTAGCAGGTTGTGATTTGTGGGGTCGCAATTTATCCCGTGTAAATGAGCCTATTTCACTATGACTGGCATAGTCATTTTCCGTAAGTGGGCCTGTGTTTTAGACCTAAGATTTTGAGCCTATTTCACTAATGCATTGGCTTGGAGCTACAGTGCAAGCCTCCAATCGGTTGGCCCATTGAAATCCACTTTGAATATTTAGATACCAAGTATGGAATGGGTCTTAGAACTGAAGAAGGTGTGGATTTCTAAAGGTAGGCCCTATCCATGTGTAGACAAAGACGATGTGCAACATTGCAATGCAGTCACTAACCCAAAAATTGAAAATAGGAACGGTTCTGAACCGTTTCTAACAGAAATTAGAACAAACATTCACAAAATGTGGTGTTCCAAATAAATTGGAACGGTCGAGAGGTTGAGATCGTTCCAATATTGTTTTTGTCCTTTAAACAGTTTCATGACCGTTCCGAAAATGTTCCGGAACCGTTCCAGTTTATAATAAATTAAAATGTTTTTTTAAACCGTTCCAATTTTATTAGGCAAGGTTTATAACCGTTCCTAATGAAAAATAAAATATTGAAAAAAAAATACTATAGTAGCAAAATTCTTTATTATGCCACCTCATGCATTTAAAAAAAATCATAAACTTTGGCGTTCACATCTATTCACATTCATAAAAAAAAAAAAAAAATCACCAATGATTCACAAAATCTAAAATAGAATTCAATAGAGTAGCTTGAACTCAAATATACAATTTATAACATTTGAATATCCATAGATACATCGACTTCGTATAACCTTCTAACTTAAATATCTACTTCATTTCTAAAAAAATAAAAATCAAAGAGTCCATCCCATCACAATTGTTGTGCCTTTAACTTTCATCCAACTACTTTTCTTACAGGTGTATTTTGTATGCCAAATCCCCAAATTGCAAGGCTCTTGTGTGGTCTGCCAAACTATTTGGCATCCCCAAAAGTGGACAATATCTGAGGTGTTGATGTACCTCCTGAGATAACTATCTCTGCATAACAAGAAAATAGATAAGTTAATTATCCTCTCCACATTATCATTTCTGCACATTGCCTTCTAATATTTCTTTTAGCATTTGATAAAGAATTTCTTCTTTTTTTTGGGTGATTGAAAACCATAGCTTTAAATAGCTATATAAAGAATTTCTTTCTTTCAGCAATACCTTTGGTTTGTTTTTCCGTGGGCCCAAAATCATACGGTTTGGATGGGTATAGTCGTATGCCTGAATGAGCACCATGCATGGCACTTGTGCCGAATGTGTTTGTTGTGTTTTCAAACAAACACCATCAAATCATCAATCCACCAAAACTATGAAAGAATGAAAAGTTGAGTGGCACATTCATGCTTCATTAAGGCATGATATTGCTTTACAAAATGAATGTTAATAGCCCTTTTCACCTGCCGACTTCAAAAAATGAAAATAGCTAGCATTCAACCAAAAGTCCATCAAATTCATGTATAATCCTGGGCAAGAGAAACTAACCAGTGAATGGTTGTGTTACAGGCGACGCGATTAGTGACCTTGATCACGACCTCATCGCCTTCATAAACTTCGATGTTCGGACCAAGGTACATCCCATTTACTGTGAGAATAGGCTTGGTGTGGCATAGACGGGTCACATCTTTCCATTCCATCTGCAACATAAAATCTACTCTCCCTTTAACTTTATACAAAAACAATTAAAACATACCATTAACATTAATCAACACATGAACTATGAAAAAAAAAAAAAAACTGTCTACTGATGTATCCTGTACACTTACATTGAAATAGAAGTAACTTGTGGTTGGCAAAGGTGTTGAAGGCAGAGACCTTGCATGAACAAGGGCTCTCACACATGAACACAAGAGTGCAGTTATAAGAAACCCATAACTCTTGTTGTCATGATAACCCATCCAACTCCAGGCTATCTCAATGGTTATGTTTGTCACAAGCTTTCTACTATTCAATGCTTCAGGGCTCTCATCTCTCTCTCTCTCTCTCTCTCTCTCTCTCTCTCTCTCTCTCTCTCTCTCTCTCTCTCTCTCTCTCACACACACACACACACACATCTATGGGCATAAGCTTGTGTAAAGGTGTATCATTTAATACCTTTTAATGCAGGACGTGATTCGTGAAATAACAAGATTGTTACAAATTGACCTCCACTGTGAATATGGAAATAACAAACTGCTGGATGACCAAGAAAATAGGAAACAGAGAGAGATAAAACAAATTACATCACAATTACTCTAGTAAATTGAATCCTCAGAAAATGCATCACAATAACCCATGCCACCTGCACCTCCAGATAATTCAAGCGATTAACTGCACCTTTAGAGAATAAAAGTAACATACGAAACTTATCAAATAACAGTATAGCCAAACAGAGTATAACAAAGAATTATATAATTCTGAAAATACATACCCAATTTTAGAGATTTCTCACGCACTAACTCCTCAAAAACTAGTTGATCAACCTGAAAAAAGAAAAGGGACTAGAATAAGACGTCTTAAACTGTGTAAGAAGTCTTAACTTTCTTTAGTTCAATGTACTAAATTCAAGAAATGGTTTCAGGTGTTGAGTGTAGGTTGGAGAGAGGATATGATTGAGTGCAGGTATACCACATCTTCATTCCTAATATAATCACCAAAGCATTTGACATGTATATATTCCAAATCATGAGCTATTTGAATCTATCTGCATCTTTTTAACTATTCTATTCCACTTTGCATGAGCCAACATAAGAATTGGTAGTCAGATTGGGTGAGATAATACTTCATTAGTAGTGATTTGGGGTAGAAAGTAAGAAGAAAGCATCAGCATACTGTTAACAAAGGAGAATGGATGATCATGTAGAAATTTTCAAAATGATTGAAATTCATGGTACATCCAAGCATTAACAAGGGCGCCAGAGCCTGATACAATAGAGGGGAAGCAAAAACAAGGGTACCAGAGCCTCATACAGTTATACCCAAAACCCAATAGAAAAAAGAAAATTACAAAGTGATTTTGAAAAAAAGTTATGCGACTAGTTAGAAGAATCATGCTGTATTTATTTTAACTGGGGAAGGAATAGGAGTAACAGTTCTAGAAAGATTAAAGATATGACGCTATTGCAGGTAAAGGTAGATTCATTGGAAAGCCTGTCCAAATAATACAATGCCTCACTATCTGAATGGTTTGTAGACTTCAGAGACAACAAACTAGACTAACTCTCTCTCTCTCTCTCTCTCTCTCTCTCTCTCTCTCTCTCTCTCTCTCTCTCTCCAAAAACTAACGCTTCAGAGCCCTTCTCAGAAAACTAACCCCCCAATCCAACGGATCAGATCAAAGATCAGTAGTGGGGTACACCCAAACTCTATATTCATTTCCTCTTCTCCCCTCCCTTCTTCATTCATGCAATCTTATATACCTGAAACAGGTAAAGAAGAAGAAGAAGAAGAAGAAAAAAACCTTTCTCTTTTTCTCTCCATAATCAACGGTAAAGATTCAAGATCGAGAGCGGGGGTGTATACGATTCATCTGCTTCATCAAACTGCAGCTCATCAAAAACACATCGCTGTTACCCATCTCCACAATTCAAATCCCAAAATCCCCAAACCTACATCAAGACCCCTGCTCCTTCAACCTGAGCACCAATCCCTCAAAAAAAAAAAAAAAAAAGTAGCAGTGGAGAAGAAGAAGAGAGCACAGAACACAAGTAGAGAAGGAGAAAGAGTAATTTGAGGTTGAATATTAGTTGTGGCCCTTTTTTTTTTTTGCTGCAAATGTTAATGTTATAAATGAGGGTAAAAAATGAATGATGATGTCCATTTTGAGTAGATGGCCAATATACATATTCACACATATTCACCACCTTCTGTATGTTTCTAGGTCCATTGAGTTTCATGAACTGACAAATTAGACATATCATAAGCCTCATGAAGTCCAAAGTTACCCTAATGGCTCAGTGAATTATGGATATCTTTCAACTGAGGCTACTGATGCCAGGGCGGATCCAGGACTTCTAATTTGGGGGCCTGCACTTAAGTTACACTAAAAAAATAGCAATAATGTCTCACCAAAAACTATAAAAAATAGCAACAATGTCCCACCAAAGATAGCAACAATGGGCGCTTGATAATGCGACATTATAACCTAAGATAATAAATAATCATCAATATACAATACATAAGACCGGTTTTAATTTTTTTTTCCTAAGTTTTTTTTTTTCTTTTCATTTTCAACTCACAATGAATTGATGAACAAACAAAGTTACAGAGGTACTGTAAATGGGAAACCCAATCCCATAACGTGGCAGGCTGACTGCTTCTAGTAATACAAAGAGCAAATCTTTCTCCACAACCACAAAGAATCAAAATGAAGAATAGAAAGAAATTACAAAACCTCCATTTCAGAAAACCATAAAAAAAGAACAAAAAACCAAAAAATGAACAAACCAATGTAATAAAAACACTCCAAATTCGTACTTGAGATCCAGAGGACACAACCACAAAGAATCAAGATGAAGAATAGAAAGAAACTACAAAACCTCCATTTCAGAAAACCATAAAAGAAGAACAAAAAACCAGAAAATGAACAAACATATGTAATAAAAACACCCCAAATTCGTACCTGAGATCCGGAGGGCACAATCACAAAAAATCAAGATGAAGAATAGAAAGAAACTACAAAACCTCCATTTCAAAAAACCATAGAAGAAGAACAAAAAATCAGAAAATGTGAAAAACTAGCTTTTTTTTTTTTTTTTGGCTGAAAGCTGGGGTGGCTGCCCCCCCTAGATCCGCCCCTGCCTGATGCTTGGATCAGCCCCTGCCTGATGCTTGGATCACTTCTTGTGATTTGTGAATCCTCAAGTTTGCTAGGGATTAGATGAGATCATTTATATTTTGGATTACTTGCATAGTCTAAACCTTTTTAACCTTTTGTAACTGGGGAAATGTTTTAGACCTAATTTTATGAGTCGTTGATGTAATGGCGTAGATTCCAATCCTTATCTATTTATGACATGAAATTCATAAGATTATGAATTTGGATCACAATTAAAGACGGTCAAGATTCTAAACCATTTTCAAATTGAATGTTGATCTTGAATCAAGTATTTCGTTTGATATTGCAGAGACTTAAGACCGAAGATTGCAATGATATTTGGCAAACTAATTGACCATGCTCGACCAGATTCAAGACAAAATCTTTAATTCAACTTCTGAATGATAAACTTTTGTTGGTCGCAACTAGGTACAAAATAGAGAATAATGGTCTTTTGTTATGGACTGCATATTTTTGTCTCCTCAAATCATAAGCTTTAGAAGATTCCAACGAAAAAGGATAGAGAACAACTTGGATTATTTGGCTTGGGGTTAATGTATCCTATACCATGTAAAGTCGGCCTTGTGCATGTTTACTGAAACTCATCCCTTAATTTCTCTCTAAGGGCTTGTTTGGATAGGCAAAAAAATTAAGATCAATACAATATTCCATGGAATGAATTCTCATAGGAATTTCCCTATTTGGTCAAAGAAAAAGAAAGACATGATAAACAAAAGCCTCACACAAGCTGAGAACAGTAACTTTTTTGCCAATGAATAGAGTAAAAAAATTGAAGCTTAGTTTTGAAGGTGACAATCAGGGATCAATTCATGGTCCTTACATTGAAATATGATTACCCTGCCATTGAACCAATCTAGCACCCAAAACAGTTTGAAGCTCATCCACCTTCAGGGGGTTTTCTCCTGATTTGTAAATGTATTCGTTAAACAAGCTTTAACTGAGATAATGTCATTCACAGTGATTGGAATCACTATCTGGATTAGAGGAAAACAAGACTCTGATTTATTTGCGATCACCTTGGTGAAGCTCAACCACTTTAAGCCATGTAAAAATTCATAGGGTTGACTGAGAAATGTAGCCTGGACCCAACACAGACCCAACCTGTTTATTAACTGGGCCATATAAAATATATATTTGATAGAAGAGTCACAAAAAGGATTGGGCCGGGTTGGCCACCGAAGGTAGCAGCAGCCAACAGGTATATTAGATCCAATTAATACAGATCGATCCCATTTATTAATGGTTTGCCAATGCCAATTCGAATTCAGTCTAGAATCAAGAAAGGGGTAAAAATTAGTAGTTTAAGGATATTTACTAAATTATGCATCGGTGGGTATGTTTTGTGAGGCCACTTTTCTATGGAAACAAGAAGAAGAATTTGGCCACTTTTTCATGGAAGAAATTATTCACGCTTGTGCAACTATTTTTTTTTTCTAGGCACAAATGCAAAAAAAAATAATAATAATAAAGAGCTAAGTTTTTCACCAATATTCCTTATAAAAATGTTTTCCATGAGAGATTGGAACCTTCTTTTCCCGCATAAGAGGAAAAAGTCTACTGAACCGATTTTCCACGAACTTACACAACGTACCATAGTCAATTCTAGGGGTGCACATGGGTGGTTCAGATGGATTTAGACGAGAAGCCATCAACCAAACCAAACTCCGAACCGAACTCATAGGTTTTCTATTTTACCAAACTGAACCGAACCACCAATGTGCTCAAACTGAACCAAATTGAAAAGAACCGGTTCAGTTCGGTTCCATTATGGTTTTTGTTTTATTTTATTTTTTCACAAAAGAAAATGGCAATTCAATTGGTGAGAGACAATGAACTTCAAGTAACGGAGTGTGGGTTCAAGTCTTTTTCAAGTAATTTCTCATATTGAACTTCAAGTTACGGAGTGTCGGTTCGGTTCGATTTGAGTGGTTTAACCGCAGCTTCAAACCGAAAACCGAACCGAACTGAATGATTTGAAGGAAATCTGAACTGTGATCGACCGATCTACTATAAAACCGATCTGAACAGCCCGGGTCGGATCAGTCCTGATCGGTTTAGCGGATTTTTTGTGCGCCACTAGTCAATTCTCATATGTAGCATATTGAGTTCCCTCCCAGCATCCTAAAAACTGAGGAGACAACTACCAAGTGTCTGAGAACCTTCTTTATTAACAGTCTCAATCCCAAGTATGCATGGAGCTTTCAATGTGCACCTCGTTGGCAGGTCACCTAAGGATGGGGTTGGGGGATAAAGATCTGGTTGGGGTCTACCAATGTATAAAATATAGTGTCTAACTGATTATCCAAACCTCTTGATCAACAGCCCACGAGTTTTCAACCCTAAAATGAGATAAGTGTAATTCGGGGGGGGGGGGAGGGGACCAATACATGCAATCCATTCAAATAGGTGATCAAGTGGGCCCCACTATGTGGTCCGCATGAAACACTCCTCGCACACTACTCAATAATTTTCACTTTAACAATTTCTACAAGTAAAATGCTCAATAGGTTCTCATTATAGTAATATTAAAGCATTTCATGCCATATAAGCTATAAACTTTTTTTTCTTTTGTGATATGATACTGTTAAACATAATTAGAATATGTTATTTAGAGACAAGGATTAGTTATAGTTTGAAAGAGGTAAGGGTGGTTTGAATTTGAATTATGACCTCTCTTGTATAAAAAAAAAGAAGTTTGTTTCAATAAGTAATGGGTTCATTTATTTAAGCTTTTACATTATATTAGAGCCATGCTCAGACTGATGATCTTATGATCAAGCGAGCTATGGTCCTGCTTCCGCAATGGTGATCTCACTGTCCTTTTTTCTTTTCAATAAACTAAACTTTTGTTCTTATCCATCCAATTATGCATGGCTTATGATCTCACTATATTCATCAAATTGCATGATCAAAATCATTTGGAAGAGGTCATGAAAGATCTGATCTAGTAGGTCATTGACACCAAGAAACTCAGATTGGACTGCAACTGTGATGGATCCACAAACAGACAGTGATTACTAGCAAGGCACCATGAAATCTTCAATGATATTTGCCATTTACTTTTAGAGACCAAACTTTTTTGTTATTTTTTATTAACAATCACAGATCCATTTCTTAAAAGGACCATGTGATTGCATGGGGATGTGGATGTTAAAGATAATTATAGTAGGTTATTTAGAGATAATTAAGAATTAATTATAGTTTGTTAAATGTAAGGATGATTTAAGTTTGAATTATGATCTCTCTTCTATTATAAAAAAAATAGAAGCTTGTCTCAATTAAACTGCAAAGTGATTTTGATAAATAGACTCATTTATTTATAAGTTTAGAAATATAAGCTATATCTTTTTGAACGAGCAGAAAGAACGAAGGAGGGGAAAACAGAGGTTACAAAAGGCCTTCATTAGTTACAGTAAGGACCTATTTATTTAATTTAGTTCTATTTTTAATAATGGGTAAAATTGAAGAAACAAATGTAAACTTCCAAGACTATAAAAATTGAATCAAAATGAGGTGAAAAATGAACACCAAGCCGCCACTCTGTAAATTTAAATCCTAAGAAAGTGAGCGTTACATCTACACTACTATCTTATATTCTTCTCCATTCACCTTATATCTTTATATCATTTATCCCTCGCCTATTTTATAATCCTTTATTGGAGCTCATTTGACCATGAATTCCTATATTTTCAATTCATACATATTCTATACAATAATCTGGTCCTAAATAGAATTTATACATGAGAATATATATTGTCATTGTTAACAAGATCTTGCTTATCGTTTAAGAAGATCATGAGGAGATGTGCGACTAATTTTTGAATTACTTCTCACGAGCTTTTTTTAACCTCACCAAAGTCCACACTTGGCAAAATTCAAGTTTCATTAACAACAATGTAAATATGAAACAAAATCTCCCCCTTGTATCCTCCAACTTTCAACTCTTTAAAAATTTATTGTTGGGACCGATTTAACCATGCATTCCTGTTAATTTAATTCCATGCAAACAAGTGGGATGTTCTAGACTTCTAGCAGAACAAATAACCATCCAATCCAACAAGCATTTAAATTTAAAAAAAAAAAAAAACGATGTCTTAACTGGAATATTGTTATGTGCACATTTCTTTTTTCACCAAAAGTAAAAGAAAAATATGTAGGTTTACCTTGAGGGGAACCTTCGCCCTCCAATTACTTAATAAAAAGAATTGCTAGAAGATAGTATATCTCTTTCATTAATCTCTATTACCTTTAAATACAAGATACATACACTTATAACTATCACAATTTGACCCACTCTTTACAACTAACACAACTTACCATAATTACATCCACCACTTCTACAAATATATGCACCAACTACTCTTACTTATAGGTAAACCAACCTCCCATGAATCATTACGTTCCCCATGATGACTCAAGAACAACTACTCACACATCATGAGTAACTCCTCGTTAGCTCACCTATGTAAATAAGAATGATCATATATATACTCATGTAATGCAAGGCCACATCAAATACACTGCTCCTTTTTTTACCCCAAATCAATACCAAATCGATTCAACATCATTATTTACTTTCAAGACTCCAAATAACACAAAAAAGCAACAGACTGTAGACTTTATAATAGCAGTGACAAACATTAGAACATAAATAGAGATATATAGCCTATATATATATAGTACAAGAATCATATATCAGCTGTTATCACATGTCATTCTCATATACTGCACACTTACAATTTGAAGTAGTTTATCAGGCCTCCATGCTCTCTGCAAATATATGGTCCCAAGAACTCTGTCATTGTAACCCCGAGGGGTAGCTCAGTTGGCCTAGGACTACGGTTTGCACCCGGAGGTTGTGGGTTCAAAACTGCTCTACCACACTGGGCCACAGGGGAATTTTACCCGGCTTTCTCTCCTGGGCCCGTAGAGATTATTCTGGCCCAAAAGACTGGAACCCTACGTTATAAAAAAAAAAACAAAAAACAAAAAAAAAAAAAAAAAAAAAGAACTCTGTCATTGTGAAATTCCGGTAGTGAGCTGATTTACCATAAGATAACAGCTCTGGCAAGGGACCAAAGTAATCCGTGTCACCTCTTTTGCTTGGGTTGAAGAAGACTGTGATTGAAATCCGCGGCTCTCGAAATGGATTGGCCAATACCCGATTCTCTACGCTCTTGTACTCGTCATTAGACATAATCTAAAAAAACCACAGAATTAGAGAAGAATCATTAGAAAATGAGTTTTTTACATAAAGCCCACTATGTTTTCATAAAACCTCAAAAACACCCCTATACTCTGTTTTTTTATATAAGCACCCCCTTTATTGACCGTCAACCTTTGTATTTATGACCATTTTACCCTTTGTACTTATTGGAAAAGTGAAAGGACACATTTAACCCCACTAACTTAAGAATTATTCTATGCTCGTCAAGGATCACGAGCCTGACAAAGTGGGACATTTGTCATTTGGCCCTCAAATTTTATTTTTCTAGTTTCTCTAGAAAAATTAGAATTAGAATTTTTGAGGTTTGAATGATTGTGTTAGAATTAGAATTTTGGTGTTTGAATCAACACACATTAGGGATTTTTCCTCGGATCAAAACAGACCTATGTGACCCACAATTAGAGTGCTTAGCTAGAACCGTTCCAACTAATTACAGTCAGCTATCTTTTTTATTTTTATTATTTTATTTTATTTTTATATAGTTAGCTATTTATGTAGAATAATTACATGAAAGAATTAAATGATCAGATAATCAACAAGAAAAATATTTAAGTGAGAACTAGTTCTCACCCTGGTTTTGTGAGAATTATTGGTGGGGCCCACCAAACAACAATCCGAACTATGCACAAAAAATGACCGCCCTAATAGTAACTAATCCCGAGATTTGGCATCTATCCAAATGGATTGGACCGTTGGATGGAGGGTTGAGATTTATTTGAACATAAAGCTATTAAAATAGTGGGCGCGGATGAAGGTGTTAGAGGTAGAATTGGGGTCAAACTTGATACTTGGAGTGGTCTTACATAGATCTTTTTATCTCCTCTGGTCTCATTCTTAGATGAGACCTATGAATGGGCCTCATAGAAAATTCTCACAATAACTCCATGAGAACAGTTCTCATTAGAACAAAGCCCGATCAACAACAATATTTAATTGATCCTCACATGAATGAGTGGAAAATCACAATCACTAATTCACCTCAATGCAATTAATATGAATGGTTAGATGACTCAAAAGAATTTGAAATAATTCCGGGCAAGTAGGGTTAAATGCGTCATTTCAATTTCTCAATAAATATAAGGGGTAAAGCAGTGTAATGAAAAAGGGAAAGAGAAAGTAACGGCGAGTTGTTTTTCAGTGCTTTTCATTAAAAGTTGACCTTGAATGAAGGAGTGATCATGTAAGAAAAAACTAAGTACATGGGTGTCTTCAAGGTTTTATGAAAACACAGGGGTTCTTTTTTGAGAACCTCTTAGAAAATTTTAAAATCGAGATCATCTGACGATTTTTACCACTCGTCAATTGTAAGTGAGCCAATCACAGTCCACACTTTGATACGGTGCACACGCATGCATGGAGGCTGTCCACGATTGGTCCGCGTTGGTCCACTTACAATCACCACGAAGAAAAGCCTCACACTATCCAGAGTCTGGACTCGTACGTGGCTCTTCCTCCTGATAATCAAATTAACTTAAGACAAGACTAATTCATTACCTGAAGAAGAACTCCTATGTCGACCACGAGAGCTCCTTTCAGTGGTTTGACATCCACCCACTCCTCTCCATGCTTCACCTGCAAACCCCTTGCCTGGTTTTGCAGAAGAATTGTAAGCACGACCGGATCCGTGTGGGACCCCATCCCCAGGGTCAGATCTGGTTGCGGGCAGTAAGGATAGTAATGGGCCACCATGTGCCTATAGTCCAGACACGTCATCTCCTCCAACCTCGTCCTCTTCAATCCTAGCCCTTGGCTAAGCAGCCCCATCAACACGTCCCCTACCCTCCTCACGCGCACGTCCCAAGCCATCACCTCCCTCCGGCAGACCTCCGGGATCCGACTAACCTCCGCCGGTTCCGGTCCCAGCCGCACCTGCAGGGTGTCGCGCCACGTGGCAGCACTGGACCTGTAGAGATCGAAGTTGGTCTGGAAGGAGACGCCGCTGCCCATCTCCCGTCGGTAGTGATGGGATTTCACTTGCGTGGGAACAACTTTTTTTTTCTAATGTCTATAGTCCAAACAATTGGAGATATTTTTGTAAGAGGTTCCTAATTCACAACGTCATATATTTTCATGACTAATTTGCCCCTTTCAACCATCATTCTTAGGCCAAGTTCTCTCTTATTCCCACTCTTTCGTCTTCTTCTCTCTCATTTTCCATTTTCAGTTCCTTTCCATCGTTATGGAATACTATTGTAAAGCATCTTCTGTCGCCACCATGACTTTCGATTCTCTCTCTTTCATTTTTTCAAATATAGAAACGGTTTTACTTTCTCTTACTCTTTCATCTGAAGTCTCTTTCAAATCTCTCTCTACAACTGATTTGAAATAGAGCAGTTTGCTCTTTTGCTTGTTTTTCCTCTCTCTCTTTTCTCTATTGGATCATGGTCATCAAGTGTTCTCGTTTTGGATTTCGATTTTTATTAGCATTTGATCTTCCGTATTTTGATTTTTGGTGTCGCCGAACTCAAATAAATCAACCAGAAACTCTGATAAACTAGATCAAAACTCAGATAAATTTGCTAAAACTCAGATAAATTTATCTGAGTTTTTGACAAACTTACATAAACTTCTAGCAAAACTCAGATAAATTTATCTGAGTTTTGAACAATTTTTCTAAGTTTCGAACAAATTTATCTAAGTTTCGAACAAATTCATTTGACTTTAGCTTGCTTTTTCTCTTGAATTGAGATTTGTTCTAACCATTGTCTACTTATAGTTGAGCATAAATAATACATAAAATCAAAGAAAAACGAAATCAAATTAGTTTTTTAGTTTTTTTCAGAATAAATTATCTTGTACATCTTCTTTTTAGAAACGGAAGAAGTACTTTTTCTAACCAAGTGAAGACGATTCAAATGATGGAGGTCTTCGATTAGTTGAGTTTGCTTCTAAGTTTCGCAGTTTCCTTCGGCTTCGCTTTTTGCTTATGCAATTCAGATAAATCTGATTTTTGCTTCTCTAAAATAGTTTCAAGCGGTTTTAAGTGAAGCCTTTTTGCTGACGTGTATAGGAGCCTTTTTATCTTTTTCACTGTGTCATTTTCATGAGAGGACTGCTGCCGGAACGATAAAATATTGTGGACCTTAGGCTATAAAAGTAAATGATGAGGGACCTACCGCCAAAAGTCCCTTTAAATAAGGTAATTTTTTAAGGGGAATGCTACATCATTTGGGATGCTAAGCAAAACCGAGGTACGATGTGAGGCCCCACCCTTTGTGGGCCCTCTAATTGCTATTTTAAATACTAATTACTTGTTAATTATTGCTAATTACTAGTTAATTATGCTAATTATGGGTTAATCAGGGTAATTAGTTAGCTTTTCCTAAGTTATAGTTAGACTAGCTTAGTTGAGTTAGTATTTTGGTTAGTAGGGTGTTTTGTTAATACTAGGGTTTATTAGTGTAGAGAAGCCCTTAGTATGGTTTTTAATTAATTAGAGGGGGGTCATTGCAAATTAGTGCTTCTCTAGAACCTTCTTACCTAAAGTCCAAAAAGCCCATAATCCTAACCCTAATCCCATGAAACCCTAAAGGGCATTACAGTCATTATCCACTCCCCCTTAAGCTATAAATTCAGCTCTAATCCCAATGAAAACCTAGCTACTATTCCTTCTCATTTCCTCTCTTCTTCCTCCCTCATTCCTCTCTTTCCAAGCTATTGCTATTGTTACTGTGCTGGAATTTCCTCTTAGTAGCTGCTGCTACTACTTCTTCTTCTTCTTCTCCTTTGGGCTGGGATTCTCTCTTCTATTTCTCTATCTCTCTCTACCTTCTCTTCCAAGCTAAGGCAAGTGCACTATACTATTAGCATAGAATGTATGTGGTTTGTTTCTTTGATTCTGTGTTTCAGTTCAATCATTAACTTGTGCTAGTTTTACATGGAGCTTAGTTGTTTATTTATGGGATGGTTGGCCATTGATGGATGGGGGTTTCACCCCCCATTTGGAAGATCAATGGGTCCAAATGTTGTTGGTTAATGGGCATTGGAGTGAATGGATGTTTGGAGATGATTTGGTGAAGTTTGGGACTGATTGGAAGTGGTTTGGAGGAAAAATGAGCTAAAAGGGAGAAGTTCCTGAAACTGGATTTTTCCCAGTTTTCGTGCATCCGGTCGACCAGGGAGTGAATTTGCAGTGTACCCGGTCGACCTGCCTGCAGGCTGGTCGACCGGGGACACTAGAAATGGAAAAAAGGGGGCTTACAGTTATTTTTCTGCAGGCGTGACCTGCAGTGTACCCGGTCGACCGGCCACACTGCAACTGGGAAATTTCTGCTCCCAGTTAGGATGTTCTGCAGACTAAGTTCTGATGTGCTGGTCGACTAGGCCCTGCCTTGGTCGACCGGCCACACTGTATTTTGTGAAAAACTGGCCCTCAGCTAATTTTTCCTGCAGAAACTCATTTCAGTTAGCCAGGTTGACCTGGCCTTGCCAAGGTTGACCTGGTACACACTGATTTTGCAGGAATTAACTGAAAGTTGGTTTTCACCTGAAACTCAGACCCTCTATGCTCGGGTCGGCTTAATACTTAGAATTTGCATTAAAAATGTTTAAAGCTGGGACATCAACCTTTCTAGGGTTTTTGGTGTTTGCGGTCAATCACCCAGGCCAGGGAGTTGACCGGACACGCTGGGAACCTTTAGAAACGAAATAAGCTTTCCAGGAAGCCTGATTCAGATCATTCAGTGCACTCGGTTGATCCACCATGCCAGGAGGTCAACCGAGCACACTACACTTCAGGTCCACCTGGGAAACCCTGATTTTCCAGTTTTCAACATTTAGGAGTTGTGATCATTTGTGGGGCCCATTGACCATCCAAATGAACGTTTATCGATGTTCTAAGCCCGAGTCAACGGTGTGGCTCAACCTTGACTCGCGGGGACCACTGTTTAGGGTTTTGATTGTTAATCTAAGATAATTTGACCTCTAAGAGTTGTCAATGGTCCCGTAAACTCATAAGCACCAAACACAGTATTATATGGCATCAGTGACTTCGTTTAGAGATCAAATTACCGGAGATGAACCTGAACCTAACGTGGCCCATTACCTAGGATTGGACCGTTGTATTTCCCTATTGATTCTCATGTTGAAGTTCACACTTCACCCTGTTTAATGCTGTCTTTCTTAGATTTTTAGAGTAGCTGTTAACTGTTAATTAATGGAAATTGGAGGACTTGAACTTAAGATATCTTAGAGGTGACCTGTTAGCATGATTTGGAGATCACTGACCCGTGTCTGTGTCTAGGCGGGCCCTTATTGGGCCTAAGTGTGGGATGTGTACCTTTAGCTGGAAGAGGTAGTTTATATTTGGGTTTTTAGTCATGATGGATTGAATGAACTGTTTATCAGTAGTAAATGGATATGTTGCCTCGTTTGGACGGTTTTAGACCAGGCCACGGATTTGATGGGCCTTGGTATGGATCCAACGAGTGGGCTTAGACTTAGACTATAATCCATAGACTGATTGATGTACAGACCTCTTAGAGACTTGGATAGGACCTTGTTCATGGAAGGCAAAGCCTAGACAGACACAGACCCTTAGAGTTATTCTTGAGTCGGCATTGACATTCACTCGGTTGATTTAAGCTCAGCCTATGGACTAATCATCCCCGGTAGGAGCTAGTATGAGTGTTGAGGAGCTATCATGATGAGCTGTGTGGTTAAGACGGACGGTGTGATACCGTGCTCGGTCTTTGAATGATGAGTACGATGAGATGATCTGTGATTTGCGGGATTAGTAATTCCCAGCACTGGTGAGATTTCCCCGCCGCAACTGTGTTCAGTATGGGAGGGCCGCGGCATAATATCCCGCGGTATTTCAGCTCGTGTGAATGTGTCATTTTGTAGTAGATTAGATGTTTTATGTTTATCCTGACTCCTTATGATTATACTGCTCAACTGCCTAGTTCTTTACCTTGTCATTCTTTAATTTATTTACCTGTCTCTATTCATTTGATATGTATACCCTATGTTAGTAGTATGCTGTGACTTGTCAGATCTTTTAGATCTGACCCTTCTTTGGTTCTTAGGCCTTGACTCAGAGATCCCCGAGGATGCACTAGCGCTTGTAGAGGCGCCGATTGCTGGAGAGTTTGCGTGGGGCCCGGCCGACACGGATGTCGAGCCGGAGGGCGGAGATGATCTACATGGGTTTTGAGAGTTAATCTTATTTTGGGGTTTTGAGAGCAATTTTGTATGTGAGCCGGGTAGCCAACAAATATGTACAACTTTTGATTAACAACAGAACCTTTTTAACTAGACTGTAGTTCTGCTCACACTTTACTAATATATCGATACCTATTGCTTCCGCTTATTTCTTATGCTTCCGCAAATTAACTGTTATTACTAAATGGTTCAAAAAGTTTTAAATTGGACCTCACTGCGGGCCTACGATCTTGGAAGTTCTTGGATTTTCCGGGAAGTAGCGCGTCAACTTCGGGTATCCGAACGACTTTATCGGTATCCGGAATTGGGGCGTTACATACGATCCCTTTTGGCATTTGATGTTAAGCTGGAAGAAAAAAATAATTAATAATGAAAAATAATGAATGGAAGGTGGTTTTATGTGGAAGTTTGGAAAATGTAAGGGCATATCAACTAGCGAAATTGACCTCACCTGAAGAGATTGTTCCACCACCACTCCCCATGCAATATTTGGGTGGGAGACTTGTTCACAAAAAGTTTGGATACAACAAAGGGCAACTCGCGTACAATAGGATGAGGCTTGGAGGTTGGAGGCTTTAAGGACTGTACACCTCTTTGAGGGTGATTTGAGTTTAGCCATGTACTAAAAATTAATTTCATTTTTTTTTTTTTTTTGCCTTTTAATTTAAGTGGGTGATTATTAGTTGGGACTGGGTTTTTTCTATGGCTGCTAATGTTGATGTCCTAAATCTGAGGGTCAAATTTTTTTGCCAATAATGTCCTTTTTTAGTAGATGGCCAATACATTGTCACCAACTTTCTGTATGTTTCAGGGTCCACTGAGTTTTATGAACTGTTATGTATTTCTTGACTTTGGTGGTTGGTTGTGATTTGTGAATCCGCAGTGCATGAGGTGTTGCTAGGGATTAAATGAGATTTATATTTTGGATCACTTGCATGGTCAATTTTTTAACTTTTTGTAAAATTGGGGAATGTTTTAGACCTAAGTTTATGAGGTGTTGATGTAATGGGGTAGGTTCCAATCCTTATCTATTTATGTTATGAACATCAGATCAATGAATTTGCATCACAATGAAAGATGGTCATGGTTCTAAACGATTTACAAATTGAATGTTGAACTTCAATCAGGTATTTCGTTTGGTATTACCACTCAGAGAGAACTGATGCCCTGTCTTGATCACGGAAACTTGGATTTCTTTTTTCAATTTTTCAGTACTTGACACAAGTAGGAAGGAGAGCCCACACATGTGGAAACAATAGCATACCAGATGGTCGATCCTTAGATAGCCAAGTGACAAACGGAAGTGCCAACCAAATGATCAGCAACCCCTTGTTGTCGCAATTAGATTGAAGACTGCAATTAATGTGATTTGGGAATTTCTAATCGACAATTCTCAATCACATGGCCAAGACAAAATCTTATTCATATTCTGAATAATAAACTTTTGTCGGTAGCAACTAGGTGCATGCAAAATAAAGAATAATGAATGGTCTTTTGTTATGATTTTTTATGGACTGCTTGGTTTTTTCTCCTCAAAACTAAAAGTTTAAGGAGAATATTCCTATGAAAAAGGACAGTTACAGAGCACCATATGGCGAACAATTTGGACAATTTGGCTTGGGGTTAATGCATGCTCCCATGTCGAGATATTGCAAGGAATGATTCTTCTAGCGAAAAAAAAAAAATCCTTTCTTGTCTCTATATGGTTGAACTTTCCATAGAAAAAAAAATCACAAAATAAAAATGGTTTTGGTAACTTCCAGCCCAAATCAAACAAAGACACGTTCTCATTTAGTGACAAAAGGTAAAGAGATGAACATGTTGCAAAATATGAGGTATTTAATTAACTTGAAATCCAACCCGTCCATATATAGCAGGGGCTTTTATGCTAGTAATACCAGAAACGTAAACATAGTTATAAATATATTTGACCATTCATAGTGATTGGATGAGTATTGAGCAGTAGGTTCCGTCGAAGGCAAGTATTGAAAATTATTTTCACTACCTCTACTATTACGTACATAATACATGGGCAATTCACACATACCTCTTGTACATATGCAGGCCATAAGCTAAGCATCCTTACTTGCCAAGTTACCGTCCCATCTATATACCTCTCAACAGGAGAATTGGATGGTTGGATTAGCTGGTTGTGATTTGAGGGGTCACAATTTATCTCTAATTTATCTCTTGTAAGTGAGCCTATTGCACTAGGTCTTGCATAGTCGTTTTCTGTAAGTAGGACCATGTTTTAGACCTAAGATTTTGAGCCATTGATGTGATTGGCCAGTTCCAATTTTGCATCTATAAGTGAAAAACTTGGGATCACAAAAAAAATAGGGTCAAGAGTCTAAACCACGAAAAAATTGAATCTTGAACCAATCAAGTGTTCCATGTGTATGATGTCATGTTTTAGAGCTGAGATTTTGAGCCATTGATGTGATTGGCTAGTTCCAATTTTTATCTATTAATTTGTGATGTGAACAGACACGTGAAAAGCTTGGATCACAAGAAAATAGAGTTAGAGAATAGAGACAATAAACCACAAACAAATTGATGCTTGTAACAATCAAAGTGTACCATTTGTATATTGCCACCCTCGACTTCTGTTATGATGGATTTTTTGGACTGCTTACTTATTCTCCTCAAATCAGGAGAGTCCAACCAGTAAGTCAGGACACTGACAAATCAATATGCATGTTGATGAAAGTTTGTCATGAAATCTATTTTTCATGGAATGAGTACATATTAGTGGCCCCCAAACACTCCCACAACTTCGCCTTCTGTTTCTTCTAACCATGCTACTCCACTTGTCCTACTTCTTCCTCTTTGTCCCAGTACCATCTCTCAATCAAGTAGGCCTCTAACTCCAGCAAGTAAAAAATGGCTTTGATGACCCTGATGGATCCCTCTCCAACTGAAACCCCCATGACACCACCCCTTGCAACTGGGCTGTAGTCAAGTGTGACTCCTCTCTCTCTCTCTCCCCCCCCCCCCCCCCCCCCCCCCCCCCCTCCCCTTGATCTCAAGTCCCAAAATCTATACGGCTGGGGAAAAAATCCTTCTATCCCTGTTTGGCTGCATTTTTCTGTTGAGCCACTAATTTCTATCCAACCAATAAAGTTAAAAAATTTTGGAGTTCTCCACCCTTCCGGGGTTTGCCTTGCTTTCTCTTGTAGAAACTCCTCGATTTTTCACTTTCTCAACTAACCAATGGAAAAGGTGATGGCTGCTTCCAGAACCATATAATCAGTCCTTGGATTTTATTTTTTTTCTATGATACCAGAGAGGTAAATATAGGTTCAATTGTTCAAATGTATTTGAGAAAACAAGCTTTAATTGACAATGTCATTTACAGTGATTGTTGTACCTATTTGGTTTAGAGGAGAAGGCACCATTATATTTTATTAAAGCCAAGCCTTTTCAATATAATTTTGACCACCCAATTTAATTTTGACCGTAACTGTAATATAACTTATCACTTCTTATAACTATTGCCCACTTCTTATAACTATCCATTAACTTTTATTTTTCTTTTTTATTTCTGCAAAATGACATTTTTGCCCACATCTCCTATTCCATTTCTACTTATATATATATTTTTTACCTCACTTCTCATATTCCCTTTCTATTCTCCCTACTCTTTTAATTCTGAAAATACGTACAGTCTTTTTTTCTTTTTTTTTCTTTCTAAGAATTTGTTGTTGTGCATGAATATTTAATTTGCATTGTATGGGTGAATATTTGAATTGCATTATATGAACGTACCCGTGCGGGTTTAGATTTTATAGTAGCACTATCCATGGGGACTAGGGGTTGACCACCATGGGTTGCCGGTCTTGATCCAAGACAGCTGCACCCATCTATTACTTGGGTTGGAAATAATCATTCATGTGAGGATTATTCACTAAATTATCTATCAGTATCATAAACAATACTTAATAGTCTATAAACCTTCTGTAGTAGTTCGAATTAGCGAAAAATATCACATTCTTATCACAATATCAAAACATTACATGCCCATATAAGGTGGATTTAAAAAAAAAAAGGGGGGGACTAGGGGTTGTGAAGCATTTGTTAAAGGCATTTGTTAGTTACATTCAATGAATCCATACATGAAAATATTGTCATTGGTAATCAAAGCTTCGCTTTTCGTTTAAGCTGATCCATGAGTAGATGCGCTACTGATTTGAATCCCTGCTCCCGAGCTTTTTTAAGTTCACCACATTCCACAATTAGCAAAAATTGAGTTTCATTAATAAAAGTGTGAACATGAAATAAATCACCCAAAAGAGAAAATAAGATAAATGAAAAAAAAATCTCTACAAACCTTCGAAAATGGCAATTCCAGTGGGCGCGATCTTTCGCTTCCTCAAACAAAGTGAACTATCCAATGAAACAGAACTAAGATTAGAATATGGTCTAGTAACTGCATTTAAGCACAGTTGGCTAAAATGTACAAAAATGAATAGCCATTCTTAAATATTTGCAGAGTTCAGTGTAGAATTGTCTCTCCTTTTGAATCATAGAATCTAACTTTCAGTTCAAATCAATGGGCCAGTAATTTAATGGTAGATGGTGTTCGTGCATAGTGGGTGTAATTGTTATTCTCATAAGATTGTCAAGAGTGTTATTGGCATCAGATGATGGTAATTACCTGTTACATATCCAATAAGGATTGATGCCTTTCGCCTCGATGCAGTGTGGGCACATCCATTGTTTGTTCTTTACTACTTCCTCCATTTCTACCAGATTAAAGAACCCATCAAAAGCCAGCTTATAAATAGAGTTCTTTCTGTTTTGAACTGTTCTTTGCAGTAATTTCCTATCTTACCTTCTCCATATCTAACCTTGAGACAAGCTCGACAAAGAACACCAGAGCTAGAATGGCAAACTGAGCAATCTGTCTTGCCTGTTTATATAGATAATTCATTAACTTCAGGACTATTATTGTTATTTGAAATGAAAAGTGCGATAACCCCAAGGGGTAACTCAGTTGGCCTTGAACCACGGTTTGCAGCAAGAGGTTGTAGGTTTGAAACTGCACTACGACACTTGGCTACAGGTGAGTTTATCTGGCTTTCCTCTGGGCCCAGAGGGATTAGTTTATAGCCCAAAGGGCTAGACACCCTCCGATAACAAAAGAAATAAAATAAAAAATAAAAAAAAACAAAAAGTGCGATAATGAAACTGAACATACCTATGCAAGGCTCACCTATATCACCATCCCCACATCGCTTGCAATCTTCTTCGCCACACAACTTCTTCTGCCTATAGTAACATGTATGTGAAATTATTTTTAAAGAATCATCCACATTTCCATGAATATGAACAAATTAATCTGCACTACTTGAATCATAACTGCCACTTTTTTTGGGAAAAAATTATTGGGAGTTTGTCAGATGATGTCTTGGGGGCCACTGTCAGTTTACACATGCTGTCTGAAATAATTAATCCCTTGAGGACTCTTTCTAGAGAGAAATCTTCTCACAGTGATTCTGCTGCCTGTATGGAATTCCAAAGAGAAATTCCTCTGTTAAGGTAGAATATCCTCGAACCCCAGGAATTGCAAAAACCCTAAATTCTAGAATTACAAATGCTAATTGTTTCAAACATTTGAGCTGGATGGCTTTTCTTTCTAAGCCAATCCTACCAAAATCTCGAGGCATTAGTTGAGGCAGCAGAAGTACTTTTCAACACTCCCTTTCGGCTAAAATCCGGTTGGCGTACATTTTCGCGGCATGCACATTTCAGCACCGAGTCGTTCCTCCTTGGTTCGAACTTGCAGTCCGCTCTAACCATCATCATCTAAGCCTTGTCTCAACTATCTTCAAGTCAACTACACGAATTTGATTTTACCATTCCGATTTTGTTTTGACACTTCTTCGTATCTTTTTTACTACCCTATTCACACCCTTTTTGGTATACCCAATCATCTCAAACGGATTTCTCTAATTTTATCCCCGATTGTTGCTACCCCTAAATGCTCTTGAAAGAGATCATTTTTTTTTTTTTTTATCCTTCCTAATTTTACCACACATTCACATCAACATTTCCATCTCTCGTACATCCATTTTGTGCATTTGTTGCTTCTTGATTGAGCAACATTCTCTACTCCATAGGTCATAGTCGATCTAATCATTGTACCATAAACGTTTTTCTTCAATATTTTTGACATTCGATCGGTCACAAAGCACTCTAAAAGGTAAGTCTTCACTTCAATCATCTCACTTTTTATCCTTTGTTCACATAAGTTGGCTCTATGGGGGCGGAAATACTTTTCTACATTTTCCTCGGGGGTTGGAATGATAAAATCCTTAAAGAGGTATATGGACTTCCAGAGTGTTTTAAATTGAAGCCGAGATTTTATGATCCAAATCTTCTATGATGAACCTAGGATTAAATTGAAAAGATAAAGCAGACTGAATGAGAATAGAGAAACCAAACCTGCAGAAATGGCAACAAATACCCAAAACAGGGTCATAAACACTTCCTCTGCTCCTACTATCGCAGCGCCGAGCCAAAGCATGTGGAGAAAGTTGCACCCTTGAAGCGTTGACACTCAACAAAGGTGCATTTGCAGGTCTCCTCTCGTCGCCCTCTCCCTTCCTGAACAATCTTCTTCGACTTGGCTCCGAAAGGCTGACATTATCTCCTACAAAAGAGAGAAAAAAAGGATAGAATACCCCATCCCAAAAAACAAAGACCCAGGAAGGGAAAGAAAAAACAAGGGCATCAAAACGAACCCCATGGAGATGAAACTGAATCATTGGATATTTTCATCAATCTAGTAGAACGCCGCAGAGATGTGAAATCATAGATGGATTTTCTGTATTTCCTGACTGGTTTCTTTATCGATTTCACTGAGGAGATTATGGACTTAAGCTCTCCTGCGCTCTTTTCCAGGCCAAGAGACGCCAATCGGGCCTATCTTCCATGGATTTAGAGAAAATGATGGTTAGATCTCAGTCTAGAGAGAGAGAGGAGATGGGTTTTTGCTATTGCACCTGATTCTCGGAAATGCGAGCTTTTCGCAGACTTTCGTAGTCGGTGTTTGCTCTCATAGGTCTTCCCATGGCTTCCAAGCAGAGAATGTAGCAAGATAAGCAGGGCTTGTGTGTTGTGGAGGCCGTTGGAGATTCAAAATGGGGACAGGGAGAAGTGCTAACGGCTTTATTTTGTGTTCAAATGTTTTGAAATCCCTCTGTGATTCAGGGCTTTATCTAAGCCGTTGATCTCCTCATATTTGGGTTTTGGATCGCGTACCAATCTGATGAGGCCCACCTTGAATCCAATTGATTCAAATAAACCAGATTGCACAGGGATTACAGTAAAACATATGATGGCAGATCCAGGATTTTCATTTGGGTGACGTGTTATAAGATTAAGTGAAGAAGTTAAATAATACTATTGATTTTTCAAACCTTATCTAAGTGATTTCTTGAATAACGTGGTGTGATTGCACCCGTGTGCTGACACTTGGGTCAGCCCCTATGAATGGCTAATCACCAAACCTCCTCGCATTGCATATGAAAAGACCAAAGAACCCCGAGTGGTGGGATGGTGGACTGAGCTAGGATGGGCTGATCATTGTTCAAGCCCAAGCCCAGTCCATCCTTACCGCGTTTAAGCTTGAGCTTGAACCCGACTTCAAAGATCTGAGCCCAGACTAAAGCTGGAGCCGTAATCGGCAAAGTACATGACACATATCAGATAAATTATTAGCATAGCCAAACCCAAATCAAGAGGTCAAGGCTCTTATGATGAATATCATCATCATAAAATCATTATCCAAATTATATATTGGTGCCAGCTATATGAATTATGTTACCTCATCCCCCTCTATTATCTGCCTGCCAAATCTTCAAATAGGTTACACTTCATGATATTTATCCTTATTACTACCCGTCAATATCCTCTTCAACCTTACCCCTTTTTCCTCAAGAGTCCATCAAATCAAAGTAAATTTATATACTATACTATACATCCAAACCGAGCCTAGCCTGAATTCAACTTGTTTAAAAATTCAAGCCAAAGTCCAAGCCAAAAACTTCTACCCGATTGAAGTTTCTTTCAAAATGGAGTGAGGTCGGGTACTGGCCCAAATCAAGCCCAACCCAAGTTGTAGGTAGCTAAACCAAAAACTGTGGCCTAAAAGGAACCCAAACATACTTTATCCAAATTGTAAAGTCTCACCACAATATTCAGGTCGACTCTGGTAAGGTTAGAAACCCAAAATTTTCACATTTGTTTTGCTTTTCGAAGGGTATAAAATATAGAGAATGTATATACATTCATTTTTCCTTTCTCTTTTTCTTTTTTGGCTTGGTGTGCGAGTAATAGTAGTGGGCAAGCTTTTTCTTTTTTCTTTTTTGCTAAATTACTTGGCAAGCTTCTTTTTCTATTACCAGGATCAAACCTTGGTCTACTCAAAGACAGTACAGGTACTTTGTCACTGATGCAACAATGGTTGGCTATATAAACTATATATTTCTAACAGACATTAGTTAACTGGGCCGTAACCGGGCACCTGAACCCAAAACACTAATCCAAACTAATTTCTATGCAGGCTTCAAAATCCCACCCTGGACGACCCAAACAGCCCACCCAATTTCACTTTTGGCTAGTTCAAGCGATGGGGTTTCGGTTGGCCAGACCCAACTTGCAGTTCCTAGTTCCTACCAATGCAAGCCCGGAAATGGATCTCCTTTTTGGAGAGGATGTTAAATCAGCTACATCCCATCTCCTTCAATGAATAAAAAAAAAAAACTCCTCTCCTCCCAGTTGGTCCAAATAGGAATCCGGATGATGTACTCCTTGGCCTTTCCACGTAAAATTAGAAGAGAGAATTTTGGAACTCCTCTCCTCCCAATCGGTCCAAATAGGAATCCGGATGATGTACTCCTTGGCCTTTCCACGTAAAATTAGAAGAGAGAATTTTGGAAATTTAATCTGTCAGTCTTGTGAAACAGAACACGTTGTTCCAACCAATTTAAAATCACTACCAACCCCATGAAGCAGTTGATGAAAACATGACAAAACGGACCCAATCCATCACTTCATGGCGGCCAGGTCTAATCCCATCATTTAGTCAATGGCAGTCTGCGGCTCACATGTTTTGGTACTCCACCCAGAACCTTTTCCTTTCCCAGTCATTTTAGACAAAAGTTAGGACCAGGAATAGTCCAAAACCAAGGCTAAAAACACATGGTCCAGTAATCAAATACACGGTAAAACATGGTGCATCCCATTCCCCCAAGGGTCACCCATTAGGCCATTACCCACCCTACCTTCTCGAATATGGACGGTGGACCAGTCAAGTAAAATCAAATGCTGAACTGAAAGTTGGTAAAACAAGGCTGTCAATTTCTCATCTAAAAGGGTAGAAATTTTGACCGAATTTCAAGAAGAGCCATCGCCAATAGCCCCACCACTTGCACCAATATTTCTCCTTTACCACTCCCACTCTCACCCAACCAATGCAAACCCAAGAAGGAATTGTCCACTACATCAATCTGAACCGTCCAAACAGTGGGCCCCATTACATTTAACAAACACTCTTGATCATCATCATCATTACCATCACAACATCTAGGGCCTTAAAAGAAACCCATGCAGCCAAGCTATTACAGCAGTTATGAAGGAAGGAGGGCATTATTGTGATATTAACAAACAAGTCGGGTAATCAGGTCTACTTGTACAATTTAAAAGTTCGAACAGTTCAAAAGAGACGTCTAATGCTAATCCAAGAAAGAGAATTTCCAACTACCTTCCCCTCCCCTTCTCTCTCACACACCAGCCACACGAAAATCGTGTGCTCTCTCCCACTCTTCCTCGTATACATATAAAAATGACTCTAAGGGAGACCAAAAGATGGTGACTTTGTAATACAAGCACCAAAAGCCTCTCTCTTCATTGCAGAAAGGGAAGAAAGAAAAATGGATGACAAGAAGAAAAATCAAGGAGAAGAAAGAAGAGAGGGTAGTGGTTCGCCCATTCACAGTCAAGTGAGGAAGATCAAGCAGGAATATGAGAAAATTAAAGACCCATCTCCTCCTGAGCCTGAAGTCAGACCCGTCCTTAGAGAGATCACAAGGCAGCTCTCTCGGTCGCCGCTTGGGCGGGCAGGTCGACCCATTTCAATTGGTGATCAATAAGAATTGAGCAGAGCCATGGAGAGAAAAAGGCCTCAGTTGGAGTAGGATTAATTGAGTATTAATTTTCTCTTTAGTCGTTTTCTAATTCCCATCCTTCATTGTACAGCTTCTGTTATTATTACAGCATCTCCAACTTGTTCTAGTTTGCTCACTTTTTGGTTCTTCCCATCAAATGGTGCTTATTTCTCTTTGCGCATAATAAATACAGAATATATACATATATACTGATCTAATATTTTCGAACCCCGAACAGATGGGTGAGAACAGAACCCCCAATCTATCCATTTATTCTTGATGCTATTCTATCCTCCAAACAAGGAAATGAATTCACAAGGAGTATTTTTAATGACCCGGCTGTTTGCTTGTTTATTGCATTAATAGGAACACATAGTAAAGTCTGATGAAGGAATGATAAATAAGGGAGGAGTGAAGGATATAAAGTGGGTCTGCAAATGAGACCTTTACTTTTTATTTCAAGATTTGATTCACTCTACCCTTTGCGATTCAGGCTTCAAATAATTACCATGAACTCAGGTCACTTGAATTGCTGATTACCCATTACTCTGTTTTCCTATGCAGACTCTGTTTTTAACTTGAGTTACTACTTACTAGACCAGAAATATGGGCATGTACATAACTCAATAACTGTAGACCAACATGTAATCTAAACCCAAGAACTGTAAGCTTATGCGTAATTGAGCACGTCTATATGGGCCCCAAGCAAAGTCCCGTAGTAGCAGACGCATGATCTTTGTACAAAAGGAGATTTTCATAGTTTTCGTATTCTATGATGTTATTTGATTTTCTTTTAAAGAAAAAGAATAGAACAAAAGATATAGTGGTTTGAACTCTTATGTCAGCTTTTTCCATGGTTTTGGCCTTCATTCACTTTCCTTTTCTTTTGAATGGTATTGAAAACCATGTTTTAAAATCAGGACCACTAATGACAGATGGCTCCTAATAGATTGGGTCAAGACTGGAAGATCTCTAATTTTCTTTCTGTAATCAACAGAATCACAGTTAATAGTTGTAGTCAATACCATTCAGATCCAGCCAAAACATCTTTTTATACAAGAACCAGAATAGAAAGAGGTTCCACAATATTCAGTCAGGTCTTTTTAAGGTATTATTTTCTTCAACTTTATACAGAAGGAGAAGTTTTTTATTTCTTTATTATTTATTTTATTTTATTTTTATTTTTTTGATAGGCGACATGACTTGAGCCCACAACCTCAAGGTTGCAACAGTGAGCAGCTTCCATAGTGTATTTCTATTATAAAATATATATAAAAAAAAAAGACCATGTTTATTTTTTTTCCTGAAAGGGAACAAAGGAACATGATAACACTAATGATCAATTATAGAAAAAAAAAGACCATACAAAAATAGAAGGGACCAATAGACGGGGGAAGTTTTTCATCATCTGATTTGGTATTTTTTTGTGTCCCATCAGAAATTATGATGATAATCACTAATCAATATAAAATTAGGTAATGAAATAATGCTTTAGTGCTCTCTTACCATTGTAAGTTTCAGTAACCTGGACTTGTATTTGAACAAGCATATAGTTTAATGAATTGAATCAAACAGGCCATTAGCTCTAGCCTTGAAAAAAAAAAAACCTGTAGATGATTGGACTGTGGTCATCTTTCTTAATTATCATCCATGGCCAATCAATGGATAGGATGAATAGGGTCTTGTTAAGCAATCCAAGCTTGAGGGCTCTAAATGGATGGTTTAACATTAGTTGTTTCACTCTTTCCCCCCCTGTAAATGATCTTTACATTTCAGTTTACAGCACATTGAACAAGCAGCAGGAATTATAGTCTCTCTGCGACATTTTACTGGTCGCCCTTAAAACTGTTGGTCAATTCAGATCACTCAACACATTGCAGCATCTCGCCATACTCTCTTCTTGATATCTCACAACCACATTCCAGTCAAATATTTTCTTTTTCGTATTAAGTCTCCAACGGGACACCTATTTCCATTAGACCCTCTTGGACCCAATGATAATCAAGTCCTGGTCTGGGTCAAGTTGGGTCCATTCCCAATTATCCAATTGCCCAAATGATGCATATGAAATTATTATAATATATTGAATATATATATATATATATATGTTCATAAGAACTATGTTCATATGATTTTGTACAGTCCTTAAATACAAAGTGCATGCAGCACTACAGTGGAGGCATGCTCTCCTCAAATAAGGCCTCAAGTTCAAATCAGAGGATTCTAAACATTATTTGTGAGTACATCAACAATTTTTATGCAACTTCCAAGTCAGGTCCAGGTCTGGCACAATCCATCGAAGTTCAACCAGGTCCAGATACATACATTGAATCAGGTACGGCTCCACCATTTGCTTGTCCAGAACCTGACAATTTTACATCTGTGTCAATGCCCCACTGTCCATGAACAGTGGGCATGCATCCAACATATGTATCACATGAAATTCAAAGATGGGCAATTTGAAATGCTTGTTAGAATTCCCATTCACGCCCCTGGACGATGGGGATCCACACTAATACACTGAAAGTAGGGCGACTTTATGAACAATTTTTTGTCAGGAAATTAATGATAACCTGTTTATAGTTGTATAGAAACTGCCCATGCATCTAAACCATCTTCAATCCATGACAAAACTTGAGATCACATCCCAAAATATTTTTTGAAGATCATATGCCAATATATAGCAGAGTTATGTTTGAAACAAGCAAGATCTGATAGATAATTTAATGATCAAGATATTTAAAAAAAAACGTAAAACGACAATAGCTAAGAGTAAAACCTAACCTTGGACCGAAACCTTTTCTTTTGATAGCATCTTCACCCTGTGTGTAAGATCTTTCATGACATTAATGATCATGGATTTCTTCTCAATCCTGAATTCAATTGCCAATTTTGTCAAACTTGAAACATTTTCTCTTAACAGCGATTCATCCTCCATTATCTTTGTGGGGAAGTGTCCGAGTACAATCACACACAAAGCAATAACAGAGCGAAGAGCAGCAATTTCATTGGATACCCCTAAAGGAGCTTCCACAGACAATGACTGCAGAGTATTTAAATCATGCTTTAGTACGGCTTCCTTGTCACTAGCTAGGAGCACTCTCAAGGCAGCTATCAATCGCCCATCTATCAATTCAGGGCCACCTAATGTTACCTGCAAAAAATAAAATGAAATTGATATTGGCTGAGTGGTTTAATGAAGGTGGCGTTTGATGGAGGGTAGAGTGCTGAGCCCCAGCAATTCTACAGCTTGCCTACAAAGACTCCATACCGATTAAACCCATGCATTTTCTTATCTAGATCATGATACGATGACTGCTTGACATAGATGGCACATGGATGAAAATTCTGCCAGATTAGAAGCTCCTAATCCTTTGCTCTTTGGCCGTCAATTAGATCATTGTTGTCTTCTATCCGTAACCGTCAAATGTTAAATAATTGATTATATATTAGGATATTCCAATCTGGAGCATACTGTTGAGCTGATTGGCCCCATAGTTTATGGGGGGATGCACCTAAAATGTTTATATCAGAAATCCTATCCATCCAGTATCAGTGGACAAGAGGAGAGGCCAAGATTTACCTTTAGGGGTGTTTGTTTGCAAGAATTCCTGACGGAATTCCTATATGTTGGAAATTTCTGAGAAAAATGTCATAGGTTTGGCCTTACAAAATTTCCAAATTCCAGCATCCTGAATGATGGAGAGTATGCAGGGATTTGGGAACCTGCTAGGGGACAGACTTGGAGAATCCCAACAGGAATTCTCTGAATTCCAGCAAACAAATGCCCCCTAAGGATCTTCTAATCTAGACAATGTCAACAACCCCACATCCATAGTGGCACCAATTTAAAATCTGGCTCACCAATATGGTCAGGCTTGTATGGAAAAGGGCATCAGGAAAGTACACATGTCCTGATGGATCATAATTATTCCTCCTATTTGCAATCTATCCAACAGGTCAGAAAAAGGGCCCAAGCCAAATCATACAAGAAAGGCCCAAGTCAAATCATACAGAGAATTAGGCATCTAATGTACGCTTTGATGATTTCTACAGAGGTCATTTTGTTATAGACACCTCAAAAGCTACTCATGAAGTTAAGAGAACCGGTAGGAAGAAACAAAAACCTTAAGAACAGCATTATCTCCATGTAAATTTAGCTGGGATAGGATCTGCTGTTGCCACTGGTTAGGTGAAGAAAAAGTAGGGGATGAAACTCCTGCAGCCATACTGCCAGCATCTAGAAGAACTCCATCGTATTTGAGCTCCACATGGTCGTAGGGGTTTGAAGGAATTACAAAGCCATAATCTAGAAGGAGAAGATCATTGTTCAAACAGCCATAATTCAGCATCACTGGTTTGTTCTTTTCAATCTGTGTTTCTGCTACAACCTGGGAGCATTAAGAAAATGAAATAAGCAGGGATGACACACTGTTGAAGAATAGATTCGACATCTTGACAACTGTTTACAGCTATCTTATCCAGGCAAGGGTATGGGTGTCCAAGGGTCCAGGTACTGCACTCGCTTGCCCCTCAAATAGATGGCTAAAGCTACATGAGTAATATTTTGCTATTTTCATTATTCAATATGAGATAGAAACATACATGTATATGTTGAGAATAATATTATAATAATGGTCAATCTCCAACAGAGCAGACTCTAAGGGAGTTTATACAACATGGACCCCATATCTAAAGACCATCACTGGGGTACCTGAATATGAATTTGATAGTTGCTAGCGTTAGTAAGTACACTAATCCTTTTGAAGCTATACTGTTGACTTGAGAAGACGAGTCGTCGAGTACCACTATCATTTTTCTGAAGCCTGGTTTTGAATGCATGGAATCATACCTTGGAATCCATGGAAGTGAGAATTACAAAATAATCTCACGTTTGGCTGTACCATAAAATTCAAAAAAATGCATAAATATTCCTTTGAATCCGTGTGATGTCTTAAAACTCAGACCGGCCATTGAACCAGTGAAGGCTAAGGTGCGGTTGACCAGCTTGAACCAGTGGTTCAATCTGGTTAAACTGTGACATCATCACAATATCATAATTATTTACTAAGTAGATAAAAAATCAAAAGAAAAAGTAAAGATATTATACCAGAAAATAAAAAAAATTAATATTAATGGTTCAATTTCAAAAAAATGTTAAAAATGTAAACGGTTTAATTCAAACGTGCTTGTTCTCACTGTAGTTATCTTCCCTTAAACAACGTAGAGCAGATGATGAAAGCCTTTACTACATTTGGAAGGTGCTCATTGTAGCAACCATGAGGTTGCAAGTTTAAGTCATTTTAACATTAAAAAATAATATAATATAGAATAAAATAAAAAGTGGAGTAGATACAACTGCATTGCACGTAGAAAGGGAATTAAGAAAGGTCACCTTTTAAACAAAGGAGAGTAAATACATAAAAAAGAAGCTAGGTTTTTCGTGGGAAATGAAAGGGTTGGATTTTGGAAGTCAATTGGGTTAAAAACATGCATGACAAAAGCATTTTAGCAGGCAATACATGATATCCAATTAAAAGAAATTGACCATGAAGTCTTCCATTAAGTGTTTTGGAGGGTAAATGAGTGTATACATAAGCTTTTGTAAAACTTCAAAAAACAAAAATGTACTGACCTTTACTAGAAAACTTATGGACAAGAAATCCCTCATATGGAGGCTCTTCTAAAGTTGATTTATGATGTCATAATGCCATTTAAGGAATGTGATAGGATAATTTGAGCAGAGCAACCTAGTGGTATCTTCTTGAGAAAATCCATTGTTTCAATGAGTCACGGCCTAAATCCCCATCTTGTTTCCCCAACCTGACTGCTGGGAGGGTTCAAGTTGAATGTGGATGGCAATTCCAAAAGAATCAAGGTCTTCAATTATGTGGTGTAATCAAAGGTGAAAATGATGCAATCACAATGGTCTTCTTCTGGGCCAGCCAGTAGTGGTGATTCAAATAGATTGGTAATGGTAACCATTAAGGCCTCAAGCTCGTTAAATAAAGATTGCATGGCCCAGTTCTGCATGGTGACTTCAATGAAACCAAAGCATTATCAAAAGATATAAGTTCTATATTCCGCCATGTACCAAGTGAAGCTATGGCAAAGTAGAAAAACTGGCTAAATCTGGTGTATGAGAAGGAGAAAATCATGATTATAAATGCACAACCCAGTAGTTGAAAATTTCTAGCTAACATACTGGCTATAACCACAAGCCCATCATCTTGATAAGCGTACTAAACTTTGTATGTGGGCAGCTCATTCATGAATTAAATTCGAAATAGAGAATCAATCAGCAACAAACTGTGAATAGGACCAGGTCCTATTTGCTCTGTTCAGAGAGCATAAGGGAGTTGACTGAACTTGGGAACTATGGTTGAATACTGATTGCTGAATACAAGTTCAGTAAAAAATTGCAATAACCGAAAGATGCAACACCTTAACGCGTCAAATTCCAGGGGAAAGAGATGGCACAAATTATTGAAACACCTAGATGCAGATTAAATTATCAAGTGCAAATGTGAAGAGGAAAAATCAAAGTAAACAGAAACCACAATAAGATGTAACGAAAGCAAGCCAAGAGCCAAAAAGATGAAAAAAGTTAATTGAAAAAGAAGAAAGCCCATTTCATTCCAATAATAAAGTTTTGATGCTCAAACTAAAACAACCTCAGAATCAGTAATTTATAACAGGCTATGAGAACTAAAAGCAGCTTGGTGAAGACCAAGGGAATAAAAACTTGCCTTTACCAACATTTTTGGGTCCTTTGAATCTTGCTCCTGAACAATCTGAGCATTTGGATGAAAACTGTGGTTGCACATATCTATAAGAGGAAGCAGCATGGGAATGTCAGTAAGTGGGCCATCCAAGAGAGCCTTGTTGTGCAAACGAAATGCACGAGAAGAGACTGCTGACATGGCCCAACCAAGAGAAGATGCATTTACATCTTGACCTCCAAATGGATGGTTATCGGGTGCCAGATTTTCAACCACTTGTTTGATTTCTTTCTCAAAATCAAGAAGAAACCGACATCTTTTATTCACCTGAGAAAATAAAACCACATGTAGTTAGTAAATTCAATGTCTCTTCTACAGTAGGAACTGCATTAAAATAGCTACGTAGGCGTAGAAATTGTTTGACACGACACATCTAGTTGGTCTCAACTGCAGAGGACTAAAATATTTTGAACAAACTACTTGTGCATTTACGATGAGCAGAATCAGAAATCAAATTAGGTGCGATGGTGCTTCAATTTTTCCCTACAAATCAATGATTTGAAAAGGAAATGATTAAAAGGACAATATCCAACCTTTTGAGATTTCTAATTTCAGTCTTCCCCAAATGCACAGAAAAGCTGATACTGTTCACTTTTTAAATGGTAACAGATACCATAGGTTCTACCAAAATGTTCGTACTCATTGCATTTGGCGTACAACTAATAGCTAAAAAAAAAACCATATGGAAACAAGTCCAATACCTGATGAAGAAGAGGAGCATATTGCAGGTTTTTTATGTCCTCTCCTGAAAAGAATATAGGAACACTGAAAGCTTCTGGCAAATTGCTGATGTATGGCCACCAGAAGGAACCAACTGTAGCTCTTTCCCGAAGAAGCTTCAAACCCAGCCTCATTGCCCAAAGTTCCTCTGCCACATGCTCCCACAGGGTCCAATTTATTCACTGATAACTCAATCTAGCCTAGTTTTAACAATTAGAAGTCACCACTTTTACTGAGCCAAGCAAACTTCAAGCTTCATGGCAAGAGGCATATGCATACCAGACTACAAAGAAACAAGAATGCACAGGACTTCCAAGTGAAGCATGCATGCATTGTTTTACTTTGGAAGTGCAAAGGATTTACATCCAACTATGATTGTATGATGTAGAAAATATTTTCTTCATCATTTCACTAAAAAAATAATGAGGAGGAGGAAATACCATTAAATCCAAAGAAGGTGAGAAACAGACAAATGTTTATTGTCATTTTAAGCAAAGGCAGGTAAAGTGCAATTTTGGAATATACCACGGAAGAAGGAAATGGGTGCATTCATTTAAATAGAGAGGTTGTGTGATTTTAAACACTGGCATATAAGTTCTAAGTAGAAATCCGATTGACAAAACATCTACACAAAACTCAAGCAATGAATACACAAGGTAAGGAAAAGAAAAACCCATGTCAAAATTCATCATCCCAACATCATAACAAGTGTTTCCAACATAGTCAATTCTAATTCGTTCTTAGGGCCTGTTTGTTTGATAGAATATTCAGAAATGCATGCCATAAATGGTTAAAAATGAATACCCAAGAGGTGATATACAAAATGACCATCAAATAACTTCCACTTTAGTGGAAATTGAATCCAAAGAGGATGGGAAATGACTACTAACTATCACCCTAGTAATTAAAACCCTAAGAAAGTTAAGGTCCCATCTACATCATTACCATATAACCTTCACCCCTTACCTCATATCATTCACACTTCACCTTTTAATAACCCTTCAGTGGAGCTTATTTGACCATGAAGTCCTACGTATTCAATCCCTATGTAATCTAATGCAAACAAAAAGGCCCTCAGGGAAGAGTTATGGTGGTGACTGGTGACCACCCATGTTAATTAGTGCCATGTTGGGCTGTGGCTACCGCATTGCATGGCGCATGAAAACTCCCCCAGGCACAGAGCCCTCGTCGCAGAACTCCCTGTTCCTGTTTCTAATTGTTTCCTTCTTCAATGCAATTGGTTTCTCGG